>CM032327.1:70233070-70640570 GCA_019022515.1 Quercus aquifolioides | reverse complement strand
CATCATCATTTTTTTTTGAAAGAAAAGATTTCTTTTAAACAAGCAAAATATGAAATAGGAAACAAATTTTCATTTTTTTTTTAAAAAGGAAATTTATTTAGAAAAAAATAAAGAAGAAGAAGTGCCATTTTTTTAGGGGAACCCGAAAATGCTAGGGCACTTAAGGTTTACTTAAAAAATTTATTTATTTTTTTGTGCAAAAACACTAATTTTAAGAAGACAAAAGAAAAGAGGATTTCAAGAAAAAGATTCATGGGTTTTTATTTTTTTATAGGAAAAATGGTTTAATTTTAAAGAAATCCCATGATTTTATTTTGAGAACATGTTTTGAAGAAAAACGTTTTGTTTTGAAAATATCTTTTTTGTAAAAGGAGGGTAATCTTGAAAAAAGAAAGAATTGGGAAAATCTTTTTTTTTTTTGAAAAAGTTTCATGGGTTTTCCTTTTTGAAAAGATATGAACTAAAAAACCCCATGATTTTTATTATGGAAAGGAATTTGTATTGAAGACGTTTTTGTAGTGAAAATTTGTTTTGAACAAAAAGATTTTTTTTTTTAGAAGAAAGAAGTATTCATGGGTTTTGTTTCCTAAAAAGTTTGGGTTCCGAAAATCCCATGTTAAGAAAAAGAAAAAAGAAATGCTCCTTTTAGAAACTCTGCTCATTCAAAAGATTTCTTTATTATTATTATTTTTTGAAAAGAAATTCCAACGTGGTAAAAGAAAACGTTAAAAAAAAAAGAGAAAAAAGGTAGATTTTTTTTTAATTTAGAAAAAGGGTTTTATTTTCAGGTTTAATAAGGAAGAAAAATATTTTTTTTTTAAAGAAAAAGCACTTTTAAAAGAAAATAAAAGAGAAGGTTTTAGGAAGGGTTTTACAGAAAAAGAGTTTTGTTTTTGAAATCAACTTTTGAAAAAGGAATAAAGCTTTTTGAAAAATCATTTTCTTTTGGAAAAGCAAACTTTAGAGATTTGTTTACTTAAGCTATTAATTTATGGCAACATTATTTATGAGAAAAGGTAAAGAACAATAGTAAATGAGTGCTATAAATTTTTTTTTGAAGACAAGAAAATAAGTTCAATAAAATAACGGCAAGTAAATTAAATTGCTTGAAATTTAAATGACAAGGAAAAGTAAATGACAATAAAAGTAAATTCTTGAATTTAAAAGACGATAAAAGTAAAGGTTCATTAATTTTTTTTTTTTTTTTTTTTTTGGAGTCTTCTTAAATAAGCTTTATGGTCCGTTTGGATTAAAGAGTAGGGAGGGAAAGTAGAGTATATTTAGTCCAAAACAATGGCAGCTTTACATGCAAGCTAGGATGGTCACAGGACCACCCTGACTTACAAACAAATTGTATATCTACACTTGCCAAAAAAAATATTATATGCTAAAATAACCTATTGTGACTACCCTAATAAAATTTTTGAACACCTTGACTTGAGAATTACAAAAATTTGGGTTCAACAAAAATAAGAATAGTGCTACTACATTCACAATAATTTCACAACAAATATAATGTGGTAAGTTGTTATTGATTCTAATTTGGGCCAAATACTAATATTATTTTTTTACCCACCAATAACAACTTTTTGCATATGATTTATTGTAAAAATGTTGTGGACGTAACATTACTCCTAAATTAATTCTGCCCCCAAACTTAATTCTTAATCCGAAAAAAAAAAAAAAAACTTAAATAACAATAATAAATACTAGCCCAAATAACAACAAACATAAATCAAACAAAAACAATACAAGACCAAACAACAAGTGAAAAAACTTATTCAACAAAAAACCTATTATAAAATAAAAAGATAAAATTTGTAGATCGTTCAACCCGTTCAATAAATATAATTTTTAATTTCATTTTTCCTTAAAAAATGGCACCAAGAAAAATATTGTGGTAATTAAATTTCTTAGTGACCACCCTAAATAAAATTCTTAGAGCTGCCATTGGCCCAAAATTAGCCTATTTTCAGCTAACTCTATTTTACTCTACTCCCCTCCACTCCCCCCTCCATCCAAATGGGCTCTTAATATTTTTCAAGCCTTATGAGTCCTTTGTCAAAAAGAAATTGGAGTTCAAAACCATCAACCATCCTTAAGGCAACATACCCATATTGTGCTTTACTTAAGGTTCAAAACTCATTTAAAAGGAATAGATAGAAAATCTTTTTTCTTAGGTGATGAGATAATAATATATGTATATGTGTGTGTGTGTGTGTGTGTGTGTGTGAGAGAGAGAGAGAGAGAGAGAGAGAGAGAGAGAGGAAATAAAATGTGCAATAAATAAAGGGGGAGAGGGGATAAGCAAAATGTTAATGTGATGACAATAAAGTAAAGGGGATGGGGAATGAACATTAAGTAAATGGGATGACATTAAAATAAAGGGGAATGAGGAAGAACATTAAAGTAAATTGGTAACAATTTATATAGAACTATTGTTGTGCAAATAGCACCCCAGGACTAAAATCAATAACAGTAAATAGTTAGAAATTAAATAACAAGCACACACAAATAACACAAGAATTTACGAAGTTCAGCAAACTGCCTACCTCCACGGCAATGACGGGGAAATTTCACTATAAAAATAGGGAGATACAATAGTGTACAAGAATACCCTCAAGAAACCCAAATCCCAATTACACCTTAGTACTCTCTCACAAAAGAAACAATAAAAATAGAAGCTGACTGCCTCTCTTTTTTCTCTATTTTCTTATGTGGCTATACCTACTAGGTTATTGGAATTCTCTACACACACGACTGCACTTAATACAATATATATATATATATATATTGCTATGTTAAAGTTGGCTAGTGAGGTTTCCTATTACAACTTATATTTGGTTTAGATGACCAAATTGGGCTTGGTAATCAAGCTACACAGGCCCAATATCAACAAATCTCCACCTTAGCTTAAATTGATCAAGCTACATGAGCAAACTCCTCCATCGCCTCCACCTTTGCCCCTAAGGGCTCATAAGTTGCAAACACCAATCAAGTCCAAGTAGCTCTTGAACTAGTCTGTTGGAACTGGCTTTGTCAACATATTTGAGGCATTCTCTTCCTCTCTCTGTGAACAATCTTTAGCCACTAACTGTGCCTTGAATTTATCACCTTCATTTTCTGATAATGCTTCTTTCTTGTGGTACACCCACTTGCAACCAATAGCCTTCTTTCTCTTGGGGCAATTTCATTGATTCCCAACTCTTATTCTTCTGTAGTGACCCCATCTCTTCTACATCCTTGTAAGATGATGGATCTCCACTGCTAGTTATGAGAGCAAAACTAACCATGTCTTCAAAGCCATAACTCTGTGGTGCTTTGTGAACCCGCTTCTCTCTACCTTTAGCAATTGAATAAGGCTCTTCTTGTTGCTGCTGTGGATCAATATCATTATCATCACCCTTATCACAGGGTGAACTATTCTCATCAAACTCCACCTCAACAGTTAATTTCTCCTGTGAACTATCATCACATGTCTCTGCTTCATTCTATTTCAACATAAAGGCTTCATTAAATATGACATCTTTGCTGGTCACCGTTTTCTTTGAGATTGGATCCCAAAGCCTGTAGCCTTTAACACTATAAGGTTGAATTTAATCAACCATCTTGTTAGCTTTATTCTGTGCCAAATTTGCTTGTAATTCAGCATTTAGAAACTCTGTATTTAGGTGAGAATCTTGTAAGGGTAGCGTGTGAGAGAGTGTGAAGAAATGCTTAAGAATGTGCAGTGAAGCAGGGACTTGCGACTGGATCTCGCGAGTGGCTCGCAACTGGAAAGCCACTAGATGATGCACACAAGCGAAGCATGCAGAGAAGCTGAACCGTCATGCCAGCTATTGCACTACAGGACAAAAAGTCTAGACTAGCCATTCAGTTAGCTCGCGGTTTGAACTCGCGATTCAGTCAAGTCGCGAGGCCAAGTTGCCAGCCAGCTCGGTTTTGGAAAAACTGACTCTTCGCATTCCTTTCTCACCCTAGTATAAATACTCCTTATACCCACGAAATGTAGAGAGCTTCCAGAGAGAATTTTGAGAGAGAAACCTTAGAGAAAAACAAGATTGATTCATCCACAATCTTCACATAGAGACTCTTCAAATTCCTCTACTCTCACCCTCTCCATTGTTACATCCTTGAGAGGTTCATTACCCAAATCCTTTTCTCACCATACCCATATCTGTGAGAAGGCTATTTTGTGCTTGGAAAGTAGTTAGGAAGGGACCAATGGTTATTGGTTGATGCTATGGGCTATAGCGGAATTCGGTAAGCTAAAAAAGACAAAGGTTCGGCGTAACCTCGTTGGAGCAATAAGCTTGGAGGGCTTAAGTACACTGGGTAGATTAGGCTTGGAGGGTCTATTGCTGTTCATGTATCCCAATTACATTTTCTAGTGGATTATTGACCGCTTGGAGGGCGGCAGAGAGGTTTTACGCCAGGGCTTCAGTTTCCTCTTCGATAACACATCGTTGTGTTTTGCATTTCTCTTCCCTTAATCTTTGCCATCTAATTTCTACTGTGGATGTGATTTTATTTGGTTTAGATTGTTTATCAATTCTGTTATTAACTTATGTTCATTTTCCGCACATATATTGTTTGACTTTAAGCTTGTATTGATATTTTTGTAATTGGGGGTCTAAACGTTAATAGTGTTTTATACGCTATTTGAACATTCAAACACCTTTTTCAAAACTAAGAAATACGCATTTTCTTGACTTCGAATCCAATTTAGAATGCTCTCCACTTTGTACATGCACATAAGTTGGATGACTAAAGATTTTTAGACTCAAATAATCAACTGATCTACCTGACCAAGCCTCTTCTGGAATCTTGAAATCAATGGCTGATGATGGAGATCTATTAATAATGAAGCTTGCTGTGTTAACTGTCTCTGCCCGGAACACCCTAGGCAACCTTGCATTCATTCTCATGCATTTGGCTCTTTCTGCTAAGGTTTTGCTCATTCTCTTTGCAATCCTATTTTGCTCTGGAGTTCCTTTAACTGTGAAATGACGAGTAATACCTTCTAATTCACAAAATCTTATGAATTCTTTATCTCTATACTCTAGTCCATTATCTGTTCTAAGGTATTTTATTTTCTTGCCAGTTTGATACTTAACTTGTACTTTCCACTTTTTAAATATGTCAAACACATTAGACTTATGCTTCATAAAATAAATTCATACCTTTCTAGAGTAGTCATCAATGAAACTGACGAAGTACTTAACACTGCTATGAGAAGAAACTAATACTGGGCCCCAAACATTTAAATGAATGTAGTCAAGAATACCTTTACTTGTATGAGAGTCTGTCTTGAAACTGACTCTATGCTGCTTTCCATACACACAATACTTGCAGAAGTCTAGCTTGCATGTCTTCACCCCCTTCAATAAATTTCTCTTGTGCACCTCTAACATACCACGTTCACCAATAGGGCCAAGTCACATATGCCATAATTTTGTGTCGTCAGTGCTAGACTCCACTGGAGTGGTGATTGCAACTCTTCCTACAACTGTGTTCCCAATTAATCTGTAAAACGTGCTTACTTTCTGTCCCATCATCACCATCTAAGCACCTTTGGTAATCTTCATGATTCCACCATTTGATAAGTATGAATAGCCTAAATCATCCAATACTCCTAAAGAAATTAAATTCTTCCTAAAATTTGGAACATGTTTGACATTATTAAGAACTCTTACAACTCCATCAAACATCTTGATCTTCACGATACCAATCCCAATAACTGGGCATGTAGTATCATTACCCACTTGGACCATACCACCGTTGTAAGGCTTATAAGTGTCAAACCAATCTTTCTTTGGAGTCATATGATATGGGCATGCTGAATCTAAAATCCAAGATTCCAATAGAACATTATTACCTGATGAAACTGAAAGTAAATTTGCACAAACTTCACTGTCATTTGATGTTTCTTTAGCAACACTAGCTGATTCTAGGGGCTTCTTTCCATTCTTCTTTTCCTCTAAATGCTTTCAATTCTTTACACTGATTCTTGTAATGCCCTTTCTTGTGACAATAAAAGCACTCTACATTTTTCTTTGCACGTGATTTAGACTGTGATCTGTTCCTGTTGGAGTTCCGTCCTCTTGACCTGATTCTACCCCTATTGCTTGACTCAGACTTTACAATAAGTCCATTAGCCTGAGACCCATCACCATCTTGCTTCATCTTTACATGTGACAAGAGAGTACTAGTCACCTTATCGAGTACTACAGTCTCTTTCCTGTACATCAACGTAGTCACTAGATGATCAAAATGTGCAGGAAGCAATGCTAATAAGAGGAACGCTTTATCTTCATCCTCATAATTCACCCCAAAACTTGATAATTGGGTGTTCAACATGTTAAACGTGTTAAGATGCTCCAAAAGATTTGAACCCTCCTTCATATTCAAACTATAAAGTTGCTTCTTCACGTACAACTTGTTCGTTATATTTTTTCTCATATAAAGACCTTCTAATTTTTCCCAAACTTCCTTTGTGGTCTTTGCTTCTAGGATATTGTGAATGACCTCATCACCTAGGTTGAGATGAATAGCGCTAGCTGCTTTCTCATCTATCTCTATCCATTCTACATCCTTTATCGTTTCCGGTTTCTTCTCATTTCCAAGCAAGACCTTATGAACTCCTTGTTAAATTAGGAGATCATTCATCTGCCTTTGCCAAAGAGGAAAATTTCCTTTACCACAAAACTTCTCTACGTCATACTTTGTGCTTGACATCTTTACTATATTCAAAGGATTGAATCCGAACCTAGCTCTGATGCCACTTGTTGTGCAAATAGCACTCTAGGACTGAAATCAATAACAGTAAATAAGTAGAAATTAAATAATAAGCACACATAAAAAACACAAGAATTTATGTGATTCGACAAATTGCCTACCTCCACAGTAACGACGGAGAAATTTCACTATAAAAATAGGGAGATATAATAGTGCACAAGAATACTCTCAAGAAACTCAATTCTCAATTACACCCTAGCCTCTTACAAAAGAAACAATAAGAATAGAAGCTGACTGCTTCTTTTTTTTCTCTATTTTCTTATGCGGCTATACCTACTAGGTTATTGGAATTCTCTACACACACGGCTGCACTTAATACAATATAGGTGAAATTATACTTTGCCCACCTATGGTTTGTTCAAAAAATATTTTGTCTACTTGTGGTTTTAAAAATTGATACTTTATCCATTTGAGGTAAGCTCCCTCGGTTAAAAATATAAATAAATTTGTATTTTTGCTACTTTTTATATTTCTTTCCTCTCAAAACATATAAATAAATAAATAAAAAATCAAGAGAAAAGAAAATCTAAAAGCCAGATTTTGTAAAAATTAAAACCTAACTTTTTGATCTACAACAAATCAAAAAATTCCTTGCACATTACAGAACTTCGCCATAGTCTCAAAGGTCTCCGAACCACCTGAAAATTCCGTTAACGTTAACACTGTATTTCCTCAATGTCGTCTCTGTCACTGTTTTCTTGTTCCTCTTCCGTTGTTCATGGTTGTACAGTACCAGCGTTAGTTTCTTGAAACTTTTGACTCTTAGACATCAAAGGAAACTGAAATATCAAAAAAGAAAATGAGAGAATGTAATATTGTATAGAAGAGAAAAAAAATTCAGGGATTGATGGAAAAAAAACCTTGTGAAGATGAAACGTCACGTCGTCGACTTCGATAACAATGTCGCTTGGTAAACCAGTGTGCAAAACCTTGCTTGACCTGAAGTGGTAAATAAATCTAGTGGATCCCTATATATTGCAACTTTTCACTATCTTCTTCTTTTTTTTTAAAAAAAATTTATTAAAATTTTTTATCACTTTATCTTCATGGGTATATTGGAGGTAGGTGGTGTTCATGAATGGGTCCACTATTTGGAGTTAATGGGGATGACAGTAAATGGCTGTATGAAGAATTCCTTGCGTAACATTTGCCAGCAATGCCTTGGTTCAGAATTTTACATCATAATTTGAACAAATTAATGGTTCTCAAAGAGACGAGTCTTTTCAAAAGCTTCACGGGTCTTAGTGGCAAGCATTGCATGGAAGCAATCAAATCGGAAAATTTCCAGGTTCTTCTGCTATAACATTACACATTTACGTCAATAATAAAAAAAAAGAATGCCCAACTAGTGAACATGAAATCCAGAGAGAATCAGATCAGCAGAGAAAACCCAACTTCACAAATGTCTCATTTTACTGACAAACTGTAAATTTTCTCCAAAACAAAATTTAAAATCTAGTTTTTAATAGCTAGGTTTTAATTTTTACAAAATCTAGTTTTTAGATCTTATTTTCTTTTGATTTTTTAGTTTTTTATATTTTGAGAGAAAAGAGATATCAAAAGGTAGCAAAAATACAAATTTATCATTGTTTTTAATAGAAGTGGGTAATAGGAGACAAACGAAGCTTACTTCTAATTTTTAAATCACAGATAGGCAAAATATTTTTCAGACAAACTACATGTAGGTAAATTGTAATTTCTCCCGCAATATATATATATATATATATATATATATATATAGAGTTGGGTTCAAGTTACACCTGGTGTAACTCTAAACAATGTTACACCACTCAATATTTTATAATTGGATGCGAATATTGACGAATCCACCGTTAGATTACATTATCTTTGTATATTCTTTATGCTTGCAAAATTTCAAGGTGATTAAAAAATAATATCTATGTTATCAATCAATTGTTAAAATTCAAATTTTTGTAGTTTAAAATAATGCATAAAATATGAGTTTATGGATCAAATGGTAAATAGCATCCGATTGATATGAAAATTGGCATGCATGTTAAGAACATATAGAACACGTAATTCAACGGTTGGATTTTCAAAATATTAATTCAATAACAAGTTATTGAGTGGTGTAACATTGCTTAGCGTTACACCAGGTGTAACTTGAACCTAACCCATATATATATTGCTATGTTAAAGTCGGCTAGTGAGGTTTCCTATTACAACTTATATTTGGTTTAGATTACCGAATTGGGCTTGGCAATTCAAGCCACACAAGCCCAATATCAGCAACTATTTTATAAGTGCAATCATGAAGTCAAAAGTCTTCAGTTTATAGTTATTAATGGGTATTAATTGTGATTTGTGTTTTATATGGGATTAGTGTGCAACTTTGTGTATATGTACGGGTACAATTAAAAAAATCACAATTATATGGTTCAAATTATATATTTTTTTAGAAGATGTTTAAACTATACATGGTATCAGCATACACATTTTTTAAATCATACATTTCTAAAATATGCAATTCTTTCTCGTTTAGCTAAATACAACACAAAATAAAAAATATGGTCTAAAATATGTAATTCTACTAAATACAACACAAAATAAAAAGAATAGATTGGTCTAAGATCTTTGTTCAGCTTAATTATAATTTTTTAGGTTCAAAATCTTTGCATACAAAATCTTTGAATAAAAACAGTATAAAAAATTATGCTCATTAATTTTTTTAAAGAATAACAATAAAAATCTAAACAATTTAATTTTTATGGAAAGCTAATAAAAGCAAATTCAATTTTGATTGTTATTGAATTTTCTCTAAGTTTTGGTTTAAAACACACACACACACACACACACACACATATATATAACCTAGTTTGTAATGGACCATACATAGTAATGATATATTACATAATGGCTTACTTATAAATTTGAATTATTTTTAGTTACACAAAAAAATAGCTCATAAATATAAAATCATCTAAATTCTCAATTCCTCTAATTTTATGTATAGAGTTAGACATATGATTAGGGGGGGTTCTTTTTATGGTTTATTTATATTGGACTCCTCGTTTTCTACATTGAATTAACTCACTTGGCATAAAAATTAAAAAAAAAAAAGATTAGATGGGATACGTGGCGCAAAATTAAACTCTAATTGAAATCCAATATTTACACTGAATTAACTCACTTTGCACAAAAATTTAAAAGTTTAGATTAGGGGTCTGTTTGGATACCACTAATTTTGCTGAAAACTGAAAATATTGTAGTAAATAATTTTAAATGCCAGCTGATTATTTTTGGAGCTGAGTACTGTAGCGCAGATGAAAGAATTTAAAAGCTACACGTTTTTGCTCTTTTTTTTTTCCCCCCCTTTTCACTCCTCTCCCACCCTAATGCCTCTCTTCAAGAAGAGAAATCCACGAGGAAGACAACCTAGTCTGATGCCGGCGAAGATCGGGTTCCTTGAGAGAGTACTCTTCCTTCCATAAACCCATTTCACCCTCTTCCAATTTCACTCCTCTCCCACCCTAACACCTCTCTTCCCATAAACACTCTTCCGCACCGTGTTGTTATGATCCTCTGCCATTGTTGTTTCGTGGGTGATGATGAATAGTATGGAGGATTTTTTTATTGAAACAATGCGTTCAGGGAAAAAAGCAACTCGTTTTTTATTCAGTCTTGCGTTTAATGGATCGCTACTGTTCAGATGGGTCCCACGGACTGGAAAATGCCAAATGCAAACACTGTGGAGAAACACTGTATCCAAATGGATACTAGATGGGACACGTGGGGCAAAATTAGAATCTAATTGAATTCCAATTTGAAATCTAATTGGATTTCCTCTCATATTTGGCTATATATATATATATATATATAGATTTAAAAAAAAAAGATATGTTATTAGCACTTCTCTAATTTTTTAAAACAAAATGGTTTGGTTTAAGTTAAATACCATATCAGCATTCTGTTACGTCATGTGGGATATGATTAATAGACATAGACAAAAAAAATGTAAAGTAGAACGTTTTGCAAAGTTTAAGGTTGAAAAACAAACTTTCGAAAGTTTAGGGACAAAGAACGAACTTTTGTGAAAGTTTAGGGATGAAAATGATATTTTCTCAAAAAATAATGTGTGTTGGTTTGGTATTATACTCAGGTTTATAAGGTTATAAATTTGTTATTATTTGTGTTGGTTTAAGTGACAAAATATCATGAAGTCATCGAAAAGTATGTGTGTGTGTATATATATATATATGTAATGATATGTTAAAATTCTAATAGGGTGTTTAAACATGGAATAGAAATTAATCAAAATTGAGGCCTCATGTGACAAAATATTATGCGGTCACCCTTTTATATATTATATATTATACTAGACATTAAGATTATTTGTCTCCATTTTTATTTTTTGTCTAAATATGAAAATTTATAATTTATAATTTATAATTACAGAGCTTATGGATGACGACTCTGTCCTGGAACCAGGATTCACTCAAGCAAAGCACATGCGTCATTGACTTTATTGTTTCTGTTTTTGCAGGTCTGAAGGAACCCGAGCTTCTCATGGTGGTGTTATGGAACATGTGGAAGCGTAGGAATAACCTCCACTTAGGCAAGGCTACAATACCACTGAATAAGGTGCTGGAGCACTCTCGGGAGCAACGAATTGAGTCCCACTCCAGTGCCTTAACATTAACAACATCGAGGAGCAAGCAACCAGCCAGGTGGACACCGCCTCCGAATCATTGGTACAAAATTAATTTTGATGGCGCCACATTTACAGGCAAGGACACAGCAGGTATTGGGATTGTGGTGCGCAACAGCGACGGTCTCATCATGGCATCTCTGGCACAACAAGTCCCACTGCCACCTTCAGTTATAGAGGTCGAGACCCTTGCTGCAAGACGGGCTCTAAAGTTTGCTTTGGAGTTGGGTTTTGAACGGATCATTCTTGAAGTAGATTCTGAATCGTTGGATAAAGCTCTGAAGACTGAGTGCAATAACTACACACCGTACGGACACCTAGGGCAAGCTATACTTTTCCTCAGTACACACTTGTCTGATTTTAAAATATCTCTTGTACGTAGATAGGATAATAATTTAGCGCACTCTTTAGCAAAAAAGTCACAGTATTTATTACATATGTCAGTCTGGATGGAAGAAGTACCACCAAACCTTTTATCTGTATTACAGATTGATTTCACTAGCCTTCCTTAATAATACAAGGGCCCCTTTCTCAAAAAAAAAAAAAAAAAAAAAAAAGTAGTTATTAAAGTCATTTATTATGGTTATGTTTGTATATGGAAACAAAATCTTATTATTAGGCATATATTATGACTGTGTTATTTATGAAACAATATATTTGAGCATTAAAATATAACATAATGTGTCAAGATTCTAATGGAGAGTTAAAGTATAATTTTTTTTTTTTTGAGAAAGAGTTAAAGTATAAAACTAAATTTAAATTCAATAAAAAATATGTATTAGAATAAAAGTCTGAATTTGGTAAGGATGGGGTATAAAACTCATGTATTACACCATTCAATAAGAGATTGCGACATTAACTTTTTACTTAAAACTCAATTCTTTCTACCACACCTAACAACATCTCAATAAACTCCCAATTTAGATAGATTTTCAGATGGGTATTAGAATTGATTGGGTGTGGTTGTGCTTACTCTCTAATATAAGATAAGAAGATGATGTGGCATGTTGGGAATAGAGTATAAAACTTAGATTTTATACCATATACTTAAAGACTTTGATGTGTACTAGCAAGATACATTTTCCAACCATAATCCATTGCACATCAAGAAACTTATTACTTTTTTTTTTAGCTTCGAGAATTTGGCATGGCTACTAGCGAGATTACTTGACTAAGTTAGCAAGCTCTTGACTGCAGGTTTCATCCCGAAGTATATTATCCGGACTGGCTCGCAAATGTCGTCCTGGTGAAGAAAGCAAACGGGAAATGGAGAATGTGCGTGGACTTCACAGACCTGAACAAGGCATGCCCAAAGGACAGCTTCCCTCTGCCAAGAATAGACCAACTGGTAGACTCCACCGCTGGACACAAGCTGCTGACATTCATGGACGCCTTCTCTGGTTACAACCAGATAAAAATGGTTGACGAGGATCAGGAGAAGACAGCCTTCATCACCAGTCAAGGGCTCTATTGTTATAAGGTAATGCCCTTTGGACTAAAGAATGCAGGTGCCACTTATCAGAGATTAGTGAACAGAATGTTTAGCAAGCAGATAGGCAAGAATATGGAGGTGTACGTGGATGACATGCTCGTCAAGAGTAAAGAAGAACTTGCTCATCTGGACGACCTCAGAGAGACATTTGCTACCCTCAAACAATACCACATGAAGCTGAATCCTAGTAAGTGTGTCTTCGGTGTAGCCTCGGGGAAATTCCTGGGATTTATGGTGTCCCAAAGAGGAATAGAGGCAAATCCAGAGAAGGTGCAAGCCATAATCAACATGACATTGCCCAAGATTGTCAAGGAGGTCCAAAAGCTCACGGGACGGGTGGCAGCCCTAAATAGGTTCGTCTCTAGAGCGACGGACAAATGCCTACCCTTCTTCAAGACTTTGAAACAGGCTTTCGCGTGGATTGACGAATGTGAAGCAGCTTTCCAGGAACTCAAACGCTACCTAAGCAACCCGCCCCTTCTGAGTCCGTCGAAAGAGGGTGAGAGCTTGTATTTGTACTTAGCCGTGTCAGCTACAACCGTCAGTGTAGCTCTGATCAGGGAAGAAGATAGGAAACAGCTTCCAGTTTATTATGTCAGCCAAGCCTTCCAAGGAGCTGAGTCCAGGTACCCAAGAATTGAAAAAATAACATTCGCATTAATTATAGCTTCACGCAAACTTAGACAATATTTTCAAGCAAATCCAATCTTGGTGATGACGGACCAACCTATTAAGAAGTCCATGGGCAAACTGGAGGCAGCGGGGAGGATGGTCCAATGGGCAATCGAACTCAGCCAATTCGATGTTGAATATCATCCCAGGACAGCCATCAAAGCACAGGCTTTGGCAGACTTCATCGCAGAGTTTACCCCCCCCCCCCCCGATGAAGACGACCTCACTAGCAAGGATAGACCATGGACAGTACAAACTGACGGTTCGTCTGCCCAAAAAAGGGGGGGAGTAGGGGTCGTCATAGTCACCCCCGAAGGAGAAACGCTAAAGTATGGAGTCCAGCTGAAATTTCTTGCCACCAATAATGAGGTCGAGTACGAAGGGATTCTCACTGGTTTGAGGCTCGGAAAAGAGCTCGGGGCTAGGAACTTGTTGGTCCAAAACGATTCAAAGCTGGTAATTGGGCAAATCAAGGGGGAATATGAAGCAAAGGAGGAAAGAATGCAGAGATACCTTAGGCTGACGAAACATTTGACTCAGGAGTTCGAGGAAGTATAGTTTATGCAGATCCCCAGGAGCCAAAATGGGGCAGCAGACGAAGTCTCAAAGATAGCCTCGTCAGAAAATGGGGAATCAAGCGCAGACCTGATGATGGAAGTCCAGAAGAACCCCAGCATTGAAGAGATCCCGACCTTCACGATCCAAAGCACAAACAGCTGGATGACGCCCATCCTGTCTTTCCTTCAGGACGGACGACTCCCTCAGGATGCAGACAAGGGCAGGAAGATCAAAAAGAGGGCAGCCAGATTTGCAATCCTCAATGACACCCTATACAAGAGAGGCTTCTCCATGCCTTACTTGAAGTGTGTTGACGAAGGAGAAGCAAAGTACATCCTGGAGGAGATCCATGAAGGAGTTTGTGGGGATCATGCTGGTCCCAGGTCCTTAGTGAGCAAGATCATCCGAACATGCTATTTCTGGCCAACTATGCAGAAGGACGCGACAGAGTTCGTCAAGAAATGTGACAAATGTCAGCGGTTCGGGAATATTCAGCGGCTGCCAGCAGAAAAACTGACGACGATTGCGTCCCCGTGGCCCTTTGCACAATGAGGGATTGACATCGTCGGCCCGCTACCACAAGGCAAAGCTCAGGTAAAATTCTTACTAGTTGCTATTGATTACTTTACGAAATGGGTTAAGGCAGAGCCACTGGCAACCATCACCGAAGCAAAAATCCAGAGCTTCGTATGGAAAAATATAGTTTGCAAGTTCGGGATCCCACGGACGATCATATCAGACAATGGACGACAGTTCGATAGCCAAGGCTTCAGGGGTTTCTGCTCAGGGCTAGGCATCAAGAATCAATTCTCGTCCCCAGGACATCCACAGGCGAATGGGCAGACGGAGGTGACAAATCGGACATTACTCAAGATCATCAAGACAAAGCTGGACGATGCAAAAGGGACCTGGCCAGAAGAACTGCCCAATGTCTTGTGGGCCTACAGAACTACATCAAGAACCCCAACAGGAGAAACTCCTTTCAGGCTTACCTATGGTACTGAAGCAGTAATCCCGGTCGAAGTAGGAGTGACCAGCACCAAACGAGAGACATTCAACGAAGAAGTCAATGATGACCTTCTACAAGTTAACCTGGACTGTCTAGATGAAGTAAGAGAACAAGCTTCCAATAGAATGACGGGTTACCGGCAGAAAATGACTAACTATTACAACAGGAGAGTAAAGCTCAGGCGACTTAGCATAGGCGACCTCGTCCTGCGCAAGGTCACAACTGCTACTAAAGACTCCACCCAAGGAAAGCTCAACCCCACATGGGAAGGACCCTACAGAGTCGTTCACTACTCCAGACAGGGCAGTTATCATCTGGAGACCCTTGACGGACAAAGACTACCAAGGCTGTGGAACATTGAGCATTTGAAGAAATACCATCAATAGATGTAGCTTATAAATGTATTCGTTCTTAAAAGTCAATAAATGAATTATTCAGCTAATTTCTCCGTGCAAGCAGGTCTGGCCAGGTATATAAAACCATACGAGCCTAAAATGGCTAAGTAACAAGATTCTGCACTGACGGATGTAAGTTACGGACGAAGTCAATTAAAGACGACAAAAGCCCTTTAGTGGGTGTAAGCCAAAATTGGCTAAGTAACAAGATTCCGCACTGGCGGATGTAAGTTACGGACGAAGTCAATTAAAGACGACAAAAGCCCTTTAGTGGGTGTAAGCCAAAATTGGCTAAGTAACAAGATTCCGCACTGACGGATGTAAGTTACGGACGAAGTCAATTAAAGACGACAAAAGCCCTTTAGTGGGTGTAAGCCAAAATTGGCTAAGTAACAAGATTCTGCACTGACGGATGTAAGTTACGGACGAAGTCAATTAAAGACGACAAAAGCCCTTTAGTGGGTGTAAGCCAAAATTGGCTAAGTAACAAGATTCCGCACTGACGGATGTAAGTTACGGATGAATTAAATTAAAAATGACGAGATCCCTTTAGTGGGTGTCAGTCAAAATTGGCTATGTAACAAAATTCCGCCTTGATGGATGTAAGTTACGAAGCCAATGAAGGACGACAAAATCCCTTTAAAAGGGATTAAGTCAAAAAGGTGTCTAAGTAACAAAATCCCTTTAGCTCAGGCGCCCAGCCCATTTGCCTAGACCAAAGGAGTTCTAGTTGCAAGGAAACAGCTAAAGCTACAAACGAGAGAGAAGAAAAGTCACAGTAAGGGACTATCATTAAGCACAACATATGGAGCCAGACAAAACTCATCAAACACATGGGCAATCATGAAATGCAAAGTAAGTTTGTAACAAATTCAGTTAAAATCCCAAAACCAAGGGCAATTACCATTGTTTTTACATAAAACCCATAAACACTAGGTTGCCAACATTGTTATCAAAATAAGATAAGCAGCAATTGTTCAAAAATCTGGCCCAAAAACATGATGGGCACCCACCAAAAGAAAAAGAAATTTTTCACAAGTGTCAGGATCAGGCATTGGCAGCATCGTCTTCACCAACTGGAGCGTCACTAGCAGGAACATCCTCACGAGCGAAGGGCACAATGGCAGAAGATTGGGCGGCCTCGTCAGCAGCCATTTCTTGGTCTATCTCCTCCAGGTCCAACTTCTCCATGTCCACCCAGAAGGATGTTTCAGTAGGTACCTCCTCAAAAGCTCAAATCCTTTGAAATACCAGCTGAACAAGACGGTGCTATACTCGTCGATAGTCTAGAACGCTTCCACCGACCTTGCAGCTATCGTCTTCAGCATCTCCCTAGCACTTAGGAGCTGCTCATCCTTCTCTTGCGTCAACTGGCGCTCAACCCTAAGCTCGTCATCCAGTGTCTTCACTTTCTCCTTCAAGGAAGCAGACTCGCCCATAGAATTAATAAGATTCTTTCTCAACGTGGAGTTCTCCACTTCCAAAGTTTCCATCCTGGATGTCAGAGATGCCACCTTCGTCTCCTGGGTAAGATATTCAGAAGTAATATGGATGCTCTCTCCCAGTACCTGGAGAAAGAAATTCAGAGTCGTCAATGAAAGAAATGAAAGGAAGAAGAAGACGAAGAAAGAAGGGGGCACAAACAGACTAACCTGTACAAGCTTGTGGACGTGGCGAGGCGCCACCTCATTAAACGGAACACCAGATAAAACCTTCAGATCCGCGGCAGTTACCACTTCGTGAGCCCTATCCACGGCCAGCCTCTCATCAGTCCAGAGTGTGGACGGACGAGGAACGCTTTTCTCCTTCTCCCTCTCAAACAACCTCGGTCTTTTGGAAATGGGAGTACCCTCGATCTCCTCCACCGAGGTCGTGGGAGAAGCGGTCCTCGTCGTTGCAACCCTTGACACAATTGGGCTGACGGAAGAAACGGGAAGGGTAGAGCCACTCTTCCCAGTAACGCGCACAGTCTTCTTTCCCAAGTTCGACAAAGGCTCGTCCTTCTTGGCCCTCATCTTGGCATACATGTCTTTATTGAATTTTGTCGTCATCTCTGCAAGAAGGAAACACTTGCTTTAAAAATAAAAAATAAAAAAATATGAAGAGATGGGTAAAAGCTAAATACTGACGAACTCAACACTTACCCTTTTTTCCCTCGATCTCAAGATTTCGCAGAACGTAACTGGACAGATCTGGCCCAAGACAGTAGAATGCAAGTGTCCTGGGATCTACAAGCTCGTCCCAATTTTCGATCGTCTGCGTGTATTCAATCACCTTATGAACCCGTTTCCTATACCTGCTCTTCAGTTTAGGCCGTCTCTTAACTGCACAGAAGAAGAAACAGAAGAATCAATGACGATAAAGGCAAGCACGCCGAAAATTAATGCATGAAAGGGAATATTGAAGCACCTAAGGTCGGGGTTTCCCACCGACGATGCAACCTCGGGAGATCACCCCAAACCTCGCTCGAGGGAGTTTCAAAATCGTCCCCAGACACAAAGAAAAACCTGGACTTCCAGTATCTGAAGGACGAGGGTAACTTCTTGACGATCCTAGTGTTCCTCTCCCAAGGCACCAGTTCATAGTACCCGTGCTCCTTTGACGCTTTCAAGCGGTACAAATAGATGAACTCATCGACCCTAAGCATATCTCCGTATGTGGTAGCCAGCCATATCCCCATACAACTGACCAATATTCTCCATGAATTTGGCATGAGTTGGCCAGGGGCAATACCAAAATGGTCTAGCAACTCCATCAAAAAGGGATGGACGGGAAACCTCAGCCCACAGATGAAGGTGGACTCATAAAAGCACACCTCGCCTAGGAAGAAGTGGCAAGCCCGTTCCTCCTCGTTGGGCAGACGAACCCTAACCCTATCTGGGAATTGAAATCTATCCTGAAATCTCTTAAGGGCGTCAGCATCTAGCCCACACCTCTCTTCCAGAGCATAAAAAGCCCTAACCTCACGAAGGACAGAAACAGCAGTATCCCCTTCCACTGGGCCGCCGCTAGATGACAACCCAGTCTCGAGCGAGCTCGATCTAACCTCAGACATATTCCTTCGCTCTCCCACATCGTTGGCAAACCAATCTAGTGACTGACGAAGCAAAGGCAACAAATCGGCCAATGCTACGCTCAAACAATTACCCTCAAAGACAAAGTTCTCAATATGAGAGAAAACACCTAAGGACCCCCCTAAGCGAGCAAACAGAAAAGAAATTGATGGGCAAACTGTCCTAACTTCAGAACTACGAACCATGAAAACCAAAGAGAGGACATAGTATAAGCTAAACCCCCAAGAAAACAAGGACAAAACAAAGAAAGAAAAGAAGAGAGAAAAGTAATTAGAAACAAGATTGCAAACAGCGAAAGGAAAAACATAGAAAGGTACAAGAGAGTAGGCGTACCTTTAGAAAGCAAGGAACAGGGAGAGCACCACCGCGCCGTGAACGAGGTTGGAAGGAAATAGTAGAGTAAGGTCGCCGGAGAAGAAGGTCAGAACAATGATTGATGGATTTTTCAAAAAAAGTGAGAAGGAAAAAGTGACAAGAGGGGAAGTTTTAAACCAAAAATTGGGAAATTAAAGAACCAGCGGGAAAACCAATAGTCCTATCATCTGAAGCATTAACTCCCCCAGTCAGAACGTGCCACGTAGGCCACAACCCAAAAGGCACCACCGCAACACATTTAATACGGCACGAAAACCCAACCGCTTACAATCCCAAAACCGTTCGCCTTCTTTGGTCGTCATGACATGTCACGACGACCACGGAATCCGGGGGCAACTGATGGGACTGACGAAGTCAAGCATAGATGAGACCAATTGCACAGACGAGAATAGCTTCCAGGGACGAATATCCACTCCACTGACGATGGTAAACACCATTCAATACTGCCCATAAACACCCCGGACGGTTACAAAGCCAACTGTACCGACCGTTGAGAGTAGATTAAAGCAACATTATGAGGCCAGAAGGCGTTACCCAGGAGGAGATTAAAGCCACCATAACTGCCCCAACGGCTAGAAGCTGCAGCAATATATATAGCCCCCACATTGCCAAAGATGAGGTAGATTCAGACATACACACTAAGAGATTACTTTTGTTCTATTATCTTTACATTACTCATTCTCTAATAGCAATTAATACTGACTTTGGTATCGGAGGCATTGTGGCAGGCACCACACCGGTGACCACTCTCGAAAACACATTACATTGCAGGCCGGAGTCCATTCTTGTCTGCACACTCTGACTGACGAATTTACGTTTCATCATTGGTCATAGTCAGAAAATCCAACTTTTTAAGGGAGCGCCATTTATTGTGTTATTTCTTAAAAAAATAAAATAAAAGTTTTCAAAATTACCTTTAAACAAAGTTATAAAACATTTGGAATATGGAGTGTAACCAAAAAAAAAAAAAAAACTTCTTTTCGTCTTTCCCTTGGTAGTTGCCAAAAATCCCATCGTTTTCACAAAAAATTACAATAATTACCATTTTGATCCTGGATTAAGGGAATCCTAATAAAGTTGAAAATTTTCCCAGTTGGATAGATTACCCAATTTTTCATGTTTGAGGTCAAAATGACCAATATGCCCTTATTGACCAATCTTTGACCAAGGTTGGCCGCTATCAAATTAAGTCAAGAATTCACCCAAATGCTAAATTTCACACTTTTATGTCAAAATGAATATTTCCAAACATTTTTCAAAAGTTTGACCATTGTCAACCCATATATGACCCCAATTTGACCAAAAAGATCCAGTCGTCTAATCAGGATAAGAAACAAGAAGAACATTCTCTTCATGATGACTAGGTTAATTTGGTCCTATAGTTTGGCAGATGTACCCTTGGAATCTCAAAAACTAATGAATTGAGCTAGAGTAATAGTTTTTGTTGATGGAAATTCACTAAAAAATTCACAATAACTTCTCATGTGTTTCAGTCTTTCAAATTTTGATTTGGTATAACCCGTTACTTACCGAGTCAAGTATTTTGGTATTGATGGGTTTTTGACGTGAAAAATAATTTTTGTAATTTTTTCATTATAAAAATGTCACATCATTAAAAAATGTCAGGTCATTATTCTGTTAGTCACGTAAGTAATTGTGCTCATAGGGTAAACTTCAAAAACCAATAATGTAATTTTGCCTTTATTATTATTGTGTGTGTGTATAAAATATTACTTTATTGTATCTAATTAGATGACAACTTCAAATGAAAGTTTCAATTGTGAGCCAAAAATCTTATAGTTGGGTGGCACTACTAAGTTCCCACGTTAAAGAGAATTTGGGTTCAAATCCCCTTCTCACACTTGTTGTACGATCAAATAAATAAATAAAAATTTAATCCTGTGTGAGAGAGACACCATTCAATATATCCATAAACACCAAATTTTTTTACAACTAGTTATACGACTTGTTGTAATTGGTGTATAATAAAAATGTTGTTTGTGGTAAATCCTTTTGAAAATGATGTTCCAAAATATCAAAATACCCCTAGTTATTAAGGGAGGATTTGAACTCTAGATGTCTTCTTGAAAAACATCCAGAGTTATTAGTTTTTTACAAGAATCTTGGCAATCACGCAGATATATAAAATATTATAATTGAAAAGAGACTTGTTATGATAGAATTAGGCTGTTTTGTTAGTAATTGCTATATAGTATATATAATGGCTCCATAAGGAACTAATTGAGTTACAAGATTCGACTCTTAACTATTGTTAATAGAATATTTTAGTATATATAACGGCCTCTTAATCAGTGGAACTTGACTCCACAGTTGATTCCATGGAAAGTTTGGCCATCAAAGGTTGCTGCTTCGCATGTTGCTATTGCTAATAGGCTCTTTAACTTGAGGAACCTTGCTAGTATATTGATAGGTCGGAGCATAATAAAACCTTCCAAATCTCCAAGGACGGCTGCAGTACTTGTCTATTATAGCAAAGCCAATCTTCAGTCTTGACAAGTCCTGCCTCAGATGCCAAGCTCGACTTAACAGTTAGCAGCACAACAAATCTACAAACCCCGTTAACTTTCTCTTGTTTTCCTAGTATGAAGGTTACAGGCCGAGCCCCATTATATAGAAATCATGTACAGAATGTCCTAAATGTCCTCTAGTTGTCTGGCTTCCCCTCCTTTATGGGCTGCACTCTTTAATTTTACCTGATTCTATTTGATGTCACTTGAACCCAAATTCTCTAAGGGCCAGGGAGAGTAAAGTCAAGTTGGCCGGAATATAGTAAGAGAATTAGATAATTCCACTAAACTACAAGACCTTTTTGCCTAATGATGCTTGACTTGACTAACTGTAAACTACAGAATTTTGTTATTTAATCGTAAACCAAAGATACAAGGCCATGCCAATTCCCAACATCTGTATTAAATTACATGTGCATAACCATTAAAACATCATTTTGTTCATCTTTCCAAACCTTAAATGACTCCATAATTTTAACCCGGTGGAAAGAATTGAAACTTTGTGGAGCCTATACTAAATTCAATTTTCAATTAACATTCTTTACTTCGAATAATAAGTTTTGGCCTAATCATCATAATTCATAGCTAGGGGTTCATAATTTAAGATGCCTTCGACAGGAAGATGAGATGGGCCCCCCACCAAATTCTACTCTTTGCTTCCTCTTCAAACTTCAACAGGGAGAAGGGACGGGCCCCACCAATATTCTCAGGTTTGCTTCCTCTTCAAACTTGCAACCAAAGAATATAAGGGGGGGCCTTCCCTGATGAAACCTTCATTCATATATTTTCTTCCTCTTCAAAAGGGCAGGGCAAATGAAGATGAAACCAATGAGGAAAAGAACACACAAAGTTTTAAAATCATATAGATCCTTGACTGACTTGAGATCCCCAAGAGCAAGACCAGCCTATATCAGACAAAATCAGCAACATGATTAGTAAAATGACAAACAACAAAGCAAAGGAACTTACCATATACGTAAGCAATTTACTATACATAAAGTATTTAGACAATATATAAATATACTACCAAGCCTGTAGACTGTAGAAACCTGAGAAAACCAAATTTTATGAACTGTGGAGACTATTATGAAATTCCAGAGTAACACCAATAGAAAAAGAAAAGAAAAACACATGGTTATCTAACAATCCAGCAACAACCAAAAAATAAAATGATAAAAAGGGAGGTATGGGAAAAACCTTTAAATGACATATTTGTATTGGTTCCTTGCTATGTAGACTAGTGTATACAAAAGTAAAAGGATAAAAGTTTCCTCCAACTCATTATGTGAATGATCATGCACATTATTATAATCATATTACTCATAAGTCATCTAAACTAGTCGTGATTTCAAATCATGAAATTAAAAGCATACAAAGATGATCATTTGAATAGTCATGTAGTGGATTGGGGAATTTTCTTCCAAACCAGTTTGAAAAAATTTCTATCCAAAGTAAAAAAACCAATTGCATGAAAATTTCTCTGTTCCTTCATGATTTCTAATGAAAAAGCCACTCAAAGAGGGTATGTGTGAAGCAAAAGCACACTTTTGCTATATTCATCAGCTGAGCACAACAAGCAGCAATGAAGTACTCCCCCAGAAATTGATCACCATTCTGGCATGCAAAACTCTTCCAGAAATGAGGGGACAACACCACATTTGATCCAGAGAGACTAATGGCATTTTTTCAAAAGCTATTTGGAAAAGATCAGGATGGATCTTGCTATTAAACAACAGGGCAGGAAGAATTCAATCACAAACGCACCAAAACTCTACTTCCCTCAAGGCTAACACCATTCCTAAAGGTGTACAATATGGAGGAAATATTTTTAGAAATGGTGCAACTAAGATAGTTTAATGTTTCCCTGCAACCCAATGTAGTCTCTCCACATTCAGACAATTGGACCCACCATACATCATACCAAACTTCCAACGCCATTTACCTGAGAGCTTTAATAATAACAGGCCCATGTCAGTCACAAATGAAAATGGTAACTATAATGTCAACAAACACTCAATCATTTGCCTTTTCCTCTAATTAGCTCATCATGGCACATACTTTTTAAGAAGAAAAAAGCATTGGTGTTTTACATTTCTTTGACCACTTCAATAATAAGCTGCAAAGAGTGGGTAGCCTTCTTAATACAGCCAAGGCAGATTAATTTGTTACGACTTCGTAAATTTGTCTATTCAAGACTTATTTTATTGGGCCACATGTGAAATTCTTGGATGCCATTGGGCCCACCTGCAAGTTACATCATGTGAGCGCAGGACTCAAACCTGGGACCTCAAGATTCCTAACCCATTCATTCCACCATTTGAGAAACCTGGGCAAGTGGATGGAGTAGGAGCCCTGGGGTCCTTCACGCCCTTCAAAAGAAGACCAAGAACAACAATAATAAAGTCTTAATCCTAAAACTTTGGGGTTGACTATGAACACTCAATTGCCAAATCAGAGTCAACTGCATGTACTCTTCTCCACCATTTTATCCTATCCAAAATTATACTCTTTGGTATCTCCATTAATTAACATATCACTTTTACAACTACGAGTATTATTTTATGTCTTCCCCCACCTCTTTTCATTTCATTGACCTGAATCAAATCACTTTTCCTCGCCGATGCATTAATTGTTGTTCTTTGCACATAACCAAACTATCTCAAACAACTCTCCCTTGTCTTTTAATCAATAGGGGCCACCCATATCTTTAAACGATTTTTTTTTTTGTTAATTTCTTTCCTTATATTTCCACTTATCCATCTCAGTAGCATTCCCACTATAGCTATGCTCATTTTATGAACATATCACTTCTTAATATGATAGCCCAACATTCAATACCATATAGCAAAATTCGACATGTAGAATTCCTGTAAAACTTTCCCTTGAACTTAATAGATATTCTATGATCATACAATGCTCTTGATGTTAGCATAAAAAAACACAATACTTTTGATGTAATTCTTCCCTTCATCCACCTTGCTTTTATTCTGTGATTCACATACTCTTCAATCTCTCCATGATGTAACATTAACTAGCCCAAAAACTGTACAAGGACCAAAAGAATCTCCAACTTTATAACTTAAAACATGCTAAAACTATTTCCAACTAAGTCCTTGGTAGTATTAATATCTCTCAAAAAACCATGGAACAGCCCATCTGCACTTCACCTTTGAAATGTTCGGCATTGCAGTCCAAGCCCAAGAACCCCAACCCATCAGTCCAAGAACCAACATCAGTTGATTGTTTATAACCAACAGTCCTACAAATACCGCTAAAACTCCGACTCAAGAACCAACAATTTTAAACCACATAAAACAAAACCCATCAACATAGCGATGTTCACATTTTTAAGTTATAACAACTTATAAAGTTGTATTATCTTATGCTTAACAAAATATATGATCATTATGACCTTTAAATGTATGTTGATAACCATAACTAGTTAAGTGACCACTTACTAGAACTACATTTGCCAGTTTCTTAATGAATAATGTTGGCATTCAACTTCTCAGAATACACAAATCATATCAATGGGGGGGAATCTTTGTCAGCACAAAGAAATATCAACAACTGCTCATAGTTAAGAATTTGGAGTGTAGTTTTTTCTGCAATCCTTATTAGAGTTTTTAAATGATAATGCACTAAGAACAAGCTTCATGTTCAACCACAAGGTTGTAATTCTTGACTATTAAGGTCATTGTTAATCCATAAAGAATGCAATATATGGTCAGGACAGAAGGATAAGAATAAGAGACGAATATTCTTTTAGTTCTGATTACAATGCGGTCAAGGCCCAATAGAGATCCAGTAAAAAAAGATAAAAAGCACTGCCCCGCCCCCAACCATTCCTTTTTTAAACAAAGAAGCCAATTCTATCAACAATGTTAAACTTGCAGCAGTATGGTAAATGGTAATCCATGCACAAGAGAATGATTATTTGACGTTGCTCATTGTTTCTAAGATAAAAGAAATCTACTCTCCATCCATAAAGAACTTCTTACTTTTCAATTGTTTGCATTTCAAAATGTTTGTCAATAATTAAAAAGGTCAAAGCACTAATTTTTTTACTATCCAATACTACCCTTACTGCAGTTGGTAAAACTAATCTCCTTAAGTTCAAAGGAGGTTCATAAAGAATAATGTGTTAATGACCTAATTTCTTTTGCTTATATATTTCTTATTATTAAGTTACACATGAACTTAGTGGGTCTTGAACCCATGATCTCACCCTCCATCATGCACTTACAACAATAGGGGGTGCCATTTGAGCTAGAGCTCACAAGCACTTTTCTTTAAATATTGATTTTTTCCAAGATAATCTTTAAGTGGCTACAGAGAAAATAGTGCAACAAAGAAGACAGAGAGAGGGAAGACAGAGAAAGAAGGAAAGGTAGAACCCACCTGAAGAAGGTGAACTAAAAAATGAGAACACTACATTTAGCATAGGACCTACACAAAAGAGATGAAATGAGAAGGACAACCATTAACATCTTCTCAAATGCCCCCAACAAGGACTTTGGGTCATCAAACTTTTATCCATTCTTCAGACTCCTTTATGTTCATTGTACATGAAGGAGTGTCTCTTTGCAATAAAGTATTTAACTTATCCAAAAAAAAAAAAATCAACTCCCTTACACCGATCACATGAGAGCATAAGCATGAAGCTTCTAGAAAAGACTCCCTTTCTTCAATTATGAAGAAATTCTTTAATAATTGTTATTATAAGTTTGAGAAACGAGGGTATCCAAAACTCTATGAGCACCTAACCATTCCCTCGCATATGCCCTGTTCCACATACTCCAGGTTATTATATGGAGGAATCCCTTAGGGTAGCCCCAAGTTGCTAGCCAAAGGTTTTGAACCCAAGATCTCATGTAAATCATGAGACCCTAGGAACCACTAAGCCAACCCCTTGGGGTAAAATCCTTTAATAATGCAAACATGAGAAAGTATTTGCGGGAAAAAATAATATGAGAACATTGAAAAGAATTATTATTAGTCTCTCTCAGCCCAGCTTTGCAAATTCAGCACTAGTTAGGTAAATCCTACTGTTGACACAACAAATGATCCACCAAAATACTTCTTAATCAAAAATGCCTCTGATAGTAGAGAAATATGGACCAAGTTATATATAAAAGCAGCCACCCAAGTACAGATGATCAAAGAAGACAAAAACATAGAACTATCTCATTCCAAAGACAAATCATGTCAATTTCTCTAAAACTCAAAAAATGACCTAATAAGGAGATGTAGCAGAAGTGTTTTTTAATAAATTTCATAACTGGTGGCCATTTTTAAATGTACTTTTGAAATCTAACTGACATATCAAACACTCCCATAACAGTGTTATGACTGTAAAGGAGAAAACAACACCAAAAAATAAAAAGGAAGGTAAAGCAATCAATATAACAGCAACATCAATAAGGTTCCGCATTAAAAAATAAAAAGAAAATATAACATGAGCAACAAGATAATAACTGTGAAATGAGAAGGTAAGAGAGAGGGACTTACTCTGACTGTGATATAGGATGCTGGAATAAGACCAATCGAGGTAGCCAAAAAGAAAATATGAAATGGTATATCAACAATGGGAGATGCCAAATTAATGAAAAGGTTGGGCAACGACGGAGTTATCCTCAAAAAGAGCATGTAATTCAGCAGCTTATCTCTACGTTTAGCTATCTGATTCCATGAAATTTCATGTTAATTGAGTAGCACAATAAATGACCAGAGTTAAAAATAAATAATAATTTTATGATACAAATAAAAGACAGGAAAAAGATATACCTCTGCTTGAAAGAATCTCAACTTTTCAGGCCACAACCAACTAACTATGGGCCTGCCAATTAACTTAGACAAAAAGTAGCAGGATGATGCTCCAGCTGTAGCATTGAAAACAACTAAGAGAAGGCCTCTAATTACACCAAAAAGAGCTCCAGCTAACAAAGACATGAAAATTGTTCCAGGAATCATAAATGTCTGCATGAAGATGTAAATGGAGCAGTAACCCAGAATGAATTGAGCTGGATAATCTTTAGCATAGGATCCCAGATGATCTCTGAGGCAAAATTCACAAAAACAAAAAAAAGATTCATAGTTCAGGAAAAGCTTGAGGCAGTTACAACTTAAAACATGAAAAGCAAAGAGACAAACAAACTCAAATGACATTGCAAATGAAACGAGCAGAGCAACCCCTCCTTTTGTTTCGACAGAAATGTTTTCTGGAAAACTGACTTGTTTTCCTAAGTTTGGTTGTGAAATGGAAAATTAGTGTGTAGATTATTTGCAGTGGTATGTTAAGTATGTGACATTCCAGAAAACGTTTTCACTATATTGGGCATTTGGGCTTATTTTTGGTTGCCCACAAAAAGCATTTTCCATTGACCTGTGTTTTCTGCCATACCAAACACAGGAAATGCAGAAACGTTTTCCGTCGAAACAAATGGAGACTTTGGATCAAAATGTAGAAGCCATGACAATTTGTAAAGCTAATGCACACCACACACTTTTGTGTCATAGAAAACAAGTAACTAGTGTTAGAATTACAATGAAATGTTTAAATTCCCCCTTTCATAAGAGCTTATGCTTTTGGAACAGTTAGTTATTTATCATGGAATCAAAGCAAGGGGCCTCGGTCTTGTCACGATGACACATGTCACCATCATGATGGGTCTAATACAACTGGATACTGGACTCAAGCCGGACTCGTTAGAATAATGGTTAACCCATTAAATTCACCACTTTTTAAGCTTTTGAGACAATGGTAAGAAAATCAAATAATGATAATCCTAATAACAAAATTAGCAATTTAAGAGACCAATAATTTCAGATTCAAAACATGAAATTCATATCTAACAAAGAAAGGACAATGGAAAAGGAAAGTACTTGAGCAAGCGAAGATCGGAAATGGAGCGAGGCAGCTTGAGCTTCCCGAAGTCCGCCGCAGGCATGGTGAGGTAGACGCAGAAGAGGCCAGCGGAGAAGATGAAGAAGACGGAGAGCGAAGCAACGATTTCCCATCGAGTCAAAGGGAATCGGTCCAATTTAGGCCTCTTGGCGGAGGGCGAATCGTCCCCATTCTCTTCATCTTCGTCTCTCAACACTATCCTCACGCTCTCGCCCGTCGCGCTCCGAGGAGCCGCCATTGACGACATTGTTGAATTTCTTCACCACCTGCTGTTACACTCTGACCACATCAAACCCACTCACATACATATAAATATATTGTATTGACTCCTCTCAATTTGTTTTTCAAAAAAAAATTTCAAATAATTTAAAAAAAAAAAAGAAACCCTAATTTTGGTTGGTGGTGTATCTGTGTGCCTTTGTCTGAGTGTAAAGAATGGGATCTGGAAACGGAAACTTTTGTAATTTGTGTTTGTAGCAGAAAAGCAGAGCGTTACAGAGAGAAGAGCTTTTATTGGACTTTATTTATTTCTTTTTCCCCGGGAGGTTTTTTTTTTTTTTTTTAACCTTGAAAAATTGTGGTGAATTTCAAACCTTTTGTTTTTAAATTATATAGTTGAATTATTATTTGAAATTTTGGTACTATTGGTTTTTTTTTTTTTTTTTTTTTTTTTTTTTGGGTGGTGGGATCAATAAAAATAAGGAATTTAATTAAAACCTTTTGTGAATTTTTAAATTTTGTTTTGGTACAATGCAAGAATATTCTAGCAATAACATGCCACCTTTGGAATCTGAAAGAGTTTGTATGCTTTGCTGTCTGTTGCATCACCTTGACTTGAGGATACCTCCTTCGAAAGCATTTAAACGAGACTCATTAAAGGGTATATTGCATATGCTAGTTCATGAGGTATATTCCATTAAAGCCTACTTTGAGATGAATAATCTTTGAAAATCTCAAATTGTTTTCTAGGGCTTGAAATTACTTGTTATATTGATGGTTTTCATATGATCCAAGTTAAGTTCACATCTTACATCCATTCTCGAGATGGTCTTATTGACAATAAGATTATTGATACTCCAATTGAACTTAATACGTATCTAACTTCTTCTTATGAAGAACCACTACCTCAGTACCTAAACCTCTGCCCATGTGTTCATGTATCTCTACCCATGTGTCCACCCAAACTTCCACCATGCTGCTCCCTCAATGAACTTTTAGGGATGCATAATTGATTACCCCTAAAAGAGAAAACCATTTTGGATGTACATACTATTGATAGTAGAATGAGTTTGTTGACACTTACCCCAAATATCACCAAAATCCTCATCATTTTCGTACAGCTCCTTAAGGCAATCAAACCCTACAACTTCAGTACGTAGGGTGGTCAATAAAGATGCTCACCTGTTGAGCGCATTTGCCACCTTATTAGTGACACCAAACTTGTGCTTCAATGTGAAATGGAAGTACTGTATATAAGCTACCCACTAAGCATGCATCCGGTTAATGTTAGCCTGACTGTTGATGTGCATCAATGCCTGATGATTTGTATATAATACAAACTCCCTCTGAATTAGGTAGTGCTCCTAATGCTTAAGAGTTTGTACTACAGAAAGAACTCCAGCTCATAGGCTGACCATTTACTTCAAACTTCACAAACTTTCTGACTGAAGAATGTTACTGGTCTGTTGTCTTGTGAAAGAACAGCGTCTATCCCGACCACAGATGCATCACACTCCACTTGAAACATCTTATCGAAGTTGGGCAATGCCAAAACTGAAGTGGTGCTTAACTTTTCCTTGATCAAGGCAAAACTCTATTCTGCCTCCTTCCCTCATGAGAACCTCCCCTTCTTTAGACACTTAGTGATAAGGGCCATTATGCTACTGAAATCTCGAACAAACCTTTGCTAGAAGGTTCCCAGCCCATGGAAGCTTCGCACATCACTCACTGTCTTTGGGGTTGGCCATTCTCTAATTGCACGGACCTTGTCCTCGTCAACATGAATCCCATCCACACTAACCATATACCCTAAGAACAGCAACTTATCAATCAAGAAGTTGCATTTCTTCAAGTTGATATACAATTCATTAGCCTGTAACATCGTCAATACTTCTCACACATGTTATAGTGGGCTGCTTCTATCTTGCTAATCAGGATATCGTCAAAATAAACTACCACAAACTTCCCTATAAATGGTTTTAATACCTAATTCATAAGCCTCATAAAAGTGCTGGGAGCATTGGACAATTCGAAAGGCATCACCATCCACTCATACAACCCCTCATTTGTCTTGAAAGTTGTCTTCAACTCATCTCCAAGTCGAATCTGAATCTGGTGATACCCACTCTTGAGATCTAGCTTGATATAACACTTGGACCTACTTAGCATATCAAATATGTCATCTAGTCAGGGAATAAGAAATCGATACGTGACTGTGATCTTGTTGATGTTAATAATGTCGGTACTACACATGCACTCACACTCTCCCTGATCTGCTCCTTGCTCAAAAGCTCATCCACCTATCCCTGTCGAATTTGACCCTCCTGAAGATTCGTCCTATAATGTGGCAGATTTGGTAAACTAGCTCCAGGAGCTAAATCAATGCAATGCTAGATGTCACGCATTGATGGTAAACCTACATGCATCTCCTTTGGAAAAAGCTTTTCAAACTCCTTGATCAATGATTGAATTTCCTCCAGTATCTCACCAACCTTCTTCGGCTCTCCATTCGTTACCACTAGAGCATATACCTGTTTCAACTCCTTACACTCCTTGTCAAACTCATCCTCATTGTTGACTATAGGAAGTGATGGCTTCCCCTCCACTTTAGAAGCTTTGGGTACACTGCCTTCCTTAATAGGACCAAGGACAATTTTTCTGTCATTCTTGAAGAACACATACACATTATCCTTATACCTATGAGTAGCATCTACATCATACTGCCAAGGTCTACCCAATATTAAATGACATGCATCCATTTCAATAACATCACAAACTACTTTATCTACATGACATTTACCCATAGAAAAAGTAACATGACATTGTTAAGTAACAACAGTTTTCGTACCTTTCTTGATCTAACCTATCTTGTACTGAGAGTGATGCTTTTCTGTCTTCAGTCTCAACTTAGTAACCAAACTTTTTGACGCGATATTCTTTACACTGCCACTATCAATGATCAAATCATAGACCCTCTTACTGATGATGCATCGTGCTCGGAAGATCTCATTCTGCTGATCACCGTATTTCACCCTCGATGTGAGCAACAACCTCTAAATCACCAGAGACCTCCCTAATGGCATGCCTTCCTTATCTTCTTGGACCTCATTGGGATCATAGGCATATGGATTAGCATCGTTATACACCTCTTCACCCTCTTGTTCACCCTCTACCTCGCCCTCTTCTGCCACCATCAGATTCATTGCAGCTCGCTTAGGGCAAGTATTAGATCGATGTCTTGGTTCTCCGCACCTATAGCACTTATTCCCAGTTGGCCTAGCATAGGGGTTGGCGTTTGCTATCGGTTGGGCTGCGGAACTTGCTACTGCCACTGTGGACTAGTTAACACCACTATTCTCCCTAACTACGAGTTGTGATCGGTGTAAACATGGGTTGTTTACCTTTGTTGGTAGTGGAACTGGATGACTCCGCACTGCAATTGGAAAACTTCAAACCTGCCCTCAGATGCTGATATTCTATTTTCTTGGATAGGGTTACAGCCTCATTTAAAGTATATAAGGTTTGTAAAGATACCTGATCTTGGATGGAAACTCGCAATTCGTGTACAAATCTGGATATCCATTGATCTTCAGTTTCCTCCAAATCATTGCAATTTGCCAACTTGTCAAACTCCTCCATGTACTCATTAACTGTCCGAGTACCCTGCCTGCAATCTTGGTACTGTCTGAACAACTCTTGCTGGTAATCTAGTGGTAAGAACCGATTTTCCATTAATCTCTTCATCCTCCTCCATGATCGTATTAGAAGCTTTCGTTCACGGGTACGGTTTAATTAAACATAATCCCACTAAGTAGATGCTCTTCCCTTCAATTTGTAAACCACCAAATACACCTGTTTGTCATCTACAGTACCCATATAATCAAAAAACTTCTCCACCTCACTAACCTAATCCAGATACTCTTCAATGGAGATATTACCATTAAAGGATGGTAACTTTACTTTCATTTGATAGTCCCTCTGCTCTTGATAATCTTGGTCATTATCCCTCACAGGACCACGATGATTCCCAAGGACTCTCTCTACATACTCCTCATCCTCGTTGTTCTCTTCATTGTAGTCTTACTACCTGTTCCGATTTGGACAGCAATGGAGAAGGCCACGCACTCAGTTGTCACGTTGCTCTTTGTCATCATGATTAGGGTTTCACTTAAGCAGGGTGGCAAGCGCTTCTTGAATCTAGTCCAGAGTCTGTTGGGTTGAATCACGAAACTGTTGATTTTCATCACAAAAATCGAGGAACTCAGCCCTAGTGAGGATTGGGTTGTTGACGTCGTCATCACCATCATTGTTGCAGTGGTCACCGTCTTGCCAGTTGGGCATTAGACCAAGGTAAGTCAAGGCTCTGAAACCAACCGATGTCGTGAAAGCCTAAAGAAAGCACACACGATACTCTTTTGAATTATTATTTGAAATTTTGGTACTATTGGTTTTTTTTTTTTGGTGGTGGGATCAATAAAAATAAGGAATTTAAGTAAAACCTTTTGTGAATTTTTAAATTTTGTTTTGGTACAATGCAAGAATATTCAATATTCTAGCAATAACATGCCACCTTTGGAATCTGAAAGAGTTTGTATGCTTTGCTGCTTGTTGCATCACCTTGACTCATAAAAGGGTATATTACATATGCTAGTTCATGAGGTATATTCCATTAAAGCCTACTTTGAGATGAAAAATCTTTGAAAATCTCAAGTTATTTTCCAGGGCTTGAAATTACTTGTTATATTGATGGTTTTCATATGATCCAAGTTAAGTTCACATCTTACATCCATTCTCGAGATGGTCTTATTGACAATAAGATTATTGATACTCCAATTGAACTTATTACGTATCTAACTTCTTCTTGTGAAGAACCACTACCTCAGTACCTAAACCTCTGCCCATGTGTCCATGTGTCCACCCAAACTTCCACCATGTAGTTCCCTAATAATCTGCTCCCTCAATGAAATTTTAGGGATGCATAATTGATTACCCTCGAAACCATTTTGGATGTACATACTATTGACAGGAGTATGAGTTTGTTGACACTTACCCCAAATATCACCAAAATCCTCATCATTCTTGTACAGCTCCTTGAAGCAATCAAACCCTACAACTTCAGTACGTAGGGTGGTCAACAAAGATGCTCACCTGTTGAGTGCATTTGCCACCTTATTAGTGACACCAGACTTGTGCTTCAATGTGCAATAGAAGCGCTATATATAAGCTACCCACCAAGCATGCATCCGGTTAATGTTAGCCTGACTGTTGATGTGCTTCAATGCTTGATGATTTGTATATAATAAAACTCCCTCTAAATCAAGTAGTGCTCCTAATGCTAAAGAGTCCATACTACAGCAAAGAACTCCAGCTCATAAGCCAACCATTTACTTCAAGCTTCACAAACTTTCTCACCGAAGAATGTTACTGATCTGTTGTCTTGTGGAAGAACAACATCTATCCCGACCACAGATGGATCACACTCCACTTGAAACACCTTATCGAAGTTGGGCAATGCCAAAACTGAAGCGGTGCTTAACTTTTCCTTCATCAAGGCAAAACTCTGTTTTGCCTTCTTTCCCTATGAGAACTTCCCCTTCTTCAGACACTTAGTGATACGGGCCACTATGCTACTGGAATCTCGAACAAACCTTTGCTAGAAGGTTGCTAGCCCATGGAAGCTTCGCACATCACTCACTATCTTTGGGGTTGGCCATTCTTTAACTACACAAACCTTGTCCTCATCAACATGAATCCCATCCACACTAACCACATACTATAAGAACAATAACTTATCAGTCAAGAAGTTGCATTTCTACAAGTCGATATGCAACTCATTGGCTTGTAACACCATTAATACTTCTCGCACATGTTATAGTGGGCTGCTTCTGTCTTACTAATCAGAATATCTTCAAAATAAACTACCACAAACTTCCATATAAATGGTTTTGATACTTGATTCATAAGCCTCATAAAAGTGCTGGGAGCATTGGACAATCCAAAAGGCATCACCATCTACTCATACAACCCCTCATTTGTCTTGAAAGCTGTCTTCCACTCATCTCCAAGTCGAATCCGAATCTGGTGATACCCACTCTTGAGATCTAGCTTGGTGTAACACTTGGACCTACTTAGCATATCAAATATGTCATCTAGTCGAGGAAAAGGAAATCGATACCTGACTATGATCTTGTTGATAGCTCGACTATCCACACACATACGCCAGCTCCCATCCTTCTTTGATGTTAATAATGCTGGTACTGCATATGGACTCACAATCTCCCTGATCTGCCCCTTGCTCAGAAGCTTATCCACTTATCTCTGTAGAATTTAACCCTCCTGAGGATTCATCCTATAATGTGGCAAATTTGGTAGAGGAGCTAAATCAATGCAATGTTGCATGTCGCGCATTAATGGTAAACCTACAAGCATCTCCTTTGAAAAAAGCTTTTCAAACTCCTTGATCAATGGTTGAATTTCCTCAGGTATCTCAGCAACCTTCTTCGGCTCTCCATTCATCACCACTAGAGCATATACCTGTTTCAACTCCTTACACTCCTTGTCAAACTCATCCTCATTGTTGACTATGAGAAGTGATGGCTTCCCCTCCACTTTAGAAGCTTTGGGTACACTGCCTTCCTTAATAGGATTAATGACAATTTTTTTTTCATTCTTAAAGAATACATGCACATTATCCTTACACCTATGAGTAGCATCTACATCATACTGCCAAGGTCTACTCAATATTAAATGACATGCATCCATTTCAATAACATCACAAACTACTTTATCTACATGACATTTACCCATAGAAAAAGTAACATGAAATTGTTGAATAACAACAGTTTTCGTACCTTTCTTGATCTAACCTATCTTGTACAGAGAGTGATGCTTTTCTGTCTTCAGTCCCAACTTTGTAACCAAACTCTTCGATGCGATATTCTCTACACTGCCACTGTCAATGATCAAATCACAGACCCTTTTACTGATGGTGCATCATGCTCGGAAGATCTCATTCCACTGATCATCGTATTTCACCGATCATCGTATTTCACCCTTGATGTGAGCAACAACGTCTAAATCACCAAAGACCTCCCTAATGACATGCCTTCCTTATCTTCTTGGACCTTACTAGGATCATAAGCATATGGATCAGCATCGTTATACACCTCTTCACCCTCCTGTTTACCCTCTGCCTTGCCCTTTTCTGCCACCATCAGATTCATTGCAACTCGCTTAGGGCAAGTACTAGATCGATGTATGGTTCTCCGCACCTGTAGCACTTATTCCCAGTTGGCCTAGCATAAGGGTTGGCGTTCGCTGTCGGCTGGGTTGCAGAACCTGCTATTGCCACTATGAACTTGTTGACACCACTATTCTCCCTAACCACGGGTTGTGATCGATGTAAACATGGGTTGTTTACCTTTGTTGGCAGTGGAACTGGATAACTCCGCACTGCGGTTGGAAAACTTCGAACCTGCCCTGAGATGCTAATATTCTATTTTCTTAGATAGGGTTACAACTTTATTTAAAGTATATAGGGTTTGTAAGGATACTTGATCTCAAATGGAAACTTGCAATCCGTGTACAAATCTAGATATCCATTAATCTTCAGTTTCCTTCAAATCATTGCAATTTGCCAACCTGTCAAACTTCTCCATGTACTCATTAACTGTTTGAGTACCCTGCCTGCAATCCTGGTACTGTCTGAACAACTCCAGTAGGTAATCTGATGGTAAGAATTGACCTGTCATTAATGTTAGGTTCTAAAGACTTAGGATTTGATGTATTTAGAACTCTAATGTGTAATGTTGGCAAACCATGATCAAAACAATATTTTTAGTCTTGTTTAGGCTTGCTTAAAGTTGTGTAATTCATGTAAAGTTGGAATCGAGTGGCTGTAGATGTATTGGTGCATTTCGGCCTGGCTCGATCGATCGAAGGATAGACTCGATCGATCGAAAGTCGGCCATAATGTTTTTTCTGCAGAATTTCCAACTCAGCCCTACCTCATTAAACGTTTAGGGTTTTATGTTTTTGCCCTAGGTATATAAGGCAAGACCCTAGCCACGTTTTGTGTGTTGCTCTGGTTGTATTGTTGCTCATATTTTGCGGTTTGTGCGAATCTCTTGTGAGATCCTTGAGGAGCTTTCCTTCACATAAACTTAGTGTTTTCAAGGTAGAGATTATATCAACATCTTGATGATCAACTCAGTTGCTGCCATTTGAGCTTAAAGAAACATAAGCAAGGGTGCTTGTATCTTGTGGAGAATCCAAGAAAGAAGGAGTCCGTGGATTTGGAGCTTGCACGTGGTCGTGTCAGTAAGTTCTACTAGTGGGTAGCACTAGAAAGTCGAGTGTGGATGCTTGTAAGTCCTTTTGTATGAATTTCGATTCTTTCATATAGTGGATTCAAGTTTACCTTAAGGATAGCTAGGTTAAATCCTCCGCAGGTTTTTTACCGGTTTGGTTTTCCTAGGTGATCATATCATTGTGTTATTTATATTTTCGCTGCTTTATTTCTTGATATGATTAATTGATTGTGTTAACCTAGATTTGCATAATTTGACTAAATTAATCACTTGGCTAATAAACTAGGTTAATCCAATTGTTGTGTTTTAAGGGGTCTAAAAACCTAACAAGTGGTATCAGAGCGGGTAGCTCTCTTGTTGTAGATCTTTTGATCTCTGAGATGATCCTTGACCCCTGTTGTCATGGATTCTTGGAAAATCTTTTTGCTTATATGTCAACATGCCAACTTGTTGTTTCTATATCTTGTTGATTTTACTAAATCTTTTCTTGAGCATCTTGGTCGAATCACATGTGATAATAATTATCTGTGTTATACTGCCTTAACCGCCTTAAAGGCACGTGATTCTTGTTTGTGGTATTTGGATAGTGGTTGTTCCAAGCATATGACAGGAAATAAAGGCCTGTTTAAGACACCTCAACAAAATGGAATAGTAGAAAGGAAAAATAGGGTTGTTTAGGAGATGGCACGAGCCATGTTACACAATAAGAAGTTGCCTAAATCCTTCTGGGGGGAGGCTGTTAACACTGCCTGCCACATACTCAATCGGGTATATTTCAGACCTGATTCCAAGAAGACTCCCTATGAACTCTGGAGAGGGAAGAAGCCTGTTGTCAAATATTTTAGGGTATTTGGCAGTAACTGTTATATTCTGCGTGACAGAGAGAACCTAGAAAAGTTTGATGCAAAAAGTGATAAATGATACTTTCTAGGATACTTTTCCACTAGTAGAGCTTATAGATTGTACAATCTAAGAACCAAAACAGTCATGGAATCTTCTAATGTTGTGATCAATGATGAAGTATGTTCAGAGGCACATTCAGAAAACACTACTCCTGTTCAAGATAAGCTTTTAGAAGTTGATGATTCACTTCCTGCTGATTATGTGGTAAAGCATAGTGAGGAAGAGCTGTTGCTATTGAATGATGCAATTTCAGTACCATCAAGTTCAGAACCATCCACTCCGGTTCATGAAACTCAACAAGCACACTGTGAGTTTAGTCCTCCTTCAGAACATAAAGGTACCTCCACATCTCTGGTGAAAGGTCCATCCTCTAGAGTCAGATTGAATCATCCTGCCACTAATATATTGGGTAGTCTGAATGATAACATGAGATTGAGATCAAAAGCCTTAAATGTGATTACTCACTCATGCTATCTATCCCAATTTGAGCCAAAGAAAGTGGATGAAGCACTTCAAGATGCTGATTGGATAAATTCCATGCATGAAGAACTTCATCAGTTTGTCCGGAATGATGTGTGGGAATTAGTTCCTAGACCAAAGGAAGTAAATGTAATTGGAACTAAATAGATCTTTAAGAACAAGTCAGATGAACATGGCACTGTCATTAGAAATAAATCAAGACTTGTTGCTCAAGGATACGCACAAGTGGAAGGAGTTGACTTTGATGAGACTTTTGCACCAGTAGCAAGATTGGAATAATTAGAATACTGTTGGCCATAGCAAGCCATCTGAACTTCAAGTTGTATCAAATGGATGTCAAGAGTGCTTTCTTGAATGGGATGCTGCAAGAGGAAGTATATGTTGAACAACCAAAGGGTTTTGTTGATCCTCACAGACCGGATGATGTTTACAAGTTGAAGAGAGCTCTCTATGGTTTGAAACAAGCTCCTAGGGCTTGGTACGATAGATTGACTGCCTATCTCACTGAGCACGGTTTCAAAAGAGGATCTGCAGACACTACTCTCTTCATAAAAAAGGATAAGAATGGTTTTGTTGTAGCTCAAATTTATGTTGATGATATTGTTTTTGGTGCTACTAATGACTCTCTTGCTCATTCTTTTGCAGATGAAATGAAGGCAATGTTTGAAATGAGCATGGTTGGTGAACTAACTTACTTCTTGGGATTGCAGGTGAAGCAAACAGACTCTGGAATCTACATCAACCAAGCCAAGTATGCAAGAAATCTGTTGATGTTACACTATATAGAAGCATGATTAGATGCCTTTTGTATTTGACTGCTAGTAGGCCTGATATTGCTTTTAGTGTTGGTGTTTGTTCTAGATTTCAATCTAACCCTAAGGTTCACATTTGAATGCTGTTAAAAGAATCATAAAATATGTAGGTGGAACTTGTGAATATGGGTTTTTTTACAGCAAAGAGTCTAATCTGTCTCTTGCTGGATTTTCTGATTCTGATTGGGCTGGTAATGCTGATGATAGAAAAAGCACCATTGGTGGGTGTTTTTATGTAGGAGCCAATCTTGTTGCTTGGATGAGCAAAAAGCAAAATTCTGTGTCTTTGTCTACTGCAGAGGCAGAATATATTGCTGCTGGAAGTTGTTGTTCACAGCTTCTTTGGATGAAAAAACTTTTGAATGATTATGGGATCTCACAAGACCATGGTAGTCTACTGTGATAACTCTAGTGCTATTGATATCTCTAAAAATCCTGTTCAACACTCTAAGACTAAACACATAGAGATTAGATATCACTTTATTAGGGATCTAGTTGAAAGAAAGATTGTCTCTCTTGAGTACATCCCTACTGATCGTCAGAATGCTGACATCTTCACCAAAACTCTTGATGGAAGTAAGTTTGAGACACTTCGTCAAGTAATTGGTGTGATTCTGGTTTCCTGATCATTCTTGTTTTTCATGGTTCTTGTGCTTCATTGCTCTATTCTTTTGTGACCATTGTTCTTTGGTTTTTGTGTTGTTTTGTTTCTAGGACTTGCATTGCATAACATTCATGCATTTCATTCTAGGATTTATTTTTGTTTTCTCTTTAAAAAAAAAAAAAAAAAAAAAGGAAAAGCAAATTGTGTTTGGCTTTATTTTTCTTGGTTTTTGAAAACAAGGTTGGTCAATTTATTTACACAGAACATGTCCTTGTACCCTGTTTAGCTTTGATGAACTTATTTATTGCACTTTACTAGTTGAAGATTTGTAGTGCATGTTGTGTGGGAAAGATGTTTATGGTGTTTATCACTTTGTCTTAATCTTGAAGTCACATGTTATCTGACTGTCGGACTTGATCTTTTTGAGAAAGGCATAAATAACCATCTCACCACTGTTCACTTGCCAATCATGAACACCTTAGTGCATATCTTAAGATTCTGTGCTCGAGAAAGTGTAGCACATGCACAAAAAGAACATAAGGTGAAGCCTCAGTTTAAATGCTTAATGCTTAAAATTGGTGTGTACTATTAGACCTGATGCCAAATCACATAATTAAAATTGGTGTGTATATTATGAGGCAAAATTCAAGAAACTTACATGATTGCAAGCTTATGTTCTAGGAGATGTGGGAGTTATATGATGTAACTCTTTTGGTGATAGTCTCTTTCAAATTCTATGTGATGAATTTTGTAGACTTTGTGGTTGATTTCTATTCACATATCACCTCACATGTATCTCAAGCTTTTGCTAGTTGCACACACTACACAAGTTACTCTTTGCTAAATATTGTACATGTTATTGTGTGTGTTTTTGGTCTGACCAACCAAGTTTGAAAATACCTTGAGCATTATGCAAAACATATTTTTTGCTTGAGAATTTAAAGGGAGAATGGTTGAAATTTTCTTTGAAAAATTGGGGTTAAAACTTGGGTTTTTGAAAAAACATTTCATCTCATACTCATGCATTTTGTTTCATCAATTTTAATGCTTTGAGGAGTTGTGCCCAAAATGTGGTTGTTGTTTTTCAAAACTGTGTTTTTTCTCAAAAATTTTGTGAGCCTCTGCTTGTTTCGATCGATCCATTCTGTTTTTCGATTGATCGAAAATTACTTAAAATCCTTTTAGGAGTCTCAGGTTGATTCGATCGATCGAATGTAATTTTCGATCAATCGAATATCGTGAATCAGGTTTTTTAAAACACTGTTCTTGACTTTTTCAAATCACTTTTTCAAATATTTTCAAAACCTTTTTCTCTCTCTCCGACTTGGCAAGCTCACTCAGCCATTTTTTTGTCGTTTTCCTCCGAATCTTTTGCAAAGAATTTGTCCTCTAAGGCCGGTAAGTCTATTTTACCCTTCCTTTTTCTTTTATTTTCAAGTTTCATGCATTTTTCCTTGAGATTTTCGGACCTATTCTTTTTGGGGTTTTTCATGATTCAAGCCATGTTATGTTAAATTGATCAATGGGTTTTTGTTGGGACATGATATTAACATGATATTGACGGTTTAATTTGATCAATTTTGGGTTTTTGGAAAAATTGAAAATTCTAGGGCTTGTAATTGAACCGATTTGGGGCTTTTGTTCAATTGGATAGAAATTGATGAAATTGGCCTGTTAAATTGATGTAATTGATCATTATATTGTGTATTCTAGCTTGTGTGATGATCAATTAGTCATATTTTTTTTTAAAAAAAAATCTTAACAAGTGGTTTTCAATTTTGGGGTTTTTTTAGAACCTCTGTGCTCAAACCAATTTTGTGCAATTGAACTTCAATTAAACTTAGTTTGACTGCATTAGAACATGCATCATGTCATTAATATTGTTCATGCATCATATAGATTTTTGTTCTATATATTTTTTGTGCTAACTTGCGGTCTGCTCTTGGTTTGTGCTTTGTTTTTGTTCTTTTGGTTGTTTTTGTGTCTCTATCCTTTCCTTAGAACATGCTTAGGAAAACTAGAGCTCATAGGTCTGTTCCCCCACCTTCTCCTCCCCCATCTTCCTTTGACCGTGAGAAGTTTCCGAGTGAGAAAAACCAAGAGATTTTTGAGAATTTGAACCTTAGGAGAAAGATTTGGTCTAAGCGTGCTGTAGTTTTAGATGAACTTGATCCTGCCATTAGGGCAAATTTTGGGCATCGGGGCTGGTTACCTTTGTTGGATATTTCTGATCCTCCTCCTCCAGCTACCCTGATTAGAGAGTTCTTTTCGAACATCTCTATCCGCATCTATGATTCCAACACTTTGGTTAAGAGTTGGATACGAGGCATAGAGTACACCATTACTCCTACTGTAGTGGTTGATGCTCTAGGGGTACCTTTGGTCCAGCACCCTGTCTACCCTTATGACAAGTCTCCTCTTTTGAAGTGATGTCATGTCATACATCATTGAGTCTTCTATCCAGTGGGGTTCTGATCCTAGGATCACCACTGCTGAGCTATCTGAGTTGCATTATCTCTTCTTTAGGATAGCATGTCATTTTATATGGCCCATTTCTCATCTTCACACCATACCTCTCAAGCAGTGTATCTTTTTGTATGCTATAGTGACTGATGCTCCTATTAGTTTTCCTCATTTGTTTCTTCGTTCTTTGAATGAAGTTTATAGGAGTTCATCTTCCTCTCATACTCTTGTCCATCCTATTTTTATTCATAGGATTTTGTTATATCTTGGTCTAGATGATTTCCCTTCTTCTGAGCCCGTTCATGTTATTGCTCCCATAGGTGCGTCTTTTCTTAGACAGAGGGCTGCTCATCTTCGAGCTGGCTCTAAACACCCTAGGTCTGAGCCTTCTGGTACCACACCTCCTCCTTCTTCTGCTACAGGTCCTGCTGGTGAGGATATTATTGATCCTGTTGGTGATGGTGCTGCTGCTAATGTTCCTCCACCTCCTTCGGATGACTTTGATATACATCGTACCTTGGAGACTGTCATGACCGTTCAGGCGGCTCATGGTCAGATTTTGGTGGACTTACTTGATGAGATACGTGCTTTGCGAGCCGACTTAGCGCATCTTCGTTCATCCTCACCACCTCCTTTTGATGATGGCATGTGATTATCCTTTGGCATTCCATCACAAAAAGGGGGAGTAGAGTTTTGACACTTGTAGAGGAGTTTTTGTAGTTAGGGGGAGATTTTTTTTCTGTTTTGCAGAGCTAGTGGAGATATTAGATTGTATCTAGGTGCTGCACTTTGTATATCATTTCTTTTTTGGGCTATTCATGTTAGGGGGAGATACATTTATTTTGTTATATGATTCTTGTTTCTTGTGTTCACTGCTTATTGATTTATATTTATGAGTTATTCACTGATATATGTCTTTATTATGTGTTGTGTGAAACATACAAGAATGATTTATTTTTGTTGTATCTAACTTAAGGGGAGAGTTAGTTTACATATCTGTTGTTTACTGTTTTTCTGTCACACATGCGTTTATGCGTTTGTTGAGTGTTTCAAGAATATACAGGTTGATTCAATTGAGCTGCTGTCTACACTTGCAACTGATGGATAGTAGTTAGGATTGAATTTTTGTGTTTATGAGCATTATTTATGTAAAGGGCTTTTACTTGTAAACTTTGAGTTTTGTGTTTGTGTTTTGTCACGGATTGCCAAAGGGGGAGTTTGTTAGGTTCTAAAGACTTAGGATTTGATGTATTTAGAACTCTAATGTGTAATGTTGGCAAACCATGATCAAAACAATATGTTTAGTCTTGTTTAGGCTTGCTCAAAGTTGTGTAATTCATGTAAAGTTGGAATCGAGTGGCTGCAGATGTATTGGTGCATTTCGGCCTGGCTCGATCAATCGAAGGATAGACTCGATCGATTGAAAGTCGGCCAGAATATTTTTTCTGCAGAATTTCCAACTCAGCCCTACCTCATTAAACGTTTAGGGTTTTATGTTTTTGCCCTACGTATATAAGGCAAAACCCTAGCCACGTTTTGTGTGTTGCTCTGGTTGTATTGTTGCTCATATTTTGCGGTTTGTGTGAATCTCTTGTGAGATCCTTGAGGAGCTTTCCTTCACATAAACTTAGAGTTTTCAAGGTAGAGATTATATCAACATTTTGATGATCAACTCAGTTGTTGCCATTGGAGTTTAAAGAAACACAAGCAGGGGTGCTTGTATCTTGTGGAGAATCCAAGAAAGAAGGAGTTCGTGGATTCGAAGTTTGCACGTGGTCATGTCAGTAAGTTCTACTGGTGGGTAGCATTAGGAAGTCGAGCGTGGGTGCTTGTAAGTCCTTTTGTATGAATTTCGATTCTTTCATATAGTGGATTCAAGTTCACCTTGAGGATAGCTAGGTTAAATCCTCTCCAGGTTTTTTACCGGTTTGGTTTTCCTGGGTGATCATATCATTGTGTTATTTATATTTTTGCTGCTTTATTTCTTGATATGATTAATTGATTGTGTTAACCTAGATTTGCGTAATTTGACTAAGTTAATCACTTGGCTAATAAACTAGGTTAATCCAATTGTTGTGTTTTAAGGGGTCTAAAAACCTAACAATTAATCTCTTCATCCTCCTCCATGATCGCATTGGAAGCTTTCGTTCATGGGTACGGTTTAATTGAACACGATCCCACCAAGAAAATGCTCATCCCTTCAATTTGTAAGCCACCAATTACACCTGTTTGTCATCTGCAATACCCATATAATCGAAAAACTTCTCCACCTCACTGACCCAATCCAAATACTCTTCAATGGAGATATTACCATTAAAGGATGGGAACTCTACTTTCATCCGATAGTCCCTCTGCTCTTGATAATCTCGGTCATTATCCCTCACAGGACCACGATGATTCCCAAGGACTCTCTCTGCATACTCCTCGTCCTCGCTGTTCTCTTTATTGTAGTCTTGCTGCCTGTTCCGATTTGGACCGCGATGGAGAGGGCCACGCACTCGATTGTCACATTGCTCTTCGTCATCATGATTAGGGTTTCGCTTAAGTAGGGTGGCAAGCGCTTCTTGAATCTAGTCCAGAGTCTGTTGGGTTAAATCACGAAACTATTGATTTTCATCACAAAAATCGAGGAACTCAGCCCTAGTGAGGATTGGGTTGTTGACGTCGTCACTGCTGTCATTGTTGTAGTGGTCACTGCCTCGCCGGTTAGCCATCAGACCAAGGTAAGTCAAGGCTCTGATTCCAACTGATATCGCGAAAGCCTAAGAAAGCACACACGATGCTCTTTTGATGGAATAGAAACTAAATTATTAGGTTCTGGTGGTAAACATCGAATTCATGAGGGGTTTTCCTAAATCAACAAGGTGAAGAAAACTGGAATCCACCAGAGAAATAATTTGACAAAAAGTCTGTGTTTATTGATAATAGTCTCATGTGCCTCTGACTGCCACAAAACATATAAATACTAAGAAAAACGTTTAAAACTCTAATTCGCATTAATTACGTGATTAGGTGACAAAATACTAAAATTTACCAAAAATAGAAAAATTGAGTTAAATGTAAAATCATAAACTACTGACCTTAAGAGTCGTCCCAAAACAAGCAAGACCTTATTCTGAATTTGAGCAAAAAGTTATTAAGGAAACAAATATTACTACAAATGGCAAAATCACAGGTTTCAGAGCTTAAATGAAGAAATTCGCCATTTTCAAGAGGTACCTCATGGCAAGGCGACGACTATTGCTCAGAATGCCGTTTTGCTTCAGCCTGCCAAATTTCATGCGATTTCGACTCCGAGGCCCATGATTTTTACTAGTGTCTTTTTGCCTTGCACATTGTTTTTAAGCGTGCATGAAAATCCAGGAAGGCCATGGAGGTCTATTCTACATCACTTGCTGACAACATAATTAAACTCCTTTGGTTATGTTAGCTCTCAAAGGATTTAGTCCTATCCCTTTTATCTACCACTCCTATTTACTGTGGCAACCAAAGTATAATTCACATTTCTCATAATGATGTCTTCCACGAACATACCAAGCACATTAAGATCGATTACCACTTTGTTCGGCATCATCTTTTTCAGGGTTCTCTCAAGCTGCTCTTTTATAAAATAATTGTATTGATTGACTCAATAATTATTTAAACACTAATAAATTTATTTATTTTAAATGTTAATGAAAAATATTTTATATATATTAGCGGTAATTTTGAAATGATACGTTAATATTAATCAATACCGAAATATGCCATACCCATGTAGCCGAAACAATCTCCAATATGGTATTGACTCATTTGATGGTGAGAACTAGAAAATCATAATAGTATCCACATGTTTATAGAGGGGTCATACTTGTGCTTACTCTTCCAATTTCTACTACAACTACAAAGTGAGTATTTTCAGCTATGATAGTCATCAAAAATAGCCTTCATAACAAAATGAAAAATGAGTTTTTGATAGACGTTTTGATGTTATTCATTGAAAAAACATCATTGCAATATTTAATTCCAATTCAATCATGCACGAGGGCACAAGTTAAAACATAACCATAGGTATAAACATTAATATTTTGAAGTTCACAATGTCATATTTATCCTTAAAAAGATCTCTTCATTTTAAAATTTTGAACTTTTTAAAACAAAAATATATATTATCGTATTTTACAAAACGCCTTTGAATGCGAACAAAAGCAATTTGGTATAATACTTACACAAAATTTACAAAAGAAAAAAAAAATACATATATATATATATATATTTGTGTTAAATAGTACAAAATTATAAGTGCACTCTATGGATTTTTGGAAGAATGAATATTTTTTTTCATATTTATATGATATATAGGAATGCCTTCAACTAATAAAAACAAAGTTTTTCTTAGCATGGTAAGTACAATTAATAAAGGAAAATTTGACAATTTTGATTTATTTAAATATTGCAGCAAGAAACCTACAACCTCATCCCTATGTTATGCAAGAACTTAAGCATGCTCCTTATTGCAATCTTTACAGGTAAATTTTTCTCCCCCTCTCTCAAGTTCATTTTTTTTTTTTAAAAAAAGTTGATAATAAATGACATCTTAAAACTAAATATGTGCATGTTGTAGTTATCATTATTATGTTACTTAATGTCATATATATATATATTTTTTTTTACCTGCAAATTTTTTTTTTTTTATAATTTTCATCTATAATTAATTAGTTCATGTTTATTTTTTAACCTTAAGTTGGTAGGTGCTAGTATGTGTGTGTGTGTGTGTGCGCGCATGTGCACGTGAGTGCATGGCACAAAACATAACATAAACATAAACATTTTTTGAGTGTGTCTAATAACTAAATAATATTTTTGAAGTAAACAATATTTGATAATTATCCATATAAAAAAGAGCTCCTTTATGTTGAAAATTTGGACTTCTACATATCTACATATATATTAATAGGTAAAACAGAGAGAAAATCTAATTAAATTTTAAATTGGAATTCAATTAGAGTCTAATTTTGTGCCATGTGTCTCATCTAATTTAAATTTTAGAATATTGTGTCAAGTGAGTTAATTTAGTAAAAAAATTAAATTTCAATTAGAGTTTAATTTTGCGCCATGTGTTCCATCTAATCTAAATTTTTGTGCCAAATTAATTAATTTAGTGTAGAAAGCAAGGAGTCCATTATAATAAACCATAAAAAAATTAATCATATAACTAAAAAAATTTCAAATTTATAAGTCATCTATATATATATATATATATATTAATAGGTAAAACTTAGAGAAAATTGAATTATAATTTGAAATTATAATATAATTTTGCGCCATAAGTCTAAATTTATGTGAGAACTACACCATAATTATCCACTTAAACTTATACCATGTGTCTACTTAAGTTTTTTAATTTTTGTGTCAAGTGAGTTAATAAGTGCAAAATACTAAGAATCTAATATTAATAAACTATAAAATTAAAAACAAAATCACATATACTCAATAAAAATCACCACATGTTTCTCAATAAATAAATAAAATAAAAATCACCACATAACAAAAACCACCACACATTCTATCTTATTAAAAATTAGAAAAAAAATGATCATAAGAAGTATTAAATTTAGGTAAGAATTTTAATATATAAATAATTATGTTTACTTTAAAAAAATTATTTGACTAATTATCTATATTTTATGATAAAAATTGTGTTTAATTTTAAATGTATCTATATGTATGCATGAAAACATGTGTTACATGCTTTAAAATTAAACACATGTTTACAGTTGTGAGCTCATGCTTATAACACATGTTTATAAGCTGTAACACATGTTTAAAATTAAACAAATGTATGCATGAAAACATATGTTTACTTTAAATGTATCTTGATGGGTACACCCCATTTGTGAGCTCATGCTTATAAGCTGTGGGTGGGAGGCGTCTCTCCCTAATGTGAGATTGAGTAAATTCGTTAGGGTAGCATCGGTCTCCTCGGCCGATTTCCAAAGCGAATAATACCTGATTGGGGAAAGATTCGTTACTCCCACAATTACCATTACGATGAATTCATCATCTACATATATAGATTGAGGCTATGGATGAGCTTTGGTTATAAGTCAAGAAAGCATCCGAGGCTATTGGATGACCTTTTGTTATAAGTCAGGAAAGCATCCAAGGAGATGGCTATCATTATTTTGAGCTCCTAGTTCATTGTTCTGGGATATTAATGGCAAGTTTGGATAGGAAGTTGTGCCAGTAAATTGTGATGCAAGTAAATCATCCAGATTTTTCCAATCCACATACTGGCTGCCGATACCATCGAAATCTTCATTATTGGCTATACCATTATGCTGGAAACCTTCTTTTGTTGCCAAACTAGTTGATAAAGAAGGGCTATCTAGTCGTGGTAGCTCAACAAGTTGGTTGTCCAAAAGAGTATGGTTGCAAACAAGCTCTTGCTGTAATGAAGTAATGGGTTCATGAAAAGTTGCCGCTTGATTTGGATTAAACGCTTGTGTTGTACTTGCTATATGTGAATATGATGGAGGCATAACTTGGCTGTTATCTCTGACATAGTAAGCGTTTCAAGCTTGGAAACCTTCTCTATAATTAGGACTGGGCTTCTTGAATGCCCGACACACCACCCATCCTTCCTCCAGCATTATAACCACCAACATTGGCTTATTAATACAGTAACTTGCATTCATAGTAGTCTTTACATGATTTATTTGCATAAGGTAATGTATAATGTGAGAGAAAGATCAAGGCTGATGAAATGTAAATTCGTCAGTCAGAGTGCGCAGACAAGAATGGACTCCGGCCTGCAATGTAATGTGTTCTCAAGAGTGGTCACTGGTGTGGTGCCTGCCACAATGCCTCCGATGCCAAAGTCAGTATTAATTGCTATTAGAGAATGAGCAATGTAAAGATAATAGAACAAAAGTAATCTCTTAGTATGTATGTCTGAATCTACCTCCTCTTTGGCAATGTGGGGGCTATATATGTTGCTGCAGCTTCTAGCCGTTGGGGCAGTTATGGTGGCTTTAATCTCCTCCTGGGTAACGCCTTCTGGCCTCATAATGTTGCTTTAATCTACTCTTAACGGTCGGTACAGTTGGCTTTGTAACCGTCCGAGGTGTTTATGGGCAGTATTGAATGGTGTTTACCATCGTCAGTGGAGTGGATATTCGTCCCTGGAAGCTATTCTCGTCTGTGCGATTGGTCTCGTCTATGCTTGACTTCGTCAGTCCCATCAGTTGCCCCCGGATTCCGTGGTCGTCGTGACATGTCATGACGACCAGGGAAGGCGAATGGTTTTGGGATTGTAAGTGGTTGGGTTTTCGTGCCGTATTAAATGTGTTGCGGTGGTGCCTTTTGGGTTGTGGCCTACATGGCACGTTCTGACTGGGGGAGTTAATGCTTCAGATGATAGGACTATTGGTTTTCCCGCTGGTTCTTTAATTTCCCAATTTTTGGTTTAAAACTTCCCCTCTTGTCACTTTTTCCTTCTCACTTTTTTCGAAAAATCCATCAATCATTGTTCTGACCTTCTTCTCTAACGACCTTACTCTGCTATTTCCTTCCAACCTCGTTCACGGCGCGGCGGTGCTCTCCCTGTTCCTTGCTTTCTAAAGGTACGCCTACTCTCTTGTACCTTTCTATGTTTTTCCTTTCGCTGTTTGCAATCTTGTTTCTGATTACTTTTCTCTCTTCTTTTCTTTCTTTGTTTTGTCCTTGTTTTCTTGGGGGTTTAGCTTATACTGTGTCCTCTCTTTGGTTTTCATGGTTCGTAGTTCTGAAGTTAGGACAGTTTGCCCATCAATTTCTTTTCTGTTTGCTCGCTTAGGGGGGTCCTTAGGTGTTTTCTCTCATATTGAGAACTTTGTCTTTGAGGGTAATTGTTTGAGCGTAGCATTGGCCGATTTGTTGCCTTTGCTTCGCCAGTCACTAGATTGGTTTGCCAACGAGGTGGGAGAGCGAAGGAATATGTCTGAGGTTAGATCGAGCGAGCTCGAGACTGGGTTGTCGTCTAGCGGCGGCCCAGTGGAAGGGGATACTGCTGTTTCTGTCCCTCGTGAGGTTAGGGCTTTTTATGCTCTGGAAGAGAGGTGTGGGCTAGATGCTGACGCCCTTAAGAGATTTTAGGATAGATTTCAATTCCCAGATAGGGTTAGGGTTCATTTGCCCAACGAGGAGGAACCGGCTTGCCACTTCTTCCCAGGCGAGGTGTGCTTTTATGAGTCCGCCTTCGTTTGTGGGCTGAGGTTTCCTGTCCATCCCTTTTTGATGGAGTTGCTAGACCATTTTGGTATTGCCCCTGGCCAACTCATGCCAAATTCATGGAGAATATTGGTCAGTTGTATGGGGATATGGCTGGCTGCCACGGACGGAGATATGCTTAGGGTCGATGAGTTCATCTATTTGTACCGCTTGAAAGCGTCAAAGGAGCACGGGTACTATGAACTGGTGCCTTGGGAGAGGAACACTAGGATCGTCAAGAAGTTACCATCGTCCTTCAGATACTGGAAGTCCAGGTTTTTCTTTGTGTCTGGGGACGATTTTGAAACTCCCTCGAGCGAGGTTTGGGGTGATCTCCCGAGGTTGCATCGTCAGTGGGAAACCCCGACCTTAGGTGCGTCAATATTCCCTTTCATGCATTAATTTTCGGCGTGCTTGCCTTTATCGTCATTGATTCTTCTGTTTCTTCTTCTGTGCAGTTAAGAGATGGCCTAAATTGAAGAGCAGGTATAGGAAACGGGTTCAAAAGGCGATTGAATACGCGCAGACGATCGAAAATTGGGACGAGCTTGTAGATCCCAGGACACTTGCCTTCTACTGTCTTGGGCCAGATCCGTCCAGTTACGTTCTGCGAAATCTTGAGATCGAGGGAAAAAAGAGTAAGTGTTGAGTTCGTCAGTATTTAGCTTTTACCCATCTCTTCATTTTTTTTTTTTTTTTTTTTTTTTTTTTTTTAAAGCAAGTGTTTCCTTCTTGCAAAGATGACGACAAAATTCAATAAAGACATGTATGCCAAGATGAGGGCCAAGAAGGACGAGCCTTTGTCGAACTTGGGAAAGAAGACTATGCGCGTTACTGGGAAGAGTGGCTCTGCCCTTCCCGTTTCTTCCGTCAGCCCAATTATGTCAGGGGTTACAACGACGAGGACCGCTTCTCCCACGACCTCGGTGGAGGAGATCGAGGGTACTCCCGTTTCCAAAAGACCGAGGTTGTCTGAGAGGGAGAAGGAGAAAAGCGTTCCTCGTCCGTCCACACTCTAGACTGATGAGAGGCTGGCCGTGGATAGGGCTCACGAAGTGGTAACTGCCGCGGATCTGAAGGTTTTATCTGGTGTTTCGTTTAATGAGGTGGAGGCTCGCCACGTCCACAAGCTTGTACAGGTTAGTCTGTTTGTGCCCCCTTCTTTCTTCGTCTTCTTCTTCCTTTCATTTCTTTCATTGACGACTCTGAATTTCTTTCTCCAGGTACTGGGAGAGAGCATCCATATTACTTCTGAATATCTTACCCAAGAGACGAAGGTGGCATCTCTGACATCCAGGATGGAAACTTTGGAAGCGGAGAACTCCACGTTGAGAAAGAATCTTATTGATTCTATGGGCGAGTCTGCTTCCTTGAAGGAGAAAGTGAAGACACTGGATGACGAGCTTAGGGTTGAGCGCCAGTTGACGCAAGAGAAGGATGAGCAGCTCCTAAGTGCTAGGGAGATGCTGAAGACGATAGCTGCAAGGTCGGTGGAAGCGTTCCAGACTACCGACGAGTATAGCACCGTCTAGTTCAGCTGGTATTTCAAAGGATTTGAGCTTTTGAGGAGGTACCTACTGAAACATCCTTCTGGGGTGGACATGGAGAAGTTGGACCTGGAGGAGATAGACCAGGAAATGGCTGCTGACGAGGCCGCCCAATCTTCTGCCATTGTGCCCTTCGCTCGTGAGGATGTTCCTGCTAGTGACGCTCCAGCTGGTGAAGACGATGCTGCCAACACCTGATCCTGACACTTGTGAAAATTTTCTTTTTCTTTTGGTGGGTGCCCATCATGTTTTTGGGCCAGATTTTTGAACAATTTCTGCTTATCTTATTTTGATAACGATGTTGGCAACCCAGTGTTTATGGGTTTTATGTAAAAACAATGGTAATTTCCCTTGGTTTTGGGATTTTAACTGAATTTGTTACAAACTTACTTTGCATTTCATGATTGCCCATGTGTTTGATGAGTTTTGTCTAGCTCCATATGTTGTGCTTAATGATAGTCCCTTACTGTGACTTTTCTTCTCTCTCGTCTGTAGCTTTAGCTATTTCCTTGCAACTAGAACTCCTTTGGTCCAGGCAAATGGGCTGGGCGCCTGAGCTAAAGGGATTTTGTTACTTAGACACCTTTTTGACTTAATCCCTTTTAAAGGGATTTTGTCGTCCTTCATTGGCTTCGTAACTTACATCCGTCAAGGCGGAATTTTGTTACATAGCCAATTTTGACTTACACCCACTAAAGGGATCTCGTCATTTTTAATTTACTTCGTCCGTAACTTACATCCGTCAGTGCGGAATCTTGTTACTTAGCCAATTTTGGCTTACACCCACTAAAGGGCTTTTGTCGTCTTTAATTGACTTCGTCCGTAACTTACATCCGTCAGTGCGGAATCTTGTTACTTAGCCAATTTTGGCTTACACCCACTAAAGGGCTTTTGTCGTCTTTAATTGACTTCGTTCGTAACTTACATCCGTCAGTGCGGAATCTTGTTACTTAGCCAATTTTGGCTTACACCCACTAAAGGGCTTTTGTCGTCTTTAATTGACTTCGTTCGTAACTTACATCCGTCAGTGCGGAATCTTGTTACTTAGCCAATTTTGGCTTACACCCACTAAAGGGATTTTGTCGTCTTTAATTGACTTCATCCGTAACTTACATCCGTCAGTGCGGAATCTTGTTACTTAGCCATTTTAGGCTCGTATGGTTTTATATACCTGGCCAGACCTGCTTGCACGGAGAAATTAGCTGACTAATTCATTTATTGACTTTTAAGAACGAATACATTTATAAGCTACATCTATTGATGGTATTTCTTCAAATGCTCAATGTTCCACGGCCTTGGTAGTCTTTGTCCGTCAAGGGTCTCCAGATGATAACTGCCCTATCTGGAGTAGTGAACGACTCTGTAGGGTCCTTCCCATGTAGGGTTGAACTTTCCTTGGGTGGAGTCTTTAGTAGCAGTTGTGACCTTGCGCAGGACGAGGTCGCCTATGCTAAGTCGCCTGAGCTTTACTCTCCTGTTGTAATAGTCAGTCATTTTCTGCCGGTAGCCCGTTATTCTATTGGAAGCTTGTTCTCTTACTTCATCTAGACAGTCCAGGTTAACTCGTAGAAGGTCATCATTGACTTCTTCGTTGAATGTCTCTCGTCTGGTGCTGGTCACTCCTACTTCGACCGGGATTACTGCTTCAATACCATAGGTAAGCCTGAAGGGAGTTTCAACTGTTGGGGTTCTTGATGTAGTTCTGTAGGCCCACAAGACATTGGGCAGTTCTTCTGGCCAGGTCCCTTTTGCATCGTCCAGCTTCGTCTTGATGATCTTGAGTAATGTCCGATTTGTCACCTCCGTCTGCCCATTCGCCTGTGAATGTCCTAGGGACGAGAATTGATTCTTGATGCCTAGCCCTGAGCAGAAACCCCTGAAGCCTTGGCTATCGAACTGTCGTCCATTGTCTGATATGATCGTCCGTGGGATCCCGAACCTGCAAACTATATTTTTCCATACGAAGCTCTGGATTTTTGATTCGGTGATGGTTGCCAGTGCCTCTGCCTCAACCCATTTCGTAAAGTAATCAATAGCAACTAGTCAGAATTTTACCTGAGCTTTGCCTTGTGGTAGCGGGCCGACGATGTCAATCCCCCATTGTGCAAAGGGCCACGGGGACGCAATCGTCGTCAGTTTTTCTGCTGGTAGCCGCTGAATATTCCCGAACCGCTGACACTTGTCACATTTCTTGACGAACTCTGTCGCGTCCTTCTGCATAGTTGGCCAGAAATAGCCTGTTCGGATGATCTTGCTCACTAAGGACCTGAGACCAGCATGATCCCCACAAACTCCTTCATGGATCTCCTCCAGGATGTACTTTGCTTCTCCTTCGTCAACACACTTCAAGTAAGGCATGGAGAAGCCTCTCTTGTATAGGGTGTCATTGAGGATTACAAATCTGGCTGCCCTCTTTTTGATCTTCCTGCCCTCATCTGCATCCTGAGGGAGTCGTCTGTCCTGAAGGAAAGACAGGATGGGCGTCATCCAGCTGTCTGTGCTTTGGATCGTGAAGGTCGGGATCTCTTCAATGCTGGGGTTCTTCTAGACTTCCATCATTAGGTCTGCGCTTGATTCCCCATTTTCTGACGAGGCTATCTTTGAGACTTCGTCTGCTGCCCCATTTTGGCTCCTGGGGATCTGCATAAACTCTACTTCCTCGAACTCCTGAGTCAAATGTTTCGTCAGCCTGAGGTATCTTTGCATTCTTTCCTCCTTTGCTTCATATTCCCCCTTGATTTGCCCAATTACCAGTTTCGAATCGTTTTGGACCAACAAGTTCCTAGCCCCGAGCTCTTTTCCGAGCCTCAAACCAATCAGAATCCCTTCGTACTCGGCCTCATTATTGGTGGCAGGAAATTTCAGCTGGACTCCAGACTTTAGCGTTTCTCCTTCGGGGGTGACTATGACGACCCCTACTCCCCCCCCTTTTTTAGGCTGACGAACCGTCAGTTTGTACTGTCCATGGTCTACCCTTGCTAGTGAGGTCGTCCTCGTCGAGGGCGGGGGGGGGTAAACTCTGCGATGAAGTCTGCCAAGGCCTGTGCTTTGATGGCTGTCTTGGAATGATATTCAACATCAAATTGGTTGAGTTCGATTGCCCATTGAACCATCCTCCCCGCTGCCTCTAGTTTGCCCATGGACTTCTTAATAGGTTGGTCCGTCATCACCAAGATTGGATTTGCTTGAAAATATTGTCTAAGTTTGCGTGAAGCTATAATTAATGCGAACGTGATTTTTTCAATTTTTGGGTACCTGGACTCAGCTCCTTGGAAGGCTTGGCTAACATAATAAACTGGAAGCTGTTTCCTATCTTCTTCCCTGATCAGAGCTGCACTGACGGCTGTAGCTGACACGGCTAAGTACAAATACAAGCTCTCACCCTCTTTCGACGGACTCAGAAGGGGCGGGTTGCTTAGGTAGCGTTTGAGTTCCTGGAAAGCTGCTTCACATTCATCAGTCCACGCGAAAGCCTATTTCAAGGTCTTGAAGAAGGGTAGGCATTTGTCCGTCTCTCTAGAGACGAACCTATTTAGGGCTGCCACCCGTCCCGTAAGCTTTTGGACCTCCTTGACGGTCTTGGGCGATGTCATGTTGATTATGGCTTGCACCTTCTCTGGATTTGCCTCTATTCCTCTTTAGGACACCATGAATCCTAGGAATTTCCCCGAGGCTACACCGAAGACACACTTACTAGGATTCAACTTCATGTGGTATTGTTTGAGGGTAGCAAATGTCTCTCTGAGGTCGTCCAGATGAGCAAGTTCTTCTTTACTCTTGACGAGCATGTCATCCACGTACACCTCCATATTCCTGCCTATCTGCTTGCTAAACATTCTGTTCACTAATCTCTGATAAGTGGCACCTGCATTCTTTAGTCCAAAGGGCATTACCTTATAACAATATAGCCCTTGACTGGTGATGAAGGCTGTCTTCTCCTGATCCTCGTCAGCCATTTTTATCTGGTTGTAACCAGAGAAGGCGTCCATGAATGTCAGCAGCTTGTGTCCAGCGGTGGAGTCTACCAGCTGGTCTATTCTTGGCAGAGGGAAGCTGTCCTTTGGGCATGCCTTGTTCAAGTCTGTGAAGTCCACGCACATTCTCCATTTCCCGTTTGCTTTCTTCACCAGGACGACATTTGCGAGCCAGTCCGGATAATATACTTCATGGATGAAACCTGCAGTCAAGAGCTTGTTAACTTCGTCAGTAATCGCTTGGTCTCTTTTGGGTGCGAAGACTCTTTGTCTCTGCTTGAAAGGCTTCCTTTCTGGGTCCACATTCAGTCGGTGCTGAATCACTTCTGGAGATATGCCTGGCATGTCTTCGTGGCTCCAGGCAAAGACGTCTAGGTTTTCTTTAAGAAATCGGACTAGCTTCGTCCTCATCTCGGGACTTAGAGTCGTCCCTATCCTGGTTGTCTTCTTGGATTCTTCGTCAGTTAACTCTACTGTCTCCAGGGCCTCCACCCTTTCTTTCTCTTTTTCTTCGATCATCCACGTATGGTTCTCTTTTGCGGCTACAACGGCCTGGTAGCACTCCCGAGCCAAAACTTAATCTCCTTTGACTTCACCAACCCCATTCTCCGTTGGGAATTTTACCTTCAGGCAGTAGGTTGACGTGGACGATTTCCACTTGTTGAGTGCTAGTCTTCCAATGATTACGTTATAGGACGAGGCGCAATCTACCACCAAGAAGTCCAAATGACTCGTCAACTGTTTCGGGTAGGTTCCCACTGTCACTGTCAAGGTCACTATGCCATTGGGGTATACTCTGTGACCACTGAAGCTGACGAGGGGAGAATCAAATGGACGCAGTCTTTTTGGATCTAATTTCAACTGTTGAAACGCAGGGAAGTAGATGATATCAGCCGAGCTACCATTGTCCACGAGGATCCTTTTGGTGTTAAATCCTTCTATGGTGAGTGCTACGACCAAGGGGTCATTGTGAGGCTGCTTCACTCCCCTTGCATCTCATTCGTTGAAAATTATGTCCTGATCCGTTCGTCTGTACTTCAACGGGGTGGTCATGTAAACACTGTTCACCTGTCGTTGACATGCTTTCTTAAGGGACTCGAACGACCCCCCTGCGATGGGCCCTCCTGCGATCGTCTGTATTTCCCCTATTACAGTTTGGGGAGGCTGGGACTGACGGTCACTGCCCCTGGATGAGGACTCGTGTTGGCCCTTGTTTCCATCCCGGAACCTATTGAACTCCCCTTTCTTCACAAACTTCTGTAGCTTCCCCTTCTTTATCAACTCCTCTATCTGCTTTTTGAGGTCCCGACAATCTTCGGTGTAATGGTCGTGGTCCTTGTGAAATCGGTAGTACTTATTCCTATCACGGACGTTAGGAGATGAGTGCAATGGTTTCGGCCATTTCAGGTCGTGCTCGTCCTTAATCTGCGTTAGAATTTTATCAACTGGCATAATAAGAGGGGTAAATTTTACCGTTTGCGGTCCCCTATCGTCCTTCCTCCTAATCCCGTCACTGGTCCGACGATTTGGGCGTTCCCGCTTTTGCCCCCTTCGATCATCATCTCTCCTTTCTTTGTCCCCTGGTCTTCCTGCATCCCTGATGGCTGCTAACGCGTCTTCAGCATTCATGTACTTCTGTGCTTTAAGAAGCATCTCGGCCATTGTTTTTGGAGGATTCTTTGCAAGTGACGTAACGAGCTCTCTGGACCTCAATCCTGCCTTGAAGGTCGTCAGTTGCACCTTATCGTCCGCTTCGTCTACCTCCAGTGTTTTGCGAGTAAAGCGTTTCACGTATGACCTTAGGGTTTCCTTTTCTCCCTGCCTGATGGTAAGTAAGTGGTCCGCGGTCCTCTTTGGACGTTGTCCTCCAATGAAATGACGCAGGAAGGCGTTGCTCAACTGTTCGAAGTTGTCGATGGACGACGTTGGCAACTTTGTGAACCATTCCCTTGCAGCCCCTTTGAGAGTAGTTGGGAAGGAACGACACAGTATTTCGTCTGGGGGCTGCTGGAGCCCTAGGGTCTTCTTGAAGGTGTTAAGATGATCCTGTGGGTCCTTTAGCCCATCGAATGGTTCAAGTTGGGGCAACCGAAACTTTGACGGTACTGGACATTCAAGGACTGCTGGAGTGAATGGTGAATCTGTCGCCCTAACCAATCGGTCTACACTTCTCTCTGTTTTCTCCTTCATGGCAGTCCTAAGTTCGTCCATCTCCCTCCTCATCTCTTGGAGAAGATTTGAGTTGTGCTCGGTTGGAGTAGCGGGCCTTTGATGGTCACTTCTTCTGTGGCTATCTCCTTCGTCGTCTCGGTTCCCTTTAGATCGATTCTCCTCCTGCTGAAGTCGCAACTTCATTTCCTGATTTTGCTTGGTCAGTTCTTCTACAGTGGCTGCGAGAGCCTGAACCTGCTGAGCCAAGGATATGGAATCTTGATTGGACTCCATCTGATAGTGATTGCTGATTGGAAACTATTTCTTCGAGATTGAACACGAAAATGTCGTCCCCACAGACGGCGCCAAACTGATGAAACGTAAATTCGTCAGTCAGAGTGTGCAGACAAGAATGGACTCCGGCCTGCAATGTAATGTGTTCTCAAGAGTGGTCACCGGTGTGGTGCCTGCCACAATGCCTTCGATGCCAAAGTCAGTATTAATTGCTATTAGAGAATGAGCAATGTAAAGATAATAGAACAAAAGTAATCTCTTAGTGTGTATGTCTGAATCTACCTCCTCTTTGGCAATGTGGAGGCTATATATGTTGCTGCAGCTTCTAGCCGTTGGGGCAGTTATGGTGGCTTTAATCTCCTCCTGGGTAACGCCTTCTGGCCTCATAATGTTGCTTTAATCTACTCTCAACGGTCGGTACAGTTGGCTTTGTAACCGTCCGGGGTGTTTATGGGCAGTATTGAATGGTGTTTACCATCGTCAGTGGAGTGGATATTCGTCCCTGGAAGCTATTCTCGTCTGTGCGATTGGTCTCGTCTATGCTTGACTTCGTCAGTCCCATCAAAGGCTAATGCCACTATATGTACAGGTGTTTTATTTTCATAATGATGGCTAGGAATAACTTTAGTATCAACATGGAACAATCAATATTTCCATTGGCCTCAGTCAATATGTCCCATTAAATTGAGCAATAAGTTACTATGATTATTATTCACTTCTTCAAAACTCATGGGCCAAGCTAGACAATTTACCTTGGGGAACGAGTCCAAAGTACTAACGAAAAATAGTTATATGATATGTTTTCTAATTATTCAATCATTTCTTTTACTATTGTCATCCAATTGTCAAACGTATAAGCACCATGGACAATTCACAAATATTGTATTTTTATTTTAACTTCAATATGCAAAATAAATTTTTGCTTTACAAGCAAAAGTTATAACATTTGGGAGGTAAATTTTTGAACTTGAATGAGATAAATATTTATATTATTGAGCTTGCTTGAAGAGGTCCATTTTCAGATGTTTGGAGGCGATATTCATGCATGATTCAATCTGTTTTCCTACCATTAGGTGCTCGTCCCTTGTAGAACACCAGAGTTTTTCCCATTCCTATGATTCTGTTCTTTGAGAGCACAGCCTTGTCTCTCCCAGTTGCTTTCCCGAATCCAGCAGCAGTGGCTCTATTAGTCCTCATTCCTGTTGGGTACTTCTTATCTTTATGACTGAAGAAGTACCACTCATTTTGTTCATCATAGCCTAGCTTGCATCTGTCCGTATCAACCATAGAGAAAATTAAAGTTATAAGAAACCCAACACAATGTAATTGGTACCATATTCCATACCTGTTAAATATTAGCATTGATACACAATGTTGAATATGCTAGTATAGATGCGGAAGCGAAAACATAAAGTATAGAACACAATAACATACGAGGGTTACGTGGTTCAGCCTAACGGCCTACATCCACGGAGGAAACCCTAAAGGGCTACATCAATAATATATTAGAGAGTAGTATAAATCCTGTGTTACAATGAATCATAACATGTGTATATATAGTAGACTAAACCCTAAACTAATAGACTTCTAGTACAAGTAGGAGACTTGGCTTGCACACAAAGTAGAATTAGGTTTAGGCCTATACTAATGGGCTAATATATCTCTAATACCCCATCTCAAACTCAAGATGGAAGCTTGATGAAATCTTGAGATTTGATGAGTTTAAGAGGGGGTATTAGAGATATATTAGCCCATTAGTATAGGCCTAAACTAATAGACTTCTAGTACAAGTAGGAGACTTGGCTTGCACACAAAGTAGAATTAGGTTTAGGCCTATACTAATGGGCTAATATATCTTTAATACCCCCTCTCAAACTCAAGATGGAAGCTTGATGAAATCTTGAGATTTGATAAGGTTGAGAAGATCCCTTGAATGAAGTTTGGCTCTGTTACGGTAGTTTGAGGAAGGCAATGGTCTTGCAGTGCTGATGCGACTTCTAACGGTGGCATGACTATATCAGAGAGTTTTGACGGCAGCAGTAAGAAGTCAAAGAAGATGAACGCAGCGAAAAAAACACCGAGGAAGACAAAGATTGCTCTTAAATATACCGCAAGGACAGAAAACCATGACCATAGGAAGGTGGCTCTGATACCATGTTAAATATTAGCATTGATACACAATATTGAATATGCTAGTATGGATGCGGAAGCGAAAGCATAAAGTATAGAATACAATAACACACGAGGGTTACGTGGTTCAGCCTAACGGCCTACATCCACGGAGGAAACCCTAAAGGGCTACATCAATAATATATTAGATTGTAGTATAAATCCTGTGTTACAATGAATCATAACATGTGTATATATAGTAGACTAAACCCTAAACTAATAGACTTCTAGTACAAATAGGAGATTTGGCTTGCACACAAAGTAGAATTAGGTTTAGGCCTATACTAATGGGCTAATATATCTCTAATAGTACCCAATATGTAATTTTCTTAGTTGCATTTTCTATGAAATACTTCAGTGCTTGCAGGTTCATTAGGTTGGTCGATATTGTATTAAAGTTTGTATCAATTTGCAAACTAGCATTGCTTAATTTGTTTGAATTCTTAACATGAGAAAATTATTAGATACTTTTTAGAGTATAACTGATGTTATCCATAAGGGCACTAGCCTTCTATATAATTAACTATTTCACTTTAAATACCTTGGATGTCCCATGGCTCCATTTTGTAGAGATCAATGTCAGCAATAACATCTAGATCGATTTTCAGAGAGTTAATCTTTCTCCTGAGGTAGTAACCCACAAGTTCTTCCTCTGTTGGGTGAAATCTAAAGCCGGGTGGGACACAAGACTCCATCTCCATTGATAATCTTCTCCTGAGAAAGAATTAAAGTATGAGAGAGAGTCCAAGTAAATTAAGTAAAGTTCCTTCCAAAGCTTCTAACCTTTTTGTTTCACCCCGTTACATGCCTCAAACCTAGCCTTAAAGTTTCTTTCAATGTTAATTGGCCTAACAATAGAAACTACTGTGGAAGACATGACTGTGAACTAAATTCCAAAGCTCAAAAGAGCAATGAAGTTCCACTCATATTTGCCTTGCACATTTTAGTTATGATTTCTAGCTATCATTCCAGTAAAGCTAGCACAAATGTACGATAAACAATGGTAATGATGATGATGTAACTTTGTGGAACCCAACAGTGGTCCTGCTTGGGTTATTAGGCATCAAATGGCAGACCAATTGAGGAACCCACCAAAGATCCTAAGGACTATTGCACACAAAAGTTTGGCCGAAAAGTTTGACTTTGCTGGCACAAGCATGTTATGTTTCTTTGAGTGCAGTGCACTCCCAGCAGCTCGCGGTGGTGGAAAACGTTTTCACACCCACCATGCTAGACAACTTCACTCGATAGCTGGAAAAAAGTTTTTCAAGGATAACCACTCACAAAACAACACAATATTACTAACCTACATATGCACAAGCTCGCTATACCTTTTTTTTTTTCTTTTTTTTCTTTTTTCCTCTATCTGGCAGGGATTTCTCTTAGAAATAACATAATTAAGTTCATTGAAACCATTCAGTTTAGATTTTTCAGTTAAGTTCATTGAGACTAAAAAAAAAAAAAAAAACATTCTAGGCCATGGATGAACAATGAAATATTTTATCTTTGGATGAATAAACTGTAAGCATGGAATGTTGAAATATATAAAATATTACTTGTATGCATCACAAACCCTAGCTAGTTTCAGCATGGAAAAATGCACCAAAAGAATTGCAAAATTTTAATATGGTGAAGCTACAATTGCAGCCAAACTTTCTTTTACATATATATAATATGTACACAATATATTTTTCAACCAATAACTAACAAAAATTACTCCCAGAAAAATGTGTTGGTGCTGTGTTTTGTTCTTGAGCAAGACACAGAGAGAGAGAGAACGGTTTAGGTATTGGGATTGGGTGGAATGTTTTCTGAAAAAGAGAGAGAGAGAGAGGTATAGGTTTTAAATATGCAAAAAGATGCAAGTAGAAAGGCTGGCGAATATTGTTGGGTATGCGTAAGAGGAATAATAAATGTATTTATATAGATGATATGGGAGAGAGAGGTAAAGAGATGAAGAGGGATGTTATTGATTGCGCGTGGGGTGGCAGATACATGAAAGGTTTGTTTTTGGACGGCGTGAGTGACACCAAGTTTTCACGCCACACAACCACAACACCACCACCCCCCCCCCCCCCAAGCGGGGGGAAATTTGTGTACTACGTTTTTGATTTCCCATACTTTTATTACGACAGTACAATAACAATGACTGACATTTCACACTCTCACTATCACATAAACCAGCCTTAGATTTAATGTTCCTGTACACGAGACCCGTTAGGATTTGAACAAGTATCAAATATAAATAAGGCTAAACTCTAGTGTATTAGAGTAGACATAATTTGAACACGTGATAAAAATTAAACATACATATATGTGTCTGTATCTTATCGTCTCCGGTGCATTAAAAAACTAGAGATAATTAAGCCTAGTTCATCAAATATCTGTCATATGTCCATATTTCAGTGGATTCATTCTAGACCCAAGCCATGCTCTTCTCACATATATATTTTTAGAGTTTTTATTCTTTTCTTTTACATCACCTTTTTTACAAGAGTTATTTTACATTCACTTTAAATCGTTAAAATATGAACCTTGTCACATTAATTCTGGATATATGTGTGAAATAATGGATGTAATCCAATTTGCAATGATTTTTTCCCCCATATTTTTACATCAAAGTTTGAATGAACCTCATACATCACAATCTCTCACATTCTCTATCTCTCCCCCCACAATCCAGCAACTCCTATCTGTTTGGTGCGCCGCCCTCTGCCATGTGGAACCATTCTATCGTCAACACTTGGAACCATATACAAGGCAAACTATAATTGCTAACTCAACAATGGAAGCTGAATTAATAGCATTAGCTTCGGCTAGTGAAGAGACAAATTGGCTTAGGGTGTGTATGGTTGGGGTGAAAACAGGGAGGTGGAAAATAGGGAGAGGAGAATAAGGTTGAAAAATGTTGTTTTCCACTATTTGGTTGAGGAAGAAAAATAAGAGAGACAGAAAATAGGAGTGAAAGTTTCCCCTCCTAGCCCACTTTTTTTATCCTCCCAAATTGGGAGAAAAATAAGGAGGGAAAAGTGCTTAAAAATCCATTTTACACAAATACCCTCTCACTTACCCCTCACTTTATTCATGACCTGACTTTTGCCTCTTTTCAACCTTATCACTTTCTTCTCACAGCACAACATCAACGTCCCAAGTTCTTTTATCCTCTTTTTTTTTTTTTTTGCACCTTGTTTAATCAACACAGCAACATTTGATTATTTGCCCAAGTGAAGAATGTTGCCCAGGTGAAGAAATTGTTGCCCACAAAAGTTTGCTGAACATGTTTGAACAAGTGGAAGTCCTTTGAACATTTGACTCTATTATTTGCTAACCACGTTTTTTTGGGCTGAATGTAATGTAAATTTGTTGACCACGTTTTTGCTGGTTACAAAATCTTTTGTCCAATTAAATTTATATGTACACTATTGTAATTTTTACATTATAATAATATAAATAATAATATAAATTTATATGTATGATGTGGTGAATTTTATATTATTTAATGAGTACAAATAAATCTATTTCTTACATATTATGTAACAAATATATAATAGTCAATTTATATAAATTACATTTTCCATCATTCCCTTTTTTTATCCAACCAAACAAAAGAGTTTTCCACCCTCCCACTTTTCCACCCCTCCAACCAAACACACAAGAAGGAAAACCAAATATTTTCTATCCTCCCACTTTTCCATCCTCCCATAATTTTCCATCCTCCCACTTTTCCACTCCTCCAACCAAACGGACCTTTAGAGATTTGTTATATGAAATTCCACTTTGGAAAAAGCCAATTCCACCTATATATATTAATTCATTGTGATACCACTACCATAATTAGTAGAGTTAAAAACAATTACAATGGTAAATCCAGACCTATAAGAAGAAAGCACGGTACTGTGCAATCTTATTCGAGTAGTGACATCATAACTGTGGATTATGTTAAATCTAATGTAATCTTGCAGATCCATTTACCAAGGCCTTGACAAAAGATAGGGTCTGGAATACATCGAGGGGGATGTGATTAAAATCCATAGATTCATGAGCCATGCATGAGAATACCCAACCCAAGGACTAGAGATCCTGAGAATTGGGTTTAATGGAAAAAACGAACCATATGACGGTCGTAAAAAATACACTATTTATTTTTTTAGTTATTTATTTTGTAAATAATTTTTTAATTGTTCATCCCTATGATGTAAGTGCATTTATCCTGTAATGTGAAGAGGTTGAGTAAAAAACCCTTAATGAAATTTGTAGCTCGTATAAGTAGGGTGTTAGAATTACAGAAGCATCCCTAACAAAATTTCACCTATATGAGTGTGGGGTGGGGTTGCTCCTTATGAGATTTAGACTTAATCTCAAATACACTCATGAAATTGGGATTAGCACATAGTTGTAAAGTGCTAGCTATAAAAACTCATGTCAACACTTGGGTTGTTATATGTAAGTAGTGACACTTAATTTCCCAAAAGCAGTACTAGTTCAAGTCAGAGACCACTACGACTTTGGAGTTAAGATGACTGTTTTACTAAGTGAAGGTTCAATGTAGAGCACACCTTCATGATGCATAATGACCCGTCTTTGCCTGGTAATCTCTCTTTAACTAATAAAATTTAATATTAAAATGAGTGGGGGATTGTTAGAGCATTTTAATATTAATTAATTAAAATGGGTTTATATGACAATATAAATGTAAAGATGTAGGAGTTAATATGGAAGATAAGAAATTAGTGAAAATATTTAATCCCACATTAAAAAGGAGAGAGATTATTTTATTCTTTTTAATTGTGGTGATTAACAGACTGATATATATTGAAGCAAATTATGGGCCAGATACATTCAGAATATTTCCTTATTCATTGGTGAGTAAATGGATTATTTATTATGGAAAAATGAAAAGTCATTCACCCACTTAATGGATTATTTGTTTCGGCCTATTTATTTCTTCAGAAACTCCTTATCTCATTCATTAATTGTGTAATTCCAGCCCATCAGATTTATGTCCAACAATTAATCTTGTAACACCCGTTACATCAAAATTATGAACCTAATAAATCAGATTAATTTGGGTAATAATTTTGTGAGGCTCATTGAGCCTATAAATAGACTCATTCAGACCCAATCCAAGCAACTGTAATATAATAACATTACAAATCCAGTAATTGCAAGCATTCTTATATATTAAAAAAATAGAGAGGTTCTTGGCAAAAAAGGGTGTTCTTTCTAGTGGGCTTGAACACTTTGTGCAGAGGTTGTTTTAGTTATACGACATTTGTCGGACCGTTGTATTCTAAGAGAGACAAGTCAGAGAAGGTCTGCACCGGTTACAAAATTTAGCCAACCAAGGGCTTGAATTTCCTTAAACAGAGTGAGTGCCGTGCTTCAATCTAAATAGTGTTGTATATTTTCTAATCTCAAATTAATAACATTCAGAAGTATTATTCAGTTTCTCTTTGTGTTATTTCTATTATTATTGTGTTTGCACCAATAGAGCACCTATCTTTAAATCAAAATCTCTAAAGTTTATAAAATATTGGTGGACTGACACACTACTCACAAATACAAATGGAAAAGAAATGAGGGAAGATCTTTTTTCCTTTTTACTATTTCTCTTTTTTCACTCTTGGTATGCAAATGGACGTAAGGATGGATATATGGTCTTTCAATCCATCTCATAACCTATATGACATTTATTAGTTTAAGGAACTTCACTTAAATTTATTATACTTGAGTCATTGAAGAAAGGATGCATCATCGTTGGGTAACATCTGTTTTTTCAATGTTACTTCCTCAATTACCTGCAACTTATTTCTTTTATTAGAAGGAAATCTTCTAATTTATGTTTAGTTATGTTCTAGCAATGTCGACGATATGATGGCTGAAGGATTGGGTGCCGTTTTCATGCCTCATGGTCTTGGGCATTTCCTTGGTATTGATACACATGATCCTGGGGGCTACTTAAAGGACTAAGTGAATAATAATTTTTATTATGCTCAGTTTCTTTTTCTTGCTTTAATTTATGTTTTTAGAGAGCTGCGCATATCACATATGTTTTGTATTACATTTTCCTTTATTGTCTTGAAAATTTGCATATTTTTGTGCAGGGGCTGGAGAGACAAAAAGAACCTGGATTGAGGCCTTTACGTACAGTTAGAGAGCTCTAAGAGGGAATGGTTAGTAATGATTTTTCTCAGTCATTGGAATTATCCTTTTGTTGAGGGTCATTTTGTAAAACAAGAGGGAAGCCCAACTCAGCAACGCAGGCAGCAAATAGAAGTGGCAAGTATAGAATAAAACCATTAAGCCCAAGCGGCAGGAATAATGGGTCACAGGTCTATAAAATAAATGGATGGGCCTTGAGGAAGCAAGTGGGCTCGAAAGGCCCGGAAAGAGAGAATAACAAATCCATGGACAGTGTATGACGTGAAAAAGTAAGAATGAGTCGCGGCAAGCTCAAAGTAATGTAAGCAAAGAGAGTAGGGGATTGTTGGCAGGCCCACAAACCCCAAGGATGAGTATGAAGTAATTGGGCCAAGGAAGCCCAATGAAGTAAGTAAAAGCCCATGGGAACACAAAGTTAGTAAATGGACCGAGGATGCCCAATGGGACACAGGAGCCCCTAAGAAAGAAAGCCCATGGCCATGCAAAATCATTTGGGAAAGAGAGTAAACGGCAGGTCTAAAAGAGGACCAGCAAGACCAAGTCATTACGGCATGAATGACAGAATAATATGGCTGGACATAATGGCAATCAAGAAATGGGCCAAGAGAAATGTAAAACCCAGTATTAAATGAAGCCCAGCCCCAAAACGGAACAGTGAATTATGCAAACGGCCCACGTAAAAGAACAAAGAAGTGCAGCAGACTGTGGAAACAAAGCTTCAGATCGCGGCAAACGCATGAGCAGCAGGCAGATTTTGAACATACATAACAGGAAAGCACGCGCAAGGCCCAGACACCACCAGCATGTACCTAGCCAATATGGGACGTGGTGGGGCCATGGGTCAGAGGTAAGAGGTAAGAAGGGTGTGGTTTGGTGGTGAGGAAAGGGGAAAAGATCTATTCTGCGGTTCCTACCCAAGCCCTTTTGGGAGGTACGTCCTGTTGGGATGACAGACCGCCCAAAAAAGGCAAGGTTGAGGGGGGAACCGTTGGGTGCATGTCATGGAGAGAGAAAGAGAGCATTTACGCCATGGTAGGAGAGGGTGCCACGGCGGACTAACAAACAACACAAACCTGCCTTTGTCTGGCGAGGGTAAATGGTACACAGACGAGCTCCTGGGTGGTCGGTAAGTACGCCCAGACCAGACAAAGGCGGTTAAAGGGTAAAATGGTAAAATTCGGTCACGGCAGACCTTATAAAAGGACCCTTGCCGTGCCCTGTAGAGAGGACCGGAAAAAAAAAAAATAAAGGTATTACGAAGTAAAAAAGAAAACAAAAGAAAAAGAAAGGAAAGAAGAAAAGATAAGAGAGAAAACAGAAAGAAAAAAAGAAATATGATATAATGGGTATGCGCCGGTAGGTCGGATCCCTTCTCTCCCCTTCGAAATCCCACTCTCTTGGAGACAAGTAAACAATAGAGATTCCTTTGGGCACAAATCATTTAGGTCCGGTTTCCTCAAAGTCATTAATCCCCACGGCAGGATCTTTTCCTGGGAGATTAGTTTCATTGAGAGGAGGCGTTCTTCCTCTTTGGTCTTTGCCTCTACGAACCCAAACTTGACTTAATATCATGTCTTCGATTAATTCATATTGTCACTTAATCCTTCACTTTTTTTGCAAAGGCTAATGTTATTACTGTGATTGTCATAGATAGGAATTACTTTGTCGTTTTTTCATTAAGAAAAGGTCACTATATTTTATTCTTCTGCTATTATTGTATCTGCCTGCTGTAAATCATTTGAAACAGCTCTGCCTGCCGTAAGAGCACTCCTGGCAGACGAGGCCTAGTTTGCGCACAAACCGGCCCAAAGTGAGCTACAGTTGGGCCGGTCTCAACTCTCCGACTCAGAACACTCGGACCCATCATTGCAGAAGGCAGCCCAGCCCAACGCACAACACAAAAAAGGCCCCTACATTAAATTGGCAACTTCACTGGGGAGTTGAGAAACAGATAGGGACATAAGCCCTCGCAGATAAATGCCTCCAAAGTCTAGGATAACACGAAATATGAGTGTCGTGCCCTCGCAAGTGGAGTCTAGGCCAACGACACCTCTCCCACAGCAGCCTAACCAGGCGGAGGGTGCCAATGAAATGGGGACTGGACCCCAGCCTCCACCAAGAATCCCCGCAGACAATGCCAACACCTTTGTGGAGGTGTTGCAGGCTCTACAGCACTCGCAGCAACAAATGATGGAAAAAATCCGTCAGCTAAAAACAGACAGAACGAAGGAAAAAGGAAGCCAACATGATCCAGAACATGCGGCAAACAAGGAAGAGACACCAGCAGGAGGTGTCCCGCAGAATGCGGATCAACGTTTTATTACTATGGCAGAAGTAGCGGCTCTCCTGGAGCAAGAGAGAGCCAGAACACCCAAGGAGAGATTCTACACACAAAGACCTCCATACCCATTAAGGGTACTCAGTAAACCATACCCCGAGAGGTATGAACCGCGAGTTTTCGCACAATATGATGGCAGAAAGGGAAGTGTTGTTGAGCATGTAAGCAAGTTCATTGATATGCTTGGCCCTTATGCCGCAGACGAAGACTTATGTCTTCGGGAATTTTCTAAATCACTATGTGACCAGGCTTACACTTGGTACATCGGCTTAAAGCCAGGATCGATCCCAACATGGGATGATATGGTGGATGTATTTTGTACCAAATACTTTCACGAAGAGGAAACGGTGACACTTGCAACTTTGCAAGCGACCAAACAGAGGAATGGTGAAGACTTGATGGAGTACATCAAGAGATTTAGGGACATAGCACTCGACTGCTATGACAATTGCGAAGAAAGGACGCTGGTAGAGATGTGTATGACAAATATGATCAGGGAGTATAGGGCAGTCCTAAAAAACCTCGAGATCTCCCAGTTCGCACAGTTGTTGCAAAAGGCGAGAAAAACTACCCAGTCCGTAAAGCCAAGCACGGACAAAAGAAGTGCCTCGCAAGCCATGGCGGTGTCCACTGGTGAGTGGAGGAGGAAGACCGACGGGAGAGAGTACGATACTCCCCCGCCAATACCATGCACCTCAAATGAGCTAGACGTACTGCTAGACAAATGGATAGCAGATGGAATTTTCAAACCTAACTAAGTTGCTAAGGAGCCCACAGAGGAGGAACGGAGGGACCCACGTTTTTGTCGTTTACACAATTATGTTCAACATTCTACCGCAGAATGTTGGGCACTCCACAAACTGGTGCACCGCAGGATAAAGGAGGGGACTCTAGAACTGTCCCAATAGGAAGTCCAAAGAAATCCACTCCCAAACCACAAAAGGAAGGGTGTAGCAGCGGTGGTAATTTGCGCAGATCCAGGAGAAGACGAGGAAGAAAACTTGGCCTTGCCCACAACGGCCATTACCACTTTACAATAGAGTTCCAAGTTCAAAAATTTGTTCGACTAGCTGGGACTCACAGCAAAGGAAAGAAAGGTAGCCACGGAGGCTTTGGTGAGCATTGCCTTCGGTGCAGGAATAGAATGTCTATCGGCAGAAATACCAGATGATAGGGCTTTCTTACAGGAGTCAACTGAAATCACTTTTAGTGATGAAGATATGGAGGTAGGACACCCAGATCACAGGAGGCCCTTATACTTGGCGGCATCCATAAATCAAATCCCCATAAAGAGAGCCTTGGTAAATACAGGTGCTTCTGTGAATCTCATTCCATTGAGCACTTTGCAAGCAGCAGGAATTTCAGAAAGGAAGATTCAGGGGTGCCCAATGGAAGTGACAGGGTTCGGCGGAAGGGGTGAATACACAGTAGGCCACATTCAGCTGTGGTTGAAAGTGCCCCATAACTTCTTTAGCTCGGTTTCATGTGGTGAAAACAGAAGTATCCTATCACGTGCTTTTGGGAAGGCCATGGTTACACAAACACAGGCTGGTCCCATCCACCTATCACCAATGTGTGAAAGGAAGATTGAATGGCAAGATGATACGCATAGCCGCGAACCCCTCACCATTCGAGCAGGCAGAAGCCCACTTAGTAGAAACTATGTTCTACGACCAATGGGCTCCATCTGGGGAAAGTTCAGTATCAAAGCCACGAGGTACCTTCGTGCCTAAATGGGAAGATGTCCAGGATGACCCAGAACCCGATCTAAGGGAATTATTGGCAAGAAAGAGGAAAAGGAAAGAAGCGCCCGCCGTAGGAACCGATGACACACCCTAATGTGTCAGGATCCGAGGACCTGATGGCAGGATCGTATACAAATTATGAAGGCGTGTGGGACCCGCTATTGAAACACAGACGGGTCCCACCCATGAAGGGCAGCATGAGAGTTTGACGTGTTGTGGAGCTCAAGAGAGTTCAGAGGAAGAAAGTGATAAGGAGGAAAGCGAAGGAGTTGCGGCAGAAAAAGAGTTATAGGTTACGGTAGAAGAATAAATGGAAGAAGTCGACCTGGGGTCTGCTTCGCAAGGGCCGAGGCCCATCTCAATTAGTGCAAGTTTGACAAAAGAGGAAAAAACAGAGCTGGTACGGTTGTTGAAAGAATTCAAAGACGTATTCGCATGGGACTACAGTGAAATGCCAGGGCTAAACCCTGGGTTAGTTGCACATATATTAAATGTAGATCTGCGGGCTAAGCCAGTGGCTCAGCCTGCCAGGATATTTCACACAGAAATAGAAGGGCAGATAGTCAAAGAAATGCAGAAGTTGCTGGCCGCAGGATTCATCAAGCCTATTCAACATCCCCGCTGGCTATCCAACATAGAACCAGTAAGGAAGAAGAATGGCCAGATAAGATGCTGTGTAGATTTCAGAAATCTCAACAAAGCATGCCCGAAAGATGAATTCCCATTGCCAAATATGGATTTATTAATAGATTCTGTGGTAGGAAGCGCCATGTTCTCATTCATGGATGGTTTCAGTGGGTACAACCAGATCAGGATGGCACCAAAAGATGTAGAGAAAACTGCTTTCAGAATGCCCATGGGAAACTTCTACTACACCGTGATGCCCTTCGGGTTGAAAAACGCAGGTGCGACTTATCAACGGGCAATGGCGGCCATATTTCACGATATGATGCATCAGGAGTTAAAAGACTATGTGGACGACATAGTAGTTAAGTCAAAGAGGAGAGAAGAGCATTTTCGTGTGTTGAGAAGAGTATTCGAAAGATGCAGAGCCTTTAAATTGAGAATGAATCCCCTCAAATGCGCGTTTGGTGTATCCTCAAGGAAATTCCTGGGTTTCTTGGTTCACAGTAGGGGAATAGATGTAGACCCAGTAAAAGCCACGGCCATTGCAACTATGAGACCTCCAGCCACGGTAAGGGAACTAAAAAGCTTCTTAGGAAAAGTCTCGTATATCAGAAGATTCATCCTTGGGTTGGCATCAATCACTTCGGCTTTTACCAAGCTATTAAGGAAAGGGCAAAGTTTTGTATGGGGAGAAGCACAGCAGGCGGCCTTCAAAAGGCTGCGGCAGATTATGATGAACCTCCCCATAGTACAGGCCCCAATCCACAAAAAGCCATTGCTGCTTTACATGGCCATCAATTCATATGCCATCGGTGCATTAATTGCCCAAGAGGATGGAGGCGGCGTCGAACAACTAGTGTACTACATCAGCCGCGCCTTAAAAGATGCAGAAACCCGTTACCCAAAGGCAGAAAGGGCGTGTTTGGCTATTGTGTATGCCTCACAGAGATTACACCATTATTTCTTGGTCTACGAAGTATGGCTGATGACCAAGTCCCATGCTATCAAAGTTTTGTTACAGCAACCAATCCTCTCTGGCAGGATATCCCAGTGGTTGTTACAATTGTCACAGTACGACTTGAGAATGGGGGTTCCAAGGGCAGTAAAAAGCCTGGCTATAGCAGACTTATTGGCACAATTTCCAGGCGAAGAAGAATTCCTGTTGGGCGATGAAGTCCCGGGGGAAGTAGCCATGGTAGAAGAGGTCAGAGAACAGTGGGTAATGAAGTTTGATGGGTCTTCTACTATCCAGTCTGGAGGAGTGGGAGTAGTTTTGTACCATGAAGAAGATAAAGCAATAGCACTATCATTCAAGTTGGAGTTCCCCTGTTCAAACAACACGGCAGAGTATGAAGCCTACTTAACTGGGCTGGCCATAGCTCTTGAAATGGGAGTTAAGCATTTGAGAGTAGTGGGTGATTCGAACTTGGTGGTTTGCCAGACCAAAGGGAGTTTCTCCCTAAAAGAACCCAGTCTAGCCCCGTACAGAGCAATGGCCCAAAAGATGGAAGAAAAGTTTTTAACTTTTGAAATAGAACATGCCCCAAGGAACAAGAATCGGTTTGCTGAAGCGTTGGCTGCACTGGGTTCACAAATAATGTTCGAAGAGGGGAGCACCAGAGTAGAGGTCAGCAAGAGAGAAGAATCCATAATTGAGATGTTGAAAGAAAAGTTCCAGGAAGAACACTGTGAAGGGGATTGGCGAATCCCCATAAAGGAAGCTTTAATGGGGGAAGAAGAAGCCGTGGAGCTAAAAATACTTAAAGACTGTGCCCTGGTGAGAGGAGAATTGTACCATAGGACGCCAAGCAGAGTCTTGTCCAGATGTGTGGGGCAGGAGGAGGCCCAGAGAAAGTTAAAAGAAGTACATGACAAGACTTGCGGATCCTGCGGAGAGGTCAACCTCTACCGCAGACTTCAAAAGGCAGGCTTTTATTGGCCAACCATGGGTAAAGATGCAGACCAAGTCCAAACCCAGTGTGGGAACTGCCAACTTGCTGCAGACAGAGAGGAAAGTTACGCTGTGTTCGTCAGCGAAGACTGGAGAAGCCCATTTATACAGTACCTGACATAAGGCATCCTGCTTCAAAAGCACAGCGAAAAATATAAGCTCAAGAGGTTAGCAACACGCTACTTTTTGCATAATATGATCCTTTTCAAAAAAGGGTATGATAGGGACCCCTTAAGGTGTCTGGGCCCCGAAGAAGCTAGAGAAATGGTGAAGGAAGTGCACTCAGGAGAGTATGGGGAACACCAAGGAAAGAAAAGGCTTTACAGATGCCTGCTGCAAATGGGCTGCTACTGGCCTACCATGAAAAAGGATACGACAGAATTTGTGAAAAAGTGTCACAGTTGCCAAGTACAAGCCAATTTAATTCACACTCATCCGCAAAATTTGCATAGCATGGTCACACCATGGCCCTTCCACACTTGGGGGCTCGACTTGGTTGGACCGGTGAATCCGCCGTCGCGAGAATACATATGCATACTAGTGGCTACGAAATATTTTACTAAGTGGGCAGAGGCAGTACCACTTCGTAAAGCCACAGGAGGAGCAGTGGCAAACTTTATCAAGGAAAACATAATCGTAAGGTTTGGAGTTCCCCACAGGATCATAAGTGACAACGGCACACCTTTTGTCAACAGTAATGTGAGGAAAATGCTAGAGTTCTACCAAGTCAAGCATCACCGATCATCGCCTTATTACCCTCAAGGAAACGGGCAAGCAGAGACAACGAACAAAACTCTCATAAAACTTATTAGTAAAATGAGCTAAGAGTATACGGGAGGATGGGCAATGCACCTGCCAGACGCCCTTTGGGCTTACAGGAATTCACTGAAGTCAGCCATAGGCTTTTCACCTTTTTCCCTAGTCTACGGAACTGAGGTGGTGAGTCCAGTGAAGAAAATGACCCCACCCCTGAGAGTTATGCAGATGCAAGAAAAGGAGAAAGATGAAGAAGTTTTTGTGGCAGAAAGGTGCGAAGACCTGGAAGGACTTGATGAAAGAAGAGAAAAAGCCCAAGAACGCAGCCGATACAAGCAAAAGATGACTGAGGCCTACGGCAGGATGACTAAAGAGAGAGTGTTTGCGGAAGGACAACTGGTTCTAAAAGTGGCAGATTATGTCAGGAGAGGCCTGGCAGGACCATCGAAGTTTGCACCGAAGTGGGAAGGACCCCTTGTGATAAGAGAGGCACATCCAAGTGGACATTACCGCTTGACTCAGATGGATGGCAAGGACTTAATGGATCCCATCAATGGGAAATGGTTGAAACGCTACTACGCCTAAGAAGAAAAGTCATGAGATTATCCCTTTCTTTTATTTTGTTGAAAAAGCTCTTATGTTTCCTTTTACTTTGTTTTTCAAGTGACTATGTCAAAACACAAAATTTTGTAACTTGCTTTCATGAGGATGCAATGAAAAGCACGAAGTATTATCATCATATGTCATAGCAAAAGCAAAAACAGTAGCAAAGTGTAGCATCATAAGTTACAAACCCAAACTGTGGCAAACTAGCCCAAATAAGTACTATAGGAAACATAATGTACTAAATAGAGAAATAAGGTGAAGGAAACAACAAAAGAAACTGCATCATCATCAATGAAGTCCAGAAATGAGTGGCTGATCTCCAAAACGACTGGACCCGGCTATGTTAGAAAGAAGGTGCTCACGACGGCTCTCCAAGTCTACCACTTCCTTTCTCAGAATCTCAAGGCTTGAGTCAATAGCATCAACAGTAGGCTGGACTCTCCTCATGAAAATAGCCCGGCTAATCTCTCGAAGGTGGTCCAAGATAAACTCCACAGCAAAGCCAACACTAACAAGCTCCTGCACAGCAGCCCTCCACTGCAGGATCATCTCAGTGGAGACAGTGTCAACAAAATTGTGCTCAATATCGTTCAGTACACTCCCTAACATCCTCAAGAAATGCTCTCTAGCGGAGCGACCAAGTCGGAATCCCTGCATGAAATCCCCACGGTTGCTGTAGATCGTCACTAATTGAGAAGCGCAATCCTCAGGGATTCTGAAGCCATGGAAATCTACATAAGGAGGTCCGGAGCCCCAGAAATCTGTAGGTCCAAGGTCATTGACTTCAGGTTGGTCAAAGCGTGCAAAAAAGGCTGCAGCCTCGCTCACAGGATTTGGAATGGTGGCGAAACTACTGCCCACTTCGAACTGAGAAGGCATCGTAGGAGGTGAACCTGTCAAAAGGGCACAAGGCATGAAGTGAGAAACCTTGATAAAAAAAAAAAAAGGGAAGATAGACCCACAGGGAAGAAGTGAAGGAAGAAAGAAGGAAAAAGAAAATTTACCAGAGCCAGCGGTAATGGGGGCTGTGGGGAAGACAAAGGTAGGAACAGAAGGGACGGCAGAAACAAATGCTGTAAAAATGGCAGAAACTGGTACAAAAGATGCGGCAGGAATGGGTGCTGTGGGTACGGCAGGAGTAGCTGCTACAGACACCCCCACGTCTGCTGCAATTCCTACCCCCTCAAAGGTCTCTGCAAACAGAGAGATAGACATGCAAACAAAGGGGGGAGAGGGAACTTAGCAAAAAGAGGAGAAGAATGAACTTAATAAAGAAAGGAGAGAAAGGAAGAAAGAAAGCACATACCCATTGCCTCGGGTGAAACACTCTCCTCTTCCTCAGATTCAAAAATCCTCCTCCCAAGGACAGGCTCATCATCAGGATCCTCAAGAATTTCCTCAAATTCCTCTGAGGACAAATCAGCATCAGGCCCGCGGGTGGCAGAAACAGGAATGGATGAAGGAGTAACTACCAGAGAAGATCCATCCTTCACAGCTTGAGAAAGAGCAACGAAGGGGTCACCGGTGGAAATGACGAGAGGTGTGACCGGAGTAGCCTCGATCTGAGTAGCTGCAGGAGGGGTGGCTCCCCTTTGAACAGAGGGTGTCACGGCAGGAGTAGGGGTGACCTCACTAACCTTCCTAGTATGAGTACCCTCATTTATGGGTACCGGTCCAGTGGGAGAGGTAATAGCCTCAGTAGGAACTCCACGTGTAGCTGCAAAAGGGGCAGGTGTTGCAAACTCAACCTCGCCATGAAAGCCCTCCATAGGTGTACCCATGGGGGCGGAAAGTTCCTCGGCAGTAGGGCGATATATGGAAAGAGACTCAGGCTCATCCTAGAAGACAAGAAAAAGAGGATATGAAGGTCAAAAAAAAAAAACCTCTTAGGTGAATGAGGTAACCAAAAGCATGCAACAGACAGAATACATGCGAATAAGAAAAAAAAAAAAAAAAAAAAAAAAAAAAAAAAAAAAAAAGAGAAGGAGAAAGAGTAAATGTACCTCTGATTCAAGTTCCTCGAGCATAATGGGACGGGCGGCTGATGTGTCCTCCTTGTGCTTAGACTGCAAAGGAAAAAGGGGATAAGAGAAAGAGTCAAAGAAAGAAGTCAGCGAGCATGTCAGAATTCAGGAAAAGCCACAAAAAAAAAAAGACGTATAAATGTGTACTTTAAAGACAAAAAAAAAAAAAAAAGGGTTTGAAGTGACGTACTCTTCGCTGAACGGCAGGTGCAGGATGGGGAGTTGTCTTCCTCTTATTGCCTCGTGTTCTGTTGGCAGGAGTAGCACCTATGGGAGGCTGAGGAGTGGCAGACTTAGGCTTGCTGGCAGATTTAAGTTTGGCAGGAGCTTTCTTGGCTGGTGCAGGAATGTTTACTACTTTAACCTTCTTTTCCCAACTTGGGGGGTAATCACCTGTATGCCAATACCATCCTTTCTTCTCCTCGTCCCATTCAAAGATGTCGGACTAGCTTTGTTTCCTGGCATAGGCCAACACGGACCTGGAAGGAAGGAGCAACCGAGGATTGGGAGAGACAACCATGCTAAGTCCCTCAGGAGGTATGAGAGAGAAACTGCGACTACCAGCCAATTCTTGCTCAAATGAGGTCATTACAGCCTGCCAATAGCCGTGCATAGCAGAAGTGCAAAGACCCTCTCTTAGAGAACCAGGAACCGTGACTGCAATGAAACGCTGTCTCCAAAAATCAAAAGCAGCGTGCCGCAGGAAAGGTCTAACTAAAGTAGGAGACTCTGCGATGAAGGAGAGGTCATCAGGAATATCCCGGTCCAACCCAAATTGTCTCCTTACTCGGTTGGCAGGATAATGGACAAATCTGACACCTTCATCTGCTAAATAGGGCAACCATCCGGCATTGGAGGCTGCCAGATAGGTGATACCAGTCTCATCGAAACCGGCTAAAGGGGTGGTAGTACCAATAGTATCAACAAACGAACCCATCGCAGAATCAACACAAGTATAACCAGAACTCAAATGTCTATAAGCTCTCCAGGAAAAATCGATACCTTCATCAAAGGACTCAACAACGGAGTAATCGATAGGCTTCAAACTGGACCAATGAAAAGCCAGAGGAAAATCAGACTTTAACCTGCCGCAGAAATCAGTAATTACCTGCGGACAGGATTGGTACTTCTCTTTAGCAAATCTGACGGGCCTACACTTCGCCAAGTATTGGGCACAACGCTCGAATAATAACTGTTGCAGGATGGTGCTGTGTACAGAGGAAGTGACTATGTGGCAGGAGCCAGCCTGACTCTCGTCACTCCACAGGATATCCAGTTGAACATATAGATGCCCCAAGAACATGGGGGCCAGCGGCAGACTCACTCCGGTAGATATTTTTATGGCCAAACGAAAATACAAAGGCTTTATGGCATAATGGGGATGGGACCCAAAGACAAACTTGCAAAGCCAAAAAGCAATGAAAGCCGCATGGCGGGCAACAACAGAAAATTTGGAAAAAGAACTAACCCAGTAAGATAACTTAGCATTTTCGGCCATCCTTTTCTTCAACTCCACTTCTATGGCCGCTTCTTCTGGGGAAAGCTCTATGGTGGCAGGATCAACATCGCTGAGAATTGGCAAAAGCAACTAATTAGCCATGTTCCCAATAGTGACGGTGAGTTCGCCGCAGGAAAATAAGAACGTGTGGGTAGTGGCGCACCACTGGCGAACCAAATGGCGAAGGTTGTGAAGGTCTCGGAAATTGGACAGACTTCGGGATAAGACGACAGCTTTCAGAACACCGGCCCTCTGAAGCAAACCCGTGAAACCTGTGTCAGATAACTCGCTGTCAACCCACTCCATCCAACCTGAGGCAGTGCCTGACCCAAACTCGAAATGGATGGGTACAGGAAGCGCAACGCCTTGACGAATGACCAGATCGGAGATAGAGGAAGACACCGGCGCCCAAGAAAAATCAGGGTTTCGCCGGCAAAGAGTGAGCCACACACGACCCAACGGCGGCGACACATAATCACCAGGAGTCTTAGGGAAGTGAGGGTTGATGTTATACCAAGGATCGATTAAAGGGGCGCACTCACTATCTGGTTCGCGCCATGCCTCATCCTCATCAGAGCGGTCCGAATCAAAGTGCACAACCTCTTCTTCTACTTCTTGTCCGACCGGAGGATCGAAAACGACCCCTTTCCCTTTACGGTGGGAAGAGGCTTGAGTTTTCACCGGAGCCATGGCGTGAGGGTTTGATCGGAGTAAGATGGGAATGGGTGTTCGAAAAGAAGAAAACGGCGAAGGAAGGAAAACAGGTAGGATATTTTGGAAGAGAAGGAGTTTATGTCTGCATTGAAAAGGAACTCTCTTTTTAAATACTTGAGTTATTAATGCCGGCATGAAAGGAGGCGACTGGTCAGCCATCAAGAAAAGAATGAAATTAATGAGGCGGCGGTTATGTCTTAAAGCAACTGCCATTTTGGAAAATTCGAAGAGTCACTATTGTTCATGGTAGGAAAAGAAATATATATGCAGGAAGGAGTCCATAGTTTAAAAAAAAAAAAAGCCCGCGAAGGAAAAGAAAGAAGGAGAGTGAGATAAAAAGACAAGAAGGTCCTTTATTCACATATGAACCGCAAGAATGCTCCATATGTTCAGGGGGCTAAATGTTGAGGGTCATTTTTGTAAAACAAGAGGGAAGCCCAACTCAGCAACGCAGGCAGCAGATAGAAGTGGCAAGCATAGAATAAAACCATTAAGCCCAAGCGGTAGGAATAATGGGTCACAGGTCCATAAAATAAATGGATGGGCCTTGAGGAAGCAAGTGGGCTCGAAAGGCCAGGAAAGAGAGAATAACAAACCCATGGGCAGTGTATGACGTGAAAAAGTAAGAATGAGCCGCGGCAAGCTCAAAGTAATGTAAGTAAAGAGAGTAGGGGATTGTTGGCAGGCCCACAAACCCCAAGGATGAGTATGAAGTAATTGGGTCGGGGAAGCCCAATGAAGTAAGTAAAAACCCATGGGAACACAAAGTTAGTAAATGGGCCGAGGATGCCCAAGGGGACACAGGAGCCCCCTAAGAAAGAAAGCCCATGGCCATGCAAAGCCATTTGGGAAAGAGAGTAAACGGCAGGTCTAAAAGAGGATCAGCAGGACCAAGTCATTACGGCATGAATGACAGAATAATATGGCTGGACATAATGGCAATCAAGAAATGGGCCAAGAGAAATGTAAAACCCAGTATTAAATGAAGCCCAGCCCCAAAAGGGAACAGTGAATTATGCAAATGGCCCACGTAAAAGAACAAAGAAGTACAGCAGATTGTGCAAACAAAACTTCAGATCGCGGCAAACGCATGAGCAACAGACAGATTTTGAACATACATAACAGGAAAGCACGCGCAAGGCCCAAGCACCACCAGCCTGTACCCAGCCAATATGGGATGTGGTGGGGCCATGGGTTAGAGGTAAGAGGTAAGGGGGGTGTGGTTTGGTGGTGGTGAGAGGCGAAAAGATCTATTCTGCGGTTCCTGCCCTTTTGGGAGGTACGTTCTGCTAGGATGACAGACCGCCCAAAAGAGGCAAGGTTGAGGGGGGAACTGTTGGGTGCATGCCATAGAGAGAGAAAGAGAGCATTTATGCCATGGCCGGAGAGGGTGCCACGACGGACTAACAAACAATACAAACCTGCCTTTGTCTGGCGAGGGTAAGTGGTACACAGACGAGCTCCTGGGTGGTCGGCAAGTACGCCCAGACCAGACAAAGGCGGTTAAAGGGTAAAGTGGTAAAATCCGGTCACGGCAGACCCTATAAAAGGACCCTTGTCGTGCCCTGTAGAGAGGACCGGAAAAAAAAAATAGAGGTATTACGAAGTAAAAAAGAAAACAAAAGAAAAAGAAAGGAAAGAAGAAAAGATAAGAGAGAAAATAGAAAGAAAAAAAGAAAGATGATATAATGGGCATGCACTGGTAGGTCGGATCCCTTCTCTCTCCCTCGAAATCCCACTCTCTTGGAGACAAGTAAACAATAGAGATTCCTTTGAGCACAAATCATTTAGGTCCGGTTCTCTCAAAGTCATTAATCCCCACGGCAGGATCTTTTCCTGGGAGATTAGTTTCATTGAGAGGAGGCGTTCTTCCTCTTTGGTCTTTGCCTCTACGAACCCAAACTTGACTTAATATCATGTCTTCGATTAATTCATATTGTCACTTAATCCTTCACTTCTTTTGCAAAGGCTATTGTTATTACTGTGATTGTCATAGATAGGAATTACTTTGTCGTTTTTTCATTAAGAAAAGGTCACTATATTTTATTCTTCTGCTATTATTGTATCTGCCTGCTGTAAATCATTTGAAACAGCTCTGCCTGCCGTAAGAGCACTCCTGGCAGACGAGGCCTAGTTTGCGCACAAACCGGCCCAAAGTGAGCTACAGTTGGGCCGGTCTCAACTCTCCGACTCAGAACACTCGGGCCCATCACTGCAGGAGGCAGCCCAACCCAACGCACAACACAAAAAAGGCCCCTACACCTTTCTTACTTTTTCTCTTTCGGTAACATAATTAAATCATATGTGTGAGTGATGTAGGACAAATTGGGGGAATTTGGCTATGTTTGGTTGTGGTGGGGTTGGGGTTAGGGTTAGGATGATTTGTGGAAATAAGATTTAGAGTTGTTGAAGAAAGGGTCATGGAGTTATGACTGGAATCAAAAAGTGGTTTGATAAGTTATTTGATGGCTATTTAGTATAAGAAAGTATGTTGGTTTTAGGGCTTAAATAGGTAAAAGAAAGGACTTGATTTTGGGTTTTAAGGAAAAAGAAAAAGAGAAGAGAGGGAGAACAGAAAACGCAAAGGCCAACATGTCTCTATGCTCAAATCAATAATTTTATCAATCAACTCCATCTCCTTTGAATACATTGAGCACAAATATGTATTAAAACTCTTTCTTGAACTAGTAGTATTAAGACTCCTAGTTTGACTAGTTACTAGTAAACTAAACAACTTATAAAGACTAACTAGGATTCAAAGAAAATAAACCTAAGATACTTAGGATTCCTAGCTAGAAAATTCTAGACTCAACTAAGGTATCAAAAATATCCTTCATTCACAGGAGTTGCAAAAATTACAGATTTGCCTCTAACTATGAAATTGACCATAACTAATAAAATAAAATTCCAAATAGAAAATTGTTTATCCCTAAAAGACTCATACCTAGACCTTTAAGGCAACACAAATTTTACTTTAATTGAACTTCAAAGGTGGACCCCATACAATAATTTTTAAATAGAAAAATTTGCAAAGTAGTAGCAAATCAATCTTCCATAGTTGCATCATCAATGGGTGATTCTATTTTTGAAATCTAAGACCCTAAAGCATGTGTGTTGCATATGATAATTGTGAAGTTGTATGGTTTCCTTCTGATTTTATTTTATTTTTATCATGCTTCATTCAGACTTATTTTATATGTCAAATTCATAATTAGTTAAAATTTAAAAACCTAAATTGGGATAAGCAGCATCACTTTATGTTCTATTTGGTTGAGAAGTTGTAACTTCTAACTTCTCAGGGCTAACTTATTCAAAGGACATATACTGATATACATTGTGTGCCAAACATGTTTGTCAGGGCTGTTCATTGGTATTATAATCACTGATTGTTTAAAGCACCTTTGTATATGCTTTGCCATGAGTATAGATATTCACTTGGGACCTGTAAACTCTATTGCTAAGACGTGGAAAATACACTGGAGGGTCTGGTCATGTTACATTATTTGGAGGGAGGGAGCTCATTTATGTTTAATTGTTCTGTTTGATTGAAATCTGTGATTTATTGATTAATTTTTCTTTTGGTGGGGAAGGATTGATCCGATATTATTTATAAAAAAAGAAAAAATTTGATGTTACAGTTATCTACCATCTCTTCCCAACAACTTCATTTATGTTCTTGGCTTTTATCCGTAATATGTCCATTTAATTTAATGGATCTTTGGCTTATATATATGCTTAAGAATATATCATAGAATAATCATTATTCCAATTTCTTTGGGGCTTTCTATGTAGGTGATAACAGTAGAGCCTGGATGCTACTTCATTGATGCTTTGTTGCTTCCAGCCATGGAAAGTTCAAATACTTCAAGATTCTTCAATCAAGAAGTCACTACAACAAAGTTGATTTTTTTTCGAGGGTCAAAACCCTTGAAAAAAGTATTAAAAGCCCTCTAAAGATATTATTTTGAGGGTTTAACTGACCCTTGATGACCTTTGAAACAAATTCCCTCGAAACGGAAATTTCTACGGCCTTTGTCACCCTTGAAACCGAAATTTCAACAACCTACTTGACCCTTGAAACAAATGTTTTATCTTTATCAAGGATTGACAACCTTTGAAAAATTTAGAAGGGATAAAAGAACAATAACCTTTTTTTTAGGGTCTCCCAACCCTCAAAATAAGGTTTTTCTCTTTAAAAATAAATAAATAAATGAAAACCCACAGCCATGCACATAGACTTTAAAGAACCACATATTAAAAAATCTATATTATACGAAAACACAAATATCAAAACAAAATTCAATTAGCTTTCCAAGTTACTAAATTCTTCATTCTTGAAGTTTATGTAGACATTTTCATATTAACATAAATGAACTTAGTATTTTAACTAGATAAAGGAGAAAAAAAAAAGGAAGAAGAAGAAGAAGAAGAAGAAGAAGAGAAATGAATCAATACAAGAACCATGCATGATCAAAATCCTAATCTTAATATTATTCTATTTCAATGCAAAACAACCTGATGTACTATTGTTTAAAGAGTCTCAAATAAAGGATTATGCCTTCTCGTGGTACTTCTAAAAGACTAATGCATAGCCACCAACTTTTCCTTGCATTAAGAATTGCAAGGAAATAGACAAACCAATTAATCATGCACTTGTTAAATGGTTGAGGTGTTTGATTGAAAAATTGTCATACAATGAAGTCCATATGAAGAAATGAATCTTGATCTCCTATGAAGAAATTACAAGTCATTTTCTCAAGGAAAAAACACATACTAAGATGAAAGAAAATCCAAACTAGTAGACATATTATGCAACAATAAACAAATTATAAAACCCAAGATAATTAAACTGTAAGAGAATTGTAAGAAGTTACTTAAGAATACCTCCAGCAACTGAAACATGGACTTCATATTGTTGAGGGTCATTTTTTGTAAAACCCGAATAGAAGGAAGGAAGCCCAACCCAACAACGCAGGCAGCAAATAGAAGTGGCAAGTATAAAATAAAACCATTAAGCCCAAGCGGTAGGAATAATGGATCACAGGTCCATAAAATAAATAAATGGGCATTGAGGAAGCAAATGAGCTCAAAAAGCCCAAAAAGAGAGAATAGCAAACCCATGGGCAGTGTATAATGTGAAAAAGTAAGAATGGGCCACGGCAGGCTCAAAACAATGTAAGCAAAGAGAGTAGGGGATTGTTGGCAGACCCACAAACCCCAAGGATGAGTATGAAGTAATTGGGTCGGAGAAGCCCAATGAAGTTAGTAAAAACTCATGGGAACACAAAGTTAGGAAAATGGCCGAAGAAGCCCAAGACAAGTAAATGGGCCGAGGATGCCCAAGGGAAAACAAAAGGGACACAGGAGCCCATAGCCCATAAGTAGGAAAGCTCATGACCAAGCAGAGCCATTGGGAAAAGAGTACACGGCAGGTCTAAAAGAGGCCCAACAGGATCAAGTCATTACAGCAGGAATGACAGAGTAGCATGGCAGGACATGATGACAATCAAGGAATGAGCTGAAAGAAATATAAAGCACAGTATTAAATAAAGCCCAGCCCCTAAGGGGAATAGGGAATTATAAAACAGCCCACATAAAAGGTCAAAGAAGGACGGCAGACTGTGCAAGCAAGCCTTCAGACCGCGGCAAACGCATGAGCAGCAGACAGATTTTGGACATACATAAAAGGAAAGCACACGCAAGGCCCAAGCACCACCAGCCTGTACCCAGCCAATATGGAACGTGATGGGGTCATGGGTCAGAAGTAAGGGGGTATGGTTTGGTGGTGGGAGAGGGGAAAAGACCTATTCTGCGACTCCTGCCCAAGCTCTTTTGGGGGGCATGTCCTGTTGAGATGACAGACCACCCAAAAGAAACAAGGTTGAGGGGGGAACCGTCAGGTGCATGCCTTGAAAGATAGAGAGTGAGAGCATCCACACCGTGAGGAAAGGGTGTCACGGCAAACTAATAAATGAAACAGTCTTTCTTTGTCTAGAAGTGGAGAGTGGCACACAAACGAACCAGTGGTGGTCGGCAAATACATCCATACCAGACAAAGGTGGTTAAGGGGCAAAATAGTAAAATCTGGTCACGGCAGGTACTATAAGAAGACCTTTGCCGTGCCCAAAAAAGGGGATCGACAGGAACAGGGAAAAAACATTGAGATAATAGGGGAGATCACGAAGTGAGAAAAGAAAGAAAGTAAAAAACAAAGGAAAGAAAAAATGATAAGAGAGAAAACAAAAAACAAAGAAAGGTAATACGGTGAGCATGCATCAGTAGGCAGATTTCCCTCTCTCCCCCTCAAAATCTTGCTCTCTTCCAAAACATAAGAAGGATTCTTTTTGGGCATTAACCATTCAGGTCCGGTTCCCTCAAAGCCATTAATCCCCACGGCAGGATCTTTCCTAGGAGATTATTTGCATTGAAAGGAGGCGTTCTTCCCTCTTTGGTTTTGCTTCTACGGACTAAACTTAACTTGATTTTTTATGTTCATTCATGATTAACTCGTTTTATCATTCACTCCCTTACTTCCTTTGTAAAATTCATTGTTATCACTGTGATTATGTCTCATAAATAAGGGTTACTTGGTCATTTTTCATTAAATAGTCAGAGTACTCTGTTTTGTTATTGTTATTATATCTGTCTGCCGTAACTCATCTGAAACAGCTCTACCTGCCATAAGCACACTCCTGGCAAACGAGGCATAATTTGTGCACAAATCAGTCCAAGTTGAGTTGCAGTTGGACTGGCCTCAACTCCCTTACTCAGAAACATTCAGGCCCACTACCGCAGGAGGCAGCCCAACCCAAAGCATGACATACAAAAAAGGCCCCTACTCATATCAACAAGACTCTATATGGTCTCACAATAAACACTACCAAGATAATTCAGTGGAAGAGATAATTGGAAGAGAAGTCCATTCACCATGACCTACACCATGACATTAATCCATGTGTAACCATAGCTATTGAAAGAGCCGTGCTAAATATTACATTTTGGCCGAAGTTCAATTATGCAAGGCTACATTGTGTTTTTAAAGCAGCATCTTCATACCCTGAGCAATTGAATCACCAACAGCAACAGAACAGCATTAAGATTCAATTAGAGTAAATTTGTAATGAAAATACTATAAATGAAAGGATATAACTTGCACTTTTGCCATACTATCAGGAAGAAAGGGGGGGGGGGGGGGGGGGGGACTGATGAGAAGGCAAGAGATTAAAAAGAACATAAATAATAAAGAAAATCCAAAACCACCTGAACCATATTAAAATTGATTTGGTGGTTGGCCACATAAAATCATCATTTCAAACCATTAGAAGCATGAAGGAGGAGCGATCACCAAGTCCCAATTAGGGTAGGATAGGCAACAGACCAGGATTGAGATGGGAAGCCCCTTCTTAAACCTGAACCCACAAGAGCAAACTTTGTTCTAAACCATCAAAAACACAGGTTCCCACTTTGGAAACCCAAACCTAGCCCACCCAGTTAGCTGGCATTGTGCACACAAAAGACAACCTACAAGTTGGGTAATTGCCCATCTGATTGAAGGTTGCCCAAATTATTTACTACATTATACAGCCAATGAAGAAGGAATAAAGGTTTTCTCCATGAGGCAGCAGAGCAACTAAGCCTCTTGATTCCTAACTTTCCTAGAACCAGGTGGGCTATAACCCTTTAAAACCAATACACTTGAATTCATAATTAAGTGTCAATGTAATAACTACCATTACCACTAAGATAACTTACTCTTTAAGTACTCATCATATTGATCAGCTTCAAAAGCTTCATTGTTGAAGTACTTGACAGTCTGGGAAAAAATGGACAGAATTGGAGAAAATAAGGCATCAGATAATCCATAAAGAAAAAATAAGGCATCAAACGATATCCATAAGGAGAAAATCAAACATTAAAAATACATCACAGCCTCACCTCTTTTGGTACACATCACCAATGGCTCGGGAAATAGGAAGTTCAGCATTGACCCAAGGCTTACCCCAAAGGGTGACAACGATACCACCAGCTACTTCAATTCGAGCTCTTTCATCATCTCTACCTGGACTATGATCTTCTGTTAGTTCAGTAGCTGAAAGACTGGCTGTCAAGTTACCTGTCATTTTCATGTAAACATACAGATATTCAATTATTAGGTTAAAATAAGGTGAAGTTTTATACTCCTTTACTTGATGTACAACTAATGCTTAGGAAAGTCCTATTTCAAGTAAAAGCATTAAGAGAAAGGAATTCTTTATCATCTTAGCACATATCTAGTAGTAGACACCAGTGGCGACGCCACGTTGAAGTCAGGGTGTTCCCAAGAACACCCTGACCTGAAAAAAAAAAATTTATATATAATAATTTAAATTTTTTTATTTGCTTACCCTTAAAAAATAAAATAGGAACACCCTCAAGTATAAATTCAGGAACACTCTCAAAAATATTTATGTCAAACAAATTTTGAACTCAGATCAATACCAAATGATTTGTTAGGGAAAAAAAACCAGAGAAAAAGAAGAAGAAGAAAACAGAAATCCAAGCTTTGACAGTATGGTGGACGAAATGGAAGTTAATTTTGCTTACCATTTGAAATCTCTTCTTCAAGGCTTGGCTGAGTTGTCTCTACTCTCTAGGACTTCCGGAGTAAGAGAGTTACATTTTATGAGACTTGTAAATGACAAATGCTGCTTTGAAAAGTGATATTAACTATTAAGGGAAAATGACTCAAGGCACGTGGGAGTAGGTGGGAGTGGAGCTTCCTAGAAGCTTCATGAATCATTATTATAATTATCCCAAATTCCCAAAATATTCATTTATTTACAAAATTTTGGTTTAAAAAAAATTCATTTATTTACATAATAACTCAAATATGATTTTTTTTAAAAATAAACAATCTAAATCCCTTTATTAAGATTTTCTTTCTAAATCACTATATTAATAGCAATCAGTAAAGGTATTATTTTATTTAATTTTTTATGGGATTATTTTATTAATTACTATTGTGTAAGTAATGACTTGTTATAAATCTTGGATGTGATATTGATGTTAAGGCTTAATATCAAATGATTTGTAATATTTGATATTTAGTAATACTTTTTTTAATTGATAATTTTATGTTGTATAAGAATATACTTTTTTTAAAGAACCTCGAAACACTTTGAAACGGTATGCCGAAATAGGCTGGTACTGAAATATTTCGTTCTATTGGACAAACCGAAACGAGTTCTGAAACAGTATTCATAACATTGCAATAAATTATAGTTTATAAAAGACAAACAAATTAATGAAACAACTAAACAACAATAATTAATAATTTTATTAATATTTCAAATGAACTTATAATTTTATTAATGAAACAACTAAACAACAAATTATAGTTTATAATTTTTTTTTTTAAACACAAACTTCATGCCGGCCAAATCTTGAATTTCGGCCAGTGCATCCCGAAACACCCAAAATAGACCAAAATGACCCAAAATTTTTTCAAAGTGGAATAGAAACACCCTGGACAAAATTCCTGGAGTCGCCACTGGTAGACACAACTAATTTCAACTCAAATCAGCTAAACCTTTATTCCCATTAATTAGGATCAATTATCTTCTGGATGCAATCGGTTAAAGAGTCAATAATCAATATCACTACTTAACAAAAAAAAGGAAGATATCAGAGAACCAGTATCCTGACCAGACTAGATTTTCTTTGTGCATAAAAGGGCCTTTGAGTCACCAACATTGGCAATTAAAATCTTCCCGTCAAGAGTTTAAGCCATCTCATAGCTAACGCAATACTGTAAGGCAAAGAGTGTCAATGATCACCTCAAATGCTACTGCTTATTTGACTTGTCTTAGGTTACTAGCACTTCCTCAAAAGGGTACAGGTATAGAAGATGTTGTTAACAATATAAACGCGTTTTGATACATGCAGGACACAAATAACACGGGATGCCTATAATCTTATCCTATTATGGCCATGCCAAAGCAATAGAGTATATATATATATATATATATATATTCACTCAAAGTAAATTGCTTAATTAAGGCAACAAGTAACATACCTTCTGCGCATAGACATTAATCAAGGCATTGTACATTGTGGAAGGCAGCTTCAACCCCACAGACTTCATAACATCCAAGCACTCAATCGCGTCATCAAACCGGGACTTTCCATAAATATCAACCAATGTCATAACACCAACTGTACCCTCCCCAAGCCCATTTTTGCCTGCATCCATGTCAGCAAAATCTATATGTTTTGTTCTAGTAGCTCAACTATTGTATTGACAATGTTACTAACACACCACATTGTACGCATTCATAACACCAAACACAACTGTAGCAGACATAAAATACTCAAAACTTTTTTTTTTTTTTTAATCTCATTTCAAGCACTAAAGGGAGATCTGAGAGGGATGTAGCAAGAAAAACTTCAAAAAAAAAAAGACATACCTGATCAACTGGGATAGTCACTCTTTAGTGCATAAGCATAATAATCAAACTCAGCTACGAATGGTTAGAGAGAAAAGGCATTTTTGAAAAAACTAGTCCTAATTAACCAACCATACTGCAACAATAGTATAAAAAAAAAAATTAGTAAAACGGCTGGCTGTAATTATGCAGAATCAATTCAAGCATCAGAAGCTTAAACCAGTAGAGTTAGCCACCAAAAAAAAAAAAAAAAAAAACCACAACACAAAATACCCAAAAATTACACCCAATTACTACAAAAAGTCAGTCCCATAAATCCCTGAGAAACATATCTTATAACACAAATCAGTACTTTGCCCCACTTTAGACATCTTCACTAGAAAAAAGGGGCCATAGAATGGATCAATTAGAAGGAAAACATAAAAGAAAAGTAGCAGGATCTACCAAAAAACAACTAGGACAAACAACATAAACAAACTTCAAGCAATTAAACAGAATAACTGTTCGCTCATCAAATATGCATGCAAAAAGCCATGTTTCATCCCACTTCAATGTTTGGAGAAGCTGCCAATTGGTCATGGTTTCTACACTAGGACAGATGAAAGTCGCTGAAAGTAAGAAATAGAAGAGAAACAACTGCATAGAATAAAGAAGGGATCATTTACAGGAATAACACCATCTGCAATCTGCAGCTTGCAGAACTCGGTAGCAGTAATCCTTAGTGTCTCAGCTGCTTGCACAAAACAAACTTTTAATAGATTAAAATTAAATTAACAACAAGCAGAAAATCCTAAGAGTGAATGCTGTATAAACCTGTGGAGCAGCTTTGGCACTCTTCCACAAGATTGCCACGCATGCTTCTGGACTGAACCATGACAAGAATAGAGCCAAAACCAAAGAAACAGATGAGAACGTAGGGATTTAACATATTAAAACAATTTGCAAAAACTGAGTTAGGAAGGACTTATATCCATAATGGGAAAGAAAAAGAGAAAATTGCATCACATAATCCAAAGCATGGGTGTGTGGCCACATAAAACTAAAGATGAAACTATTTTGTTTATAAGGCAGGACCATTAAACAACAAAAACATTATTTCATTTAGCAAAAACAGCTCTTTGCCCATCTCAAATTGAGAATCAAAATGGAGAAATATGCTAGCAACTTCCAATGTTTATAAGGAGACTCAGCTCATTTTACAAATGACTATATTATCAATAGCAAATGGATATATTCAGCAGCCTCACAAGGAATTATTACAGATGACACTTTCTGAATCTAAGTACATTTTTGTACGGCATTAATCCATAGTAATTACTTTTAATTTTAAGGTAAAGGTATGCATTGTGAGAACTTGGAAGTCATCATTTAAATGTCAAATTGCCCATACCTGCAATCAAAATTTTAACTCAGATGGAAGGTTTTATTCCCGTTACCGACATACTCAAATGGTGAATTTTCCAGCACTACAGGAAGTTTTACAAGTTTATAATGCATCAATATGATGCATTGACACCATGCCATAACTACACCAAGTTAATACTTTCAGGTCAGACATAAACATCTTATCAAAAAGAAAAAAGAATAAAGGCTTTGTATTCAATGGAACAGAACAATATCAAATATAAGGGAAAAAAAGATTACCAATTCCAAGCTACATAACTTGAAAATGAATTTATAAAATTCATAAGCTCTAGTAAGTTTTATAAACAAATTGAGTGTAAAAATCTTTGCAATGCAAAGAAGCTGAACAGAGCATTGAATTGCAATGACCCAAACCAAGCAAAAATTAAATTCATACTATTGATAAACCAATGCTCGTTTCCACAGGAAACCTAAAACTAACAAACACAGAAACACAAAAAACCCTCATAGATCCAACCCATACTTAAATTGATATTATTGAAATACTTACCAACTCCTTTTTAAGCACTTCTTCAATATAATATGTTCAAACCTCATACATCCAACCCATACTTCAGATTCCAAAGGATAGGTATGTAATTCCATTTCCAAAGTATCCAAACCCTAGCCCCAAATTATATTATTGGCGAGGAAGAGAAATATCAATGGAGAGAATGAGAGAGAAAAAACAAGAAAGAATACCGAAATTCCTTTGCAAAGTTCTACTAGGTAATTTCCAAATTCAATTTTTTTCTCGGGAAACAAACAGAGAGAGAGAGAGACCTGTAATCAAACAAAGGGGCAGAGGAGATGGCTCTGACTATCAACGGCTGGTCGTCGTCGAAGATAGGATCGCCGACCACTGCGCCTCAACCGATCGTCGGAGATGAGATGAGCTCCGAGAGAGAGAGAGAGAATTTTCTAAGAGTTCTCATTTAGTTAAACAAAATGAAAATGGGTTTTCAAAGAGAGTGAGCAAAGACTTTATTTGAAAATGGTTTTCTGAATTCTGAGTTTGTGAGAAAGAGAGAGAGAGGCTTTATTCCGAGGGTTAAAACATTCGGATATCTTTTATTAAGGGTTGTGTTAGAATTCCGTTGAAGAATGTAAAAATTTGGAGGCAACAATTAGCGGGATTTTAGTGTTTTTAGTTTATTTCAAGGGTTTTAATTACCATTGCAATAAGATTAGTTATATTTTAATTAGCGCGCCAGTTTTAAGTATTTGTTTCAATTATTTTCACTGAACCCTTGGAAAAAGTGGGTTTTTTTGTAGTGAGTAATTGGCAGATTTAAATATTTTGGTGGGGGGTTCGAATTGAAAGTGATGTGGTACTCCATTTACCGAAGTTCTCTTTTAACTGGATCAAATAATTTGCTTTCTTAGACATTTGCATCTGCATAATAGTACATTAGTACTGGTTATGTTATGTTTTCAATCTCACCACATAAATCGCATATTAAATTTACCCAATTTAACTTTTAATACATTGGAAATGCAAATTCAGTAAATTTTCTTAAGCCAGTTAATATTTTAACTCATACAATAAACTGTTTTGGCTTATTTCTCATCATGTGCTCATTTTTCTTTCTTCATCAAGTATGCTTTTGAGTGAGCCATATGCAAGGCAGATTTATAAATGTTCCCATATTAAAATTATTCTTGTGCCATTAATATTCCTATGATAGCAATTTATCACTTCATGCATTTCACTTCATAGTTTTTTTTTTTTTTTTTGGTGCTTTTTTGTTGACCTTTTTATTTTTGCAGCATGTCACTGCCAGTGGTTGCAAGAACATGACAAAGTGTCCCCGGAAAATATGGGAGATCGAAGCGGTTATGGCAGGAGAACCATGGCCACTCGATAAGACCCTATAGAGGATGGAGACTGAGTTTAAAAGTCACAGCCCTTGATAATTTGCTCAGGAATGCGCTCTTAACTTGTGACGTTGTTGTAAAGCAACCTATTACCCCGTGAAGTTTAGTTTGAAGTACTGCATTGTGTTTTTAATAATAGGGCCGGATTGAGAAAGCTTTTGAACTCGGTTTCTTTTGATGGAAATATTTTTTTCTGGAAAATGATCGTTTTTTTGGAAAATATATTTCTAGAAAATTGTCTCATTTTCCTTTGTTTAATTGTGAAAAATGAGCTAAAAATTATTTTTTATTGTTTGACATGCATGCAAAATAATTATTAATTCTTATAATTTCAAATAATTATATGAACATTTTTCTTTCATAAAAACATATGTCCCAAATGGAAAATATTTTTTTTATATTTCTTTTGGGTTATTCAGGAATCTCATATGTAAAAACTGATCCCAAATTCCGACTCTACATCAAAAAAATCAGTAGAAAAGCGACAAGTTTGAGTAAAATAGTCATTTGGGAAAAAAAAAATTCAGGGTTGGTCAAGAAGACTAGAACGATAAACAATCGTTCTATGGAGTGAGAGTGAGGGGAGTTACCATTGTGGAGTCTTTTGTTATATGGAGCTTATGACATTTCAGAAGATGTTTTAAAAGTTTCAGCAAATGTTTTATGATTTAAGGGTATTGATTTTGCCAAATATTAAGTTTTTGCAAAAGATATTATTGAGAAATCTCTACCCGTTGGCCAAAAAAAAAAAAAAGCCTTTAAAAAGTCAAAAACATTCTTTGAAATGAAAATTTCCATTGAAACAAATGCAACAATAGCCACAGAACTTCACTCTCGAATAATTAGTTTAGTTTTCTAATCAATTGGTTTGTGTTTGTGTGTTTGTTTTTTGTTTTTCTTTTCGTGGGTCCGTGCACTCTAGCAGTGCTGGATGAATTTCTTATACTTAGAATTTGATAGTCCAAGGGCAATTGAAGCAGGGTAGAAAGGTCCTAATGTGATGGTACACTGCTCTTTAGGTTTTGTATATTAGGTTTCTTAATTGAATTCAGTCATGCCAATTATTAGTTAAAGCATCACAATCACGTTGATAAAGTTAAGGTAGAATGCCTAAGAAATAGTAACTAAGTTTTGCCTTATCCTATCTAGACTTCTTATTCAAATGATAATATATATGTTGGTATTAATCTTACATTATTCTTTGGAAGTGTTTTGCCGTTGCTTATGAGAGTCTGAACTCAATGAGGGCCATAACCATTTGAATTGAATGCAAGAACTGGTTTCAAGTGCAATCCAAACAGTTAAAAATGCAAAGAGAAGTTAATGGACCTTCCACCCATGATCATTTTTATGCCCATTGCTTTGACTCAGCTAAATTGCCCTCACGAGACATTTCAGTCGAAAAATGATTTTGGATAGATGCAAAGCTTGAAATTGAACCAGGGTACCCATTGAGCTAGGTATTTATTCTTTATTATTGGCCAAATAAAGAATAACTAAAAATTCAATAAGCGTCCAACAACCATGAAGTTCTCGAAATAGTTGGTATGATGAGAGATTTGGAATTTATAAAGCGCTATAGGTCGTTGAACAAAACAAGAAAACTAGAGCAAAAAACATATTGTTAGAGAGTGGAAAACACACATTTGGGATCAAAGTGGAAACTTCTGTTTTGTTTGTCAGCTGGCCGTGAAGAACAACTTTAAAAGTAGTAATAGAATAGCTGGTTAAGTCTTGAGTTGCTGTCATCTATCGTATTATCCAAATCACAATTCTAAAGTTCATAATGGAAAGTTAAGAAGTATGGACACAGACACTAATATGGACACTGCAACATGATAATTCTTGAAAAATTATAACACAATATAGTAGGATATGTGACTATTAATTAACTAATATCTTTAGGTATATTTAATTTATTTGTAGGCATATTCTATGTTTTTAAAATAAACAACTGTCAAATTATATCTAATATCAAAGGAATATAATTTAGATAAAAAAATATTTTTATCTCCAACACAATGAGGAGAAAAATTCAACCTGATGTTGAAATTGTCCACGCTATCATGCAGGATGTGAGATATACACTGATTTTGTGAAGAAATATAATGAATTCTATTCAAAATAGGGTCTTGAACATTCGTTTTATTGAATTTGATAGCTATTGGTATTTTTGGTTTGATGTAGGTTTGCAGCTCTGCTGCTTGTTTGTATTGTCTGTGTTATCATTCTGTTTGGTGAATAAAATTGCTCATTCATTAAAATAAATTTAAAAAAATTATGCTGCCGCCAAATGGGCTTAATGTTTCTATCTAGCCAGAAAAGGAAAAAAAAAAAAAATCTTCTTTGTTTCTGGGGTTTCACACTTCTACAAATGCTTGGACGAGGAATGAGATCATCTGCAATGTTGATACTTGTGTTTAGAGTTAACTAGTGATTTCCTCTTTTAAGGCATAGTGACAGCTACTCCAAGCTGGGAATATAAAGAGTCGAACCTACTTGAATTTTTGGGACAATTTTGAATTTGAGGTTAAGTATAATTTTTTTTCAAAATTTAAAATGCTATATTAAAATCTTAGGGGTCATGGCACCATTGAACTACCGTAGTTCTATTCCTAATTAGCTAAATAAAAAAATGAATGGTATTTATTATACACATCTTATTCCACAACCTTGACAATTTTAGTGCAAAATGTGTGTATGCAATTGTGTGTGTAATAGTCATTTCCCATAAACAATTACATCATGAAGTCTATCATGCATTTGATGTAGAAATTGTTTTATGTGTCCTCTTACACACTAATACTGGAAAATAAATAAACAAATAAACAGAAATTCTTAGAAATACTGTTAAAATGTATTTTGAACCCCCACTAGCCTAATCAAAAGAAACCAAATCATTAATCCAATATAGAACAAATAATTTATTGATGGCAGTATCAGCTTTTGCCAAGTACACACGTAATTCTGTATATATGAATACATAAAAGCACGCACACATTGATATTGGAATTTGGAAGTCTAAAATCATGTGATGTCCAAAACTTGCACCACAACATGAGTCTGTAAGTGGAAGTAAAGCTGTAATATCAAAGGCCCAGATCTCCTACAAGGCTACAAGGTTAAAAAAAAATAGCCATTAGTTTGCAAAATTAAAATTAATCCATAAGAAATAGTTAGAAACATATAACAAATCCAAAAAAATTTAACAAACCTTTAGTGAAATTGTGATAGCCTCTAGTCGTGAAACATCTTCTGCAATCTTGTAGTATGCACTACTATTGTCACATACAACCAATCCTTCAGGTTGATCATCAATAGGAAATATGCATGTCTCCAAGAACGATTTAAAATCAAAGAGCCACAAACTCCCCAAAAACCAACAATGAATCCAAGCCCTGTACCAATATAAAGACATTTCCAGAATTCATCTCCATCTTCTTGATAGTTTTTACTGTGATTAGTGCTGGATGTTACATCTTCTGGACACTTTTCTATAAGTGGAGGTCCACAAAGTCCAAGATTGCCAATGAATCTGTCAGAATCGAAGGACTGGATTTGAGTGCTTGTCGGAATTCTTCCTGAAAATTCATTGTAGGACAAGTTTAAGAAGCCCAAGTAATGTAAAGCAACCATGCTAGTAGGTAATGAACCAAATAACCGATTTCTTGACAAATCCAAAGATTCCAATTGCTCCAATTGACCAATGTTTTGTGGAATCATTCCAGTCAACATGTTTCCTGATAGATTTAATGCTTTTAATCCTATGAGGCTGCATATCTCATCTGGAATTTTTCCGGTCAATTTGTTGTTTGCAAGATCAATGCTCCTCATTTCTCCGAAATTCTTTCCGTACTCATACACATTCCCTTTCCAACCAACAATTATATTGACACTATTGACACCGTCAAAGATGTTGTTACTCCCAGAAGTATACGCTCCACCAAAAATTGTATATTCAGTGCCATTCCAAATGAAGAAGTCTCTCATTGTAAAATTTGAAACTTTGTGTGCCATGGCAGTCAAATTATTGAGGCACTGGGGAATGGTTCCAGAAATATTATTTTGAGACAAGTCTAAATATTTAATATGAACTAGCAAACAAATTTGAAATTGCATACTTCCATGAAATTTATTGGATCTGAGGCTAAGAATGATCAGTGAGGACATTTTTTCCCCTATCCAAGTTGGTATCTTCCCAGATAATTTATTCTTTCCCAAGTACAAAAATCTTAACATAGTGCAATTTTGCAAGGACCAAGGCAATTCTCCTGACAAGCTATTATAGCTTAAGTCTAATGCTATAAGTTGTGTTAAAGAACCCATAGAGTGTGGAATTTTCCCAGAGAACTTATTGTGAGCCAAATTCAGAACTTCTAGTCCTTGCCAATGCATGAAACAATCAGGGATCTCTTCAGATAGATGGTTGCTTGAGAGGTCAAGGAATCTTAAATTACCACCAGAAATCGAGCATACAAAGGAATTTAACCTTGAAAACATATTTTTGGAGAGATTTATTGAAATCAAATTCGGAGGAAACACTGGTAATGGGCCTTCAAATCTGTTTGAACTAAGATCTATTGTGTGAAGGTTTGAAACTTTAGTGGATATATTTGGCAACCTTCCCTTGATTTGGTTACGAGACAAATTTAAATAGCGTAACTCACTAGGCATGTCCCAGAACGAAGTGGGGATGGTATTTGAAATTCCAGTACTGGAGATATCGAGGAAGTGAAGGTTTCTTTGAGTTTTTATCCAGTTTGGGAAATCAGGACCCAACTTGCAAGATCTCACATATAGATGGTACAATTGGAAAGGGGGAATCCAATCAAAGCTGAAATTTAAAGTTAAAGGATTATGAGATAAGTCTAAATAGAACAATTGGGGGAAATTTGATAGTTGGGCTTCGGAGATAATGCCTTCCAACATATTGGAGCGTACAATCAAAAACCATAGCTTATGTAGGCCTTCAATACTTTTGGCCAAATTCCCATTTAATTTATTGTTAGCCACACTTAACCATGTTAATGATGGAAATATTGCAAAATTAGGCACTGACCCCTCAATTTGATTGCTATCTAAATCTAAGTGCTCTAATGAATCTCTTAGGCATCCCTTCAAGTTTTTGAAGAACTCAAGAACCTGTCCATTTAGATGGTTCTCAAACAAACCCAAAGTTGTTAAAGTACATATATCGTCAAACGATTTTGGAATGCCGCCTTCAAGTTGATTGTCATTGAGATAGAGTACCTCAAGAGAATTCATGTTGCCAAAAGCATTCGGAATTGAGCCATTTAATTGATTAGAAGAGAGAAAAACAGTAGCAAGCTTGGAACTAGAGTTGAACAACCAGGGGAATATCGAGGAAGTCATGCGAGGGTTGCCGGAGAGACCAAGGTCGGTAAGAGATTTAGAGGAATTAATATGCAAAAGAGAAGATGGAGTGATAAGAGGAAGATCACAATCAATCAACCACAACTCTGATAGCTTTGGTAGACCAGCAACAACTTTTAGCCAATTATTGGCTACACTGAGATTCACAGAATTTAGGCCGAGGTGTTCTATTGAAACAAGAGGAGAAAGCCAGTCAAGATTTTCAGCAATTTTCAAATAATTCTCACTGAGGTCAAGAAATTGCAAACGGGAAAGGTTACCAAGCTGAGATGGAATTTGGCCACTGAGATTAGCGTATTCGAGATTTAGGTACTTTAAGTTACTGAGTAAAGTGATAAACTTTGGGAATTGGCTTTGATTAAAATCATTGTTACTCAGGTCCAAATAACTCAAATGATGCAACTCAATTAGTAAAGGACTGATCGTACCTCGCAAAGTTAGCTCATCCCGAGCCCGAAGGTCAAGTTGGAGTATATGGCCTGTTTGGTTGCTGCACTGAACTCCTTCCCAGTTGCAGCAATTCTTCTTTGCATATTCAGTCCCCCATGAAGAGAGCCTATTGTTGTCATCAATTAGACCTTTTTTGAACGCAAGGAGTGCTTGTCTCTCCCTCTCTATGCACCACATATTACCGTCTCCAACCCCTGAAATGACTCCAAGAGTTGGTTTCAAGTGCAGTAAGAGCGTAAAAATTGCATAGAGAAGTTTCAGGGACCTTCCACTCATCATCAACGTCATGGCCAATTATACAAATAATTATAAGTAAAGATCAAGATGCACCGCTAAAGCAATCGGTATTTCAAAGTTTGAGTTTGTTTTTTGAGCTCTCACTATCCCTCAGCATCAGCTATTTATAAACATAATTGCATGCACACGGAAAAAAGATTCATACCCAAACCCACTGGAAATTATTGTCTTTTCATATAAATTATAAATTTTATTATAAATTTAATTAGTACTTTCCTCGAAAAGGAGTAGAAATTATTGGAAATAGAGACGAAATTGCATGAAAATTGGTGCGAAAGGAAAAATGATGCTGGGAGTAAAACTTCTTGTCTTTGGCCCCAACCGAAATCACTTTTCGTGCAAATTCGTTACTTTAGTTCTTGTCATATACATTTTTGCTGTTTTTAGTAATTTTTATTTTATATATAATTTTTAATTTTAAAAAGAAGCTAGAATAAAGTTTAGTCGGTTTTGAGACATCTCCTAAAAATATTAGGATTTGATTTTGCAATAATCTCAATTATATATATAGTTTTTAGTAATATTTCTTATTTTGTCACCTAATTTTGTAATTACTGTGAATTAGAGTTTTTAAAGTGGTCCTGAATTTTCTTTTACAAATTAAATGCATTGTAGATTCCAAGACAATTCATTTTTTCAAATTAACAAAAAATACAGATTTTACCTCTTATTTTCTGGTAATTTACTAACTTTATTACGTTGTGAATTTAAGGAACTCATCAGAAATTCGAGGTTATCTTCTTGAAGTAAACATGTTTTGTTTCTTGTAGCTCCACACTGTATCAATTAGACAAGAGCTCTAACACATTAGGTTGGATATCTTATAACATAATGGATTTCACATTTGAACTAAATCTAAACTTTATAAAATTTTATTCTAGTACCCATCCTTTGGATTTAGGAGATGGTAAGCAATATAATTCTAAGTTGTGTTTGGTTACTTGAATTTGGATATGAATTTTAAAATTGTGGATTTGAAATGTTTTAATTCCAAATCTATAAATGTTGAAACATATTTTATAAATTTCTAAAATTGTATGGGTTTATAATTATTTCAAATTCAAAGATTTTAAGATTTAAAATTCTTGGTAAATTTATCAAATCTAAATCTTTAATCTTTTTTAAACTATCCAAGCAAGGTGCGTATTTGAATTTTAATCACTAAAATCCAAATCCTACCATCCAAACACACCACTAAGAAATTCAGACTATTTATAGCCTTCTATTTTATTTGGGGTCTTGGTAAAAATTTTTGATAGAGTGAGTTATTGCTTTAGGAATATAAGGGTCATTTAGTAACGTTGTCCTAATAACGTTATTTGTATTTTTTAACAATATATAAATAAAAATATATATATAAAAATGTGTAATATTATTTAAAAATTAAAAAATATTACTTAAACTACCATTTTCGGACTTTTTTTTATTTTTTCTTTAATTTCCAATTTCCGAGATCTCAGTTGCTTTGATGATTATGTTAAGAAAAAGAAAGTTGATCACATTTAAGACTGGCAATGATTTTGAGTGTCAGGTGTGAACTCAAGAACTGGCGTCAGAATTCATTGTAAATATGCACAGCTAGAGAAGTTAATGGACCTGCCAATCATGTGATTTTTATGGCCCACTACTTTGACTCGGTTTACAATGCCTTCACGAGACATTGCAGTTAAAAGGTGTGTAAAAATATAAGGCGTTTGGTAATGATGTTTTAAGGATGTTATTTGTATTTTTTAAAAATATGAATAAATAAAAAGATATATAAAAATATAAATAATATTATTTAAAAATTAAAAAATATTATTTAAATTACATACCAAACAGCCCTTTTTTCAAATTTTCCTTTAATTTCCGGGATCTCAGTTGATTTGATAATTATGTTTTTTTTTTTTTTTTTTTATTGGGATAATTATGTTAAAAAGAATAAATCTGATCACATTTAAGACTGCAATGATTTTGAGTGTCAAGTGTGAACACAAGGATTGGCGTCAGAATTCATTGTAAGAACTAGTTTCAACTTTCATAAATATGCACGGCTAGAGAAGTTAATGGACCTGCCACCCATGTGATTTTTATGACCATCTTTGACTCGGTTTACAATACCTTTACGAGACATTGTAGTTAAAAAGTATGTAAAAATATAGGGTCGTTGGGTAACGTTTATATTTTTTTGAAAATGTGTAAATAAAAAATGTATAAAAATATATTTAATATTGTTTAAAAATTAAAAAATATTGCTAAAATTACCGTACCTAACAGATTTTTTTTTTAAGAAGAAAAAAGCTGATCACATTCAAGACTGGCAATGATTTTGAGTGTCAGACTGTCAGGTGTGAACTCAAGGATTGGCGTTAGAATTCATTGTAAGAACTAGTTTCAACTTTCATAAATGAATTTTACTAACGTATGCAGTAAACATAAATTTTGACAATTTTTTTTAATTTTTAATAAAAAATTTTAAAAAATAAATTTGTTAACGTGTGCTCTAAGAACACATTAACCTGACTAGAAAAGTTAATGGACCTGCCACCCATGTGATTTTTATGGCCACTACTTTGACTCAGTTTACAATACCTTCACAAGACATTGCAGTTAAAAAATAATTATTGAGCAGAAGCAAAACTTGTGTTTTTGCAGCTAAGAACATGCAAGAAAAGAAAAGTAAATTTTCATAATTTAATTTGTGTATATTTTTTTTTTAGTTTAGATTTTTTAATTATTTATATACTGACACGGCATTTTCAAATATTTACTAAATTTCTTTTCATTAATAAGTTAACTGTAAAGACTTAGATTGATAGCAAATTTATTGCAAGTTAAAAATAACAATAATTAAATTGATTATTAACAAAATAGAGTTTGGTTTATTTTTTATACTTTTTTAATTGAATATTTTCTTTTATTTTAAATACAAAATAGTAGGTAGTAGAAGATTTTAATTTCTATCTTTTATTTAGTTAATAAGTGATGTAATAATTTTTCATTAAACAAAAAGAAAATTCTAATTAAAAAAGTACCAAAATAAACCAAATTTACCAAAATGAATGAACTAAATTAATTGACTTTAAAATGTAAGAACCAAAACGTGTCTTGTGATTGGTCATCACTTTGGTCAAATATATTAATAAGTTAATTGTAAAGACTTAGATTGATAGCAAATTGATTGCGAGTTAAAAGTAACAATAATTAAATAGACTATTAGTAAAATAGAATTTGGTTTATTTTTGGTATTATTTAACTAAATTTTTTTTTTTTAAATATAATATAGTAAGTAGTAGTAGATTTTAATTTTCATATTTTATTTAGTTTAGTTAATTAGTGATGTAACAATTCCTCATTACACAAAAAAAAAAAAAAAAAAAAAAAAAAAAAAAAAAAAAAAAATCTTATTAAAAAAGTACCGAAATAAACCAAATTAATCAAAATAAATGAACTAAATTAATTGACTTCAAAATATAAGAACCTAAACGTGTCCTGTGACTGGTCTTCACTTTGGTCAAATATATAGTTTATAGGCCTGTGACTTGCACGGCCTCCCTGACTATGCGTGTCAGGTAACAGTACAGAAGTCATTAATTTTCCTACAAAGGTAATAGACTTCGTGCTGCGCTGCCTTCTGCAGCACGTACGTTTTTCTACTTCGGATGGCTTATTGGAAGTTTCATGTTTCGTGTGGATGACCTCGAAATAAACCAAATTGATCAAAATAAATGAACTAAATTAATTGACTTCAAAATGTAAGAACCTAAACGTGTCTTGTGATTGGTCATCACTTTGGTCAAATATATAGTTTATAGACCTGTGACTTGCACCTGACTATGCGTGTCAGGTAACAGAACAGAAGTCATTAATTTTCCTACAAAGGTAATAGACTTCGTGCTGCGCTGCCTTCTGCAGCACGTACGTACTTCTACTTCGGATGGCTTATTGGAAGTTTCATGTTTCGTGTGGATGACCTACGTACTACGTACTGGTAAATAATATTTATTTGTTCATATTGTTGAATGAACCAAAAAAATTGTTCATTCATTCAGAAACTAACTAGCCAACATAGGCAGACTTCCTCACAGTGAGATTGATAATTATTTATTTATTTATATTTAGAAAACAAAATGGCAAGAAAATATTACTTGTAACTAAAGGCTCTAAGCCAGTAACTTGGTTTCAATTTCATATTTGAACTTAAGTCATCTATGCAGCCCAACTCAACGTAGATTCAGGTGACAATTACATCAAGAAATTGTAAAAAATTTTGAGTTCCTAAAATTTTTCATGATTTTGAGAGTGTGAACTCAAGGAGCCGCGTTTGAATTAATTGGAAGAACTAGTTTCAAGTACAGTCAAAAGTATTGTATGTTAAATATGCACAGCTAGAGACTGCCACCCATGATGATTTTATGGCCACTGCTTTGACTCAATTTACAATGCCTTCACAGGACATTATAGTCAAAAAGTAATTAGTAAGTTACTCGTTGTAACGTAAGATAATTTTGTAAAGTAAGACAATTTGGAGAATATTATATTAGTATTATAGCATAAATATTATAGAATTTTATTCGTAATGAGATCATCATAAAAAAATAACAATTATAAATTGTATACACAAATTGAAGTAATGAAAAAAATAAAAAGTTTTAGAGAAATATTATAAAATAAAAGTTGATATAAAATGTGTCTTTCTCTTCTTCTGTAATTTTAAAATAAAATATACATCCTAAACACCTACAGTCAATCACATCATTTACAAAACTCACAAATTCACAACGTCCGACCTTAACATCAAAATCGTATTTGCCGTTGTCATTCAATATAAAATACAAGCCCCCTTTCCTTGGTTGTAGCCAACTCAAATGAGTTAGGATAAGATGAAATAACAATGTTAGAGCTAGGTAGGTGTTGTCAAAAGATTGAAGGTAAATGACATTGTTTTTGGTTCGTGTATTTCACATGAGATGACATGAAGGGGTATAGGTAGATATATATAAAGAAGTAGAAGTGCAAAAGGTGAAAATTGTGAATTAAAATATAAAGAGGCTTGTGTGCATATGTGAAAGCGAAAAGTCTTAAAACATTAAATCAAAGAATACAAAGAATATTTATTTTTTAATTAGAAAAGTCTTGAAACATTGAAACAAATGAAACAAAATGTCAATATTCAATTTGTTCTTATCTCTTGTGTGGCACTGAGAATATTTCAATTCTCTTTGCATAAAATACGCCACTTGACAGAATCTCGTACTTTCCCACGTGAGGTCTTTGTTAATATATATATATATAATTGGATAGTGTAGACACCGCATTTTATACCCCTTATGACTCAAGCCCCCGTTCCCTAATGATGCAAAAATTCTAAGGCTCAAGGTTGGTTTAGGGCCCAATCAAATTACAAATTAACTTGAGATATATTAAAATGGAAAATATAACTTTTTATGAGTAAATAAATCTATTTTTGAAAAATAAAATGCCAAGGAAACCCTCGGCCTGCGTACGTAGGCAAGGACCTGCGTACGCAGGTCTGATGTATGCGTATGCAGGCACGGACCTGTGCACGCAGCTAGGGTTCTAGAAACTCCGAAAGGCAAGTTTTTCTGCATTAATATTAAGGTTTGGAAAGAATTCCACAGTGTTTAGGAGCAGTTTCAAACCCTTATTTTCTCACTATATAAAGTCATACATGACATATTTTCAAAACGCACAGAAAATCCTAAGGGAAAACCTAAGATTCGTTAGAAATAGTGAATCAAAGAGGGAGTTTTTTACAAAACATTCTAAAGTCAATTTTATTTTGATTGGGAACTTTTCTGGTCTTGATCCTCAAGTTTTGAAGTTTACTAATCATTTTTGTTTGGTTTTGAATAGATTTGATTGAGGGGAATGGTCAAAATCAAACCAAAGAGCTTTTTGCTGTGAGGCATATGTTCTAACCTCTTTTCTTTCATTTCTGCTTTTTAATCTCGTTTTAACCTTGTTTCTTTGCTTTATTGTATTTGCTTAGTTTAGGGTTTTAGTTTTTTTCTGTTTTAAAGTATGTTAGGTTGTTAGATTTATTTGTTTTTAGTTTCTGTTCTTGCTTTCTAGGTTAGGGTTCTTTAGGGCGTGTCTTTGTGCGCATGCTTATGCATGCGTACGCAAGCTCGAAGTATGTGTACGCATACTCGTGCCTAGAAACCCTAATCTAAGTTTTTCTGCCTTTTTTTTTTTTTTTTCTTTCATGTCATATGCCTATGTTTTGTTCCTTTTTATGCTTTCTAAGTCTCTGTTCCTCTAGTTAATACTTGTTTGCCTTTAACATGCTAGTTTAGAGTTTTCTCTTATGTTTTCTTTGTTTTACCATAAACATGCATATAACATGATCATGCATTGATGCCATGGGTGCTGTGATGCAATGAGGTAAGTGAGGTAAATCATGCATTCATATGAACATGCATTTTGATGATGAATATGTTTGTTTGATGCTTGATTTCATATCTAGATGTTTAGGATATATTTGATGATCGATACCTTGTTGCCATGTCTACGTTTTTGCCTTGATTTATTTGCTGTCTTGGATGAGATGATTACCATTATAGATGTATGCTAGGTTTGATATGTTGTCATGATAAATGTATGTTAGGGTTTTGGATGAAATGTCATATTGTATGCTTAGATGTATGCTAGTGTGTGTGTGTGTGTGTGTGTGTGTTTAAGACGCAATATTGAATATGCCTTTAATAGGATTAAAACGTAAGACACAATGAGTGAAAACCGACCCACGAGTCGGGCGATTTTGGGTGCCTAAGAGCATCTCCAATGGTGTATGTAAAGGCAAAATATTCTCTATAATAGAGAATGAGACCAAAAAAAGCCACTCCAATGGATTCTCTATACCCATAATTTTTTTTGGCTCATGAACAGTAGCTCATCAAGTCTGATGAGCTACTGTTCATTCTTCAAATATTTTTTTTCTATTATAATAATCAAGTGTTGAATAAAAAAATGTTGAAAAATGTGTAGTTATTAAAAAAAGAATAAATAATGAATGAAGAAATAATATTTAAACGAGATAGAGAATAAGATAGAGAATCTGTTGGAAAGTGTATTTGAAAAAGTAGATAAACGTAAAAGTCATTGTTCATTCTCTAAACAGTACAAAAATTTAATGAATTTGTTGGAGATGCTCTAACACCTTCCCAAGACCGTACCTAACCTCTGAACCTATACTTTGGTAGTAAGATCAAGTCCTTCCGCATAAGGGTGCTATATACATATTTCTTAGACCATAAAACTAGGTGGTGACTCCTTTTCTCTGCCCTAGTCCATTGGACTGAGGGGTACTCCCCAAACCACGCATAGCGCCCACAATGGCAACTCCACTAGGGATAGAAAGTTTGATTCCAAGGTTTCTTATTTCTTAATCTTAATAAAGGCTTGTTCAATACTTATTTGCACACACTTTCACTTGGTTCTTTTGTCCTTTTCTCGGTTGGTCATCACTTTGGTCAAATATATAGATTATAGACCTGTAGCTTGCACGGCCTCCCTGCTAGGGATGGCAAAATGTACCCGACCCTAAAACCCGGCCCGTTAAACATTAGGGTTGGGTCTGGGTTTTCATTAAAAAACCCGAAGCGAGCTTGGGTCGAGTCTGGCTATTAGGTATACCCGGCCTAAACCCAACTCATATATATATATATATATATTAATATATAATTTTTTTTTAAATCCCTAAGTTCCTAGTATAAATATCTTATTTTCTCTCAAACACTAATCTCACTTCTCTCTCTGCCTCTCTCTCACTCTTCACACTCACACTCATATAGCCACACTCTCACTCTCACTTCCAATCTTAGTCGCCGAGTCAGCCAACTCCTCCTCGCCGTCAACGCCACACATTGCTCCTCCCCCTTTCATGCCCCGACTTGGTTATTTCCCTTTATCCTTTATCTTTTTATTATTTTTTTTTTTTTTTGGGTTTCGTTTCTCTTATTGTAAAAATATTTAGGATTTTGTATTGTGAACTTGTGTAGTTGTGTTTGTGGTTGAAAATCAAAAAAATAATATCTTATTTGCTAAAATTACTTGGTTTTCCTATCGTGTTTGCGTTTTTCTTATTATCAAATGTGATATTATTTAGGGTTTTAATTTTTTTATTTATTATTTCATCTTGAAAGTTATTTAGGATTTTTGTATTGTGGTTTTTATTTTGAAAGGGAAATTTGAAATTATGTTGTATTTGTGTGATATAAATATTATTAGGGTTTTAAAGTTTGGTATCAAAAGCGGAATCTATGAGTAAAAGCATGAACTTGATTTTCTTGATATTAAATCCCATAAAATGACATGTTTCATTTTTGAGTTTGCCGGTAGCCATGAGAAAATAATCTAATATTATGGGAGTGATGTGTTATCATAAAAATGGTATGGGGGGAAAATTGCAATCTGTTTCTTTGAAATCATATGATGAGGTGTGAAGATGCAACAATGCTGGAATTTTTGTGATGGTAGAGTCTAGTGCAGCTATATTGAAAGTTTGAATGATGTATGTTAATATAATTATACTGGTTTTTAATTGATAAGATTACCATCGAGAATAAATCTTGTTTGACAAATTTTTATGCTAGTGCAATGTTTCATAATATTTTTGGCCTTATTTGTCAATAATCTATGACTGTTAAGTGTTTCTTACAGGTAAAGCCTGCATAAAAACGGTGCTGTGTGCCTTTATTGTTTTGGTCCTTATCAATTTTTGGTGAGAAATTGGAAATTGAACCATCTCTATTACATGATATAATGCAAGCGAGCTGCACTGATGTTTTCATTATTCTTTCATGTTGATTAATATAAACAGATTTTTTTTCCTGGAATAATTTCTTTTGAGTCAGGAGAAGAAGTATATGCATGACAAACAACAAAGCAAAGAACTTACCATATACGTAAGCAATTTACTATACATAAAGTATTTAGACAATATATAAATATACTACCAAGCCTATAGACTGTAGAAACCTGAGAAAACCAAATTTTATGAACCGTGGAGACTATTATGAAATTCCAGAGTAACACCAATAGAAAAAGAAAAGAAAAACACATGGTTATCTAACAATCCAGCAACAACCAAAAAATAAAATGATAAAAAGGGAGGTATGGGAAAAACCTTTAAATGACATATTTGTATCGGTTCCTTGCTATGTAGACTAGTGTACGCAAAAGTAAAAGGATAAAAGTTTCCTCCAACTCATTATGTGAATGATCATGCACATTATTATAATCATATTACTCATAAGTCATCTAAACTAGTCGTGATTTCATGAAATTAAAAGCATACAAAGATGATCATTTGAATAGTCATGTAGTGGATTGGGGAATTTTCTTCCAAACCAGTTTGAAAAAATTTCTATCCAAAGTAAAAAACCAATTGCATGAAAAGTTCTCTGTTCCTTCATGATTTCTAATGAAAAAGTCACTCAAAGAGGGTATGTGTGAAGCAAAAGCACACTTTTGCTATATTCATCAGCTGAGCACACCAAGCAGCAATGAAGTACTCCCCCAGAAATTGATCACCATTCTGGCAAGCAAACTCTTCCAGAAATGAGAGGACAATGCCACATTTGATCCAGAGAGACTAATGGCATTTTTTCAAAAGCTATTTGGAAAAGATCAAGATGGATCTTGCTATAAAACAAGAGGGCAGGAAGAATTCAATCACCAACGCACCAAAACTCTACTTTCCTCAAGGCTAACACCATTCCTAAAGGTGACAATATGGAGGAAATATTTTTAGAAATGGTGCAACTAAGATAGTTTAATGTTTCCCTGCAACCCAATGTAGGCTCACCATATTCAGACAATTAGACCCACCATACATCATACCAGTACTCTCCAAACTTCCGACGCCATTTACCTGAGAGCTTTAATAATAACAGGCCCATGTCACAGTCACAAATGAAAGTAACTATAATGTCAACAAACAATCAATCATTTGCCTTTTCCTCTAACAATTCTTAACTAGCTCATCATGGCACATACTTTTTAAGAAGAAAAAAGCATTGGTGTTTTACATCTCTTTGACCACTTCAATAATAAGCTGCAAAGTGTGGGTAGCCTTCCTAATACAGCCAAGGCAGATTAATTTGTTACGACTTCGTAAATTTGTCTATTCAAGACTTATCTTGTAACCATTTTATCCTATCCAAATTTATACTCTTTGTTATCTCCATTAATTAACATATCACTTTTACAACTACTAGTATTATTTTATGCCTCTTTTCATTTTATTGACCTGAATCAAATCACTTTTCCTCACCGATGCATTAATTGTTGTTCTTTGCACATAACCAAACTATCTCAAGCAACTCTCCCTTGTCTTTTAATCAATAGGAGCCACCCATATCTTTAAACGAATTTTTTTTTTTTTTTTTTAATTTCTTTCCTTGTATTTCCACTTATCCATCTTAGCAGCATTCCCACTATAGCTATGCTCATTTTATGAACATATCACTTCTTGATATGATAGCCCAACATTCAATACCATATAGCAAAATTGGACATGTAGAATTGTAAAACTTTCCCTTGAACTTAATAGGTATTCTATGATCATACAATGCTCTTGATGTTAGCATAAAAAAACACAATACTTTTGATGTAATTCTTCCCTTCATCCACCTTGCTTTTATTCTATGATTCACATCCTCTTCAATCTCTCCATGATGTAACATTAACTAGCCCAAAAACTGTACAAGTACCAAAAGAATCTCCAACTTTATAACTTAAAACATGCTAAAACTATTTCCAACTAAACCTTGGTCGTATTAATATCTCTCAAAAAACCATGGAACAGCCCATCTGCACTTCACCTTTGAAATGTTCAGCATTGCAGTCCAAGCCCAAGTACCCCAACCCATCAGTCCAAGAACCAACATCAGTTGATTGTTTATAACCAACATTCCTGCAAATACCACTAAAACTCCGACTCAAGAACCAACACTTTTAAACCACATAAAACATAACCCATCAACATAGTGATGTTCACATTTTTAAGTTATAACAACTTATAAAGTTGAATTATCTTATGCTTAAAAAAATATATGATCATTATGACCTTTAAATGTATGTTGATAACCGTAACTAGTTAAGTGACCACTTACTAGAACTACGTTTGCCAGTTTCTTAATGACTAATGTTGGCATTCAAATTCTCAGAATACACAAATCATATCAATAAAGGGGGGGGGGGGGGGGGGGAATTTTGTCAGCACAAAGAAATATCAGCAACTGCTCATAGTTAAGAATTTGGAGTGTAGTTTTTTCTGCAATCCTTATGAGAGTTTTTAAATGATAACCCACTATGAACAAGCTTCATGTTCAACCACAAGGTTGTAATTCTTGACTATTTAGGTCATTGTTAATCCATAAAGAATGCAATATATGGTCAGGACAGAAGGATAAGAATAAGAGACAAATATTCTTTTGGTTCCGATTACAATGCAGTGAAGGGCCAATAGAGATCCAGTAAAAAAAGATAAAAAGCACTGGCCCGCCCCCAACCATTTCCTTTTTTAAACAAAGAAGCAAATTCTATCAACAATGTTAAATTTGCAGTAGTATGGTCATCCATGCACAAGAGAATGATTTTTGACGCTGCTCATTGTTTCTAAGATAAAAGAAATCTACATTCCATCCATAAAGAACTTCTTACTTTTCAATTGTGTGCATTCCAGAATGTTTGTCAATAATTAAAAAGGTCAAAGCACTAATTTTTTTACTATCCAATACTACCCTTACTGCAATTAGTAAAACTTATCTCCTTAAGTTCAAAGGAGGGAAGTTCATAAAGAATAATGTGTTAATGACCTAATTTCTTTTGCTTATATGTTTCTTATTATTAAGTTACACATGAACTCAGTGGGTCTTGAACCCATGATCTCACCCCCCATCAAGCACTTACAACAATAGGGGGTGCCATTTGAGCTAGAGCTCACAAGCACTTTTCTTTAAATATTGATTTTTTCCAAGATAATCTTTAAGTGGCTGACAGAGAAAATAGTGCAACAAAGAAGACAGAGAGAGGGAAGAGAGAGAAAGAAGGGAAGGTAGAACCCACCTGAAGAAGGCGAACTCAAAAATGAGAACACTACATTTAGCGTAGGACTTACGCAAAAGAGATGAAATGAGAAGGACAACCATTGACATCTTCTCAAATGCCACCAACAAGGACTTTGGGTCATCAAACTTTTGTCCATTCTTCAGACTCCTTTATGTTCATTGTACATGGAGTGTCTTTTTGCAATAAAATATTTAACTTATCCAAAATAATAAAAAAATCAACTCCTTACACCATTCACATGAGAGCATAAGCATGAAGCTTCTAGAAAAGACTCCCTTTCTTCAATTATGAAGAAATTCTTTAATAATTGTTATTTTAAGTTTGAGAAACAAGAGTATCCAAAACTCTATGAGCACCTAACCATTCCCTCGTATATGCCCTGTTCCACATACTCCAGGTTATTATATGGAGGAATCCCTTGGGGTCGCCCCAAATTGCTGGCCAGAGGTTTTAAACCCAAGATCTCATGTAAATCATGAGACCCTAAGAACCACTAAGCCAACCCCTTGGGGTAAAATCCTTTAATAATGCAAACATAAGAAAGTATTTGCGGGAAAAAATAAAATGAGAACATTGAAAAGAATTATTATTAGTCTCTCTCAGCCCAGCTTTGCAAATTCAGCACTAGTTAGGTAAATCCTACTGTTGACACAACAAATGATCTACCAAAATACTTCTTAATCAAAAATGCCTCTGATAGTAGAGAAGTATGGACCAAGTTATATATAAAAGCAGCCACCCAAGTACAGATGATCAAAGATGACAAAAACATAGAACTATCTCATGCCAAAGACAAATCATGTCAATTTCTCTAAAACTCTAAAAATTACCTAACAAGGAGATGTAGCAGAAGTATTTTTTAATAAATTTCATAACTGGTGGCCATTTTTAAATGTACTTTTGAAATCTAACTGACATATCAAGCACTCCCATAACAGTGTTATGACTGTAAAGGAGTAAACAATGCCAAAAAATAAAAAGGAAGGTAAAGCAATCAATATAACAGCAACATCAATAAGGTTCTGCATTAAAAAATAAAAAGAAAATATAACATGAGCAACAAGATAATAACTGTGAAATGAGAAGGTCAGAGAGAGGGACTTACTCTGACTGTGATATAGGATGCTGGAATAAGACCAATCGAGGTAGCCAAAAAGAAAATATGAAATGGTATATCAACAATGGGAGATGCCAAATTAATGAAAAGGTTGGGCAACGACGGAGTTATCCTCAGAAAGAGCATGTAATTCAGCAGCTTATCTCTACGTTTAGCTATCTGATTCCATGAAATTTCATGTTAATTGAGTAGCACAATAAATGACCAGAGTTAAAAATAAATAATAATTTTATGATACAAATAAAAGACAGGAAAAAGATATACCTCTGCTTGGAAGAATCTCAGCTTTTCAGGCCACAACCAACTAACTATGGGCCTGCCAATTAACTTAGACAAAAAGTAGCAGGATGATGCTCCAGCTGTAGCATTGAAAACAACTAAGAGAAGGCCTCTAATTACACCAAAAAGAGCTCCAGCTAACAAAGACATGAAAATTGTTCCAGGAATCATAAACGTCTGCATGAAGATGTAAATGGAGCAGTAACCCAGAATGAATTGAGCTGGATAATCTTTAGCATAGGATCCCAGATGATCTCTGAGGCAAAATTCACAAAAACAAAAAAAGGATTCATAGTTCAGGAAAAGCTTGAGGCAGTTACAACTTAAAACATGAAAAGCAAAGAGACAAACAAACTCAAATGACATTGCAAATGAAACGAGCAGAGCAACACCTCCTTTTGTTTCGACAGAAATGTTTTCTGGAAAACTGACTTGTTTTCCTAAGTTTGGTTGTGAAATGGAAAATTAGTGTGGAGATTATTTGCAGTGGTATGTTAAGTATGTGACATTCCAGAAAACGTTTTCACTATATTGGGCATTTGGGCTTATTTTTGGTTGCCCACAAAAAGCATTTTCCATTGACCTGTGTTTTCTGCCATACCAAACACAGGAAATGCAGAAACGTTTTCCGTCGAAACAAATGGAGACTTTGGATCAAAATGTAGAAGCCATGACAATTTGTAAAGCTAATGCACACCACACACTTTTGTGTCATGGAAAACAAGTAACTAATGTTAGAATTACAATGAAATGTTTAAATTCCCCCTTTCATAAGAGCTTATGCTTTTGGAAAAGTTAATTATTTATCATGGAATCAAAGCAAGTGGCCTCGGTCTTGTCACGATGACACATGTCACCATCATGATGGGTCTAATACAACTGGATACTGGACTCAAGCCGTACTCGTTAGAATAATGGTTAACCCATTAAATTCACCACTTTTTAAGCTTTTGAGACAATGGTAAGAAAATCAAATAATGATAATTCTAATAACAAAATTAGCAATTTAAGAGACCAATAGTTTCAGATTCAAAACATGAAATTCATATCTAACAAAGAAAGGACAATGGAAAAGGAAAGTACTTGAGCAAGCGAAGATCGGAAATGGAGCGAGGCAGCTTGAGCTTCCCGAAGTCCGCCGCAGGCATGGTGAGGTAGACGCAGAAGAGGCCAGCGGAGAAGATGAAGAAGACGGAGAGCGAAGCAACGATTTCCCATCGAGTCAAAGGGAATCGGTCCAATTTAGGCCTCTTGGCGGAGGGCGAATCGTCCCCATTCTCTTCATCTTCGTCTCTCAACACTATCCTCACGCTCTCGCCCGTCGCGCTCCGAGGAGCCGCCATTGACGACATTGTTGAATTTCTTCACCACCTGCTGTTACACTCTGACCACATCAAACCCACTCACATACATATAAATATATTGTATTGACTCCTCTCAATTTGTTTTTCAAAAAAAAATTTCAAATAATTAAATAAAAAGAAACCCTAATTTTGGTTGGTGGTGTATCTGTGTGCCTTTGTCTGAGTGTAAAGAATGGGATCTGGAAACGGAAACTTTTGTAATTTGTGTTTGTAGCAGAAAAGCAGAGCGTTACAGAGAGAAGAGCTTTTATTGGACTTTATTTATTTCTTTTTCCCCGGGAGGTTTTTTTTTTTTTTTTAACCTTGAAAAATTGTGGTGAATTTCAAACCTTTTGTTTTTAAATTATATAGTTGAATTATTATTTGAAATTTTGGTACTATTGGTTTTTTTTTTTTTTTTTTTGGTGGTGGGATCAATAAAAATAAGGAATTTAATTAAAACATTTTGTGAATTTTTAAATTTTGTTTTGGTACAATGCAAGAATATTCTAGCAATAACATGCCACCTTTGGAATCTGAAAGAGTTTGTATGCTTTGTTGCTTGTTGCATCACCTTGACTTGAGGATACCTCCTTCGACAGCATTTAAACGAGACTCATTAAAGGGTATATTACATATGTTAGTTCATGAGGTATATTCAATTAAAGCCTACTTTGAGATGAATAATCTTTGAAAATCTCAAGTTGTTTTCTAGGGCTTGAAATTACTTGTTATATTGATGGTTTTCATAAGATCCAAGTTAAGTTCACATCTTACATCCATTCTCGAGATGGTCTTATTGACAATAAGATTATTGATACTCCAATTGAACTTAATACGTATCTAACTTCTTCTTATGAAGAACCACTACCTCAGTACCTAAAACTCTACCCATGTGTTCATCTATCTCTGCCCATGTGTCCACCCAAACTTCCACCATGCTGCTCCTTCAATGAACTTTTAGGGATGTATAATTGATTACCCCCAAAAGAGGAAACCATTTTGGATGTACATACTATTGACAGTAGTATGAGTTTGTTGACACTTACCCCAAATATCACTAAAATCCTCATCATTTTCGTATAGCTCCTTGAGGCAATCAAACCCTACAACTTCAGTACGTAGAGTGGTCAATAAAGATGCTCACCTGTTGAGCGCATTTGCCACCTTATTAGTGACACCAGACTTGTGCTTCAATGTGAAATGGAAGTGTTGTATATAAGCTACCCACCAAGCATGCATTCGGTTAATGTTAGCCTGACTGCTGATGTGCTTCAATGCCTGATGATTTATATATAATACAAACTCCCTCTTAATCAGGTAGTGCTCCTAATGCTTAGGAGGACCTTGTCCTCATCAACATGAATCTCATCCACATTAACCACATACCCTAAGAACAGCAACTTATCAGTCAAGAAGTTGCATTTCTTCAAGTTGATATACAATTCATTGTCCTATAACATCGTCAATACTTCTCGCACATGTTATAGTGGGCTACTCTGTCTTACTAATTAGGATATCGTCAAAATAAACTACCACAAACTTCCCTATAAATGGTTTTAATACCTGATTCATAAGCCTCATAAAAGTGCTAGGAGCATTGGACAATCTGAAAGGCATCACCATCCACTCATACAACCCCTCATTTGTCTTGAAAGTTGTCTTCCACTCATCTCCAAGTCGAATCTGAATTTGGTGATATCCACTCTTGAGATCTAGCTTGATGTAACACTTGGACCTACTTAGCATATCAAATATGTCATCTAGTCAGGGAATAGGAAATCGATACCTAACTGTGATCTTGCTGATGTTAATAATGCCAGTATTGCACATGAACTCACACTCTCCCTGATTTGCCCCTTGCTCAGAAGCTCATCCACCTATCCCTGTAGAATTTGACCCTCCTGAAGATTCATCCTATAGTGTGGCAGATTTGGTAGACTAGCTCCAGGAGCTAAATCAATGCAATGCTAGATGTCACGCATTGATGGTAAACCTTCAGGCATCTCCTTTGGAAAAAGCTTTTCAAACTCCTTGATCAATGGTCGAATTTCCTCAGGTATCTCACAAATCTTCTTCGGCTCTCCATTCGTCACCACTAGAGCATATACCTGTTTCAACACCTTACACTTCATGTCAAACTCATCCTCATTGTTGACTATAAGAAATGATGGCTTCCCCTCCACTTTAGAAGCTTTGGGTACACTGCCTTCCTTAATAGGACCAAGGACAATTTTTCTGTCATTCTTGAAGAACACATACACATTATCCTTACACCTATGAGTAACATCTACATCATACTGCCAAGGTCTACCCAATATTAAATGACATGCATCCATTTCAATAACATCACAAACTACTTTATCTATATGACATTTACCTATAGAAAAAGTAATATGACATTGTTGAGGAACAACAGTTTCCGTACCTTTCTTGATCTAACCTATCTTGTACGGAGAGTGATACTTTTTTGTCTTCAATCCCAATTTGGTAACCAAACTCTTCGACGCGATATTCTCTACACTGCCACTGTCAATGATCAAATCATAGACCCTCTTACTGATGATGCATCGTGCTCAGAAGATCTCATTCTGCTGATCACCGTATTTCACCCTCGATGTGAGCAACAACCTCTAAATCACCAAAGACCTCCCTAATGGCATGCCTTCCTTATCTTCTTGGACCTCATTAGGATCATTAGCATATGGATCAGCATCGTTATACACCTTTTCACCCTTTTGTTCACCCTTTGCCTCGCCCTCTTCTGCCACCATCAGATTCATTGCAACTCGCTTAAGGTAAGTACTAGATCGATGTCTTGGTTCTCCGCACCTGTAACACTTATTCCCAGTTGGCTTAGCATAGGGGTTGGCATTTGCTATCGGCTGGGTTGTGGAACCTGCTACTGCCACTGTGGACTAGTTAACACCACTATTCTCCTTAACCACGGGTTGTGATTGATGTAAACATGGATTATTTACCTTTGTTGGCAGTGGAACTGGATGACTCCGCACTGCGGTTGGAAAACTTCAAACCTGTCCTGAGATGCTGATATTCTATTTTCTTGGATAGGGTTACAGCCTCATTTAAAGTATATAAGGTTTGTAAGGATACCTGATCTCAGATGGAAACTCGCAATCCATGTACAAATCTGGATATCCATTGATCTTCAGTTTCCTCCAAATCATTGCATTTGCCAACTTGTCAAACTCCTCCATGTACTCATTAACTGTCCAAGTACCCTGCCTGCAATCCTGGTACTATTTGAACAATACCTGCTGGTAATCTAGTGGTAAGAATCAATCTGCCATTAATCTCTTCATCCTCCTCCATGATCGTATCGGAAGCTTTCGTTCATGAGTACGGTTTAATTGAACACGATCCTACCAAGTAGATGCTCTTCCTTTCAATTTGTAAGCCACCAAATACACCTGTTTGTCATTTGCAGTACCCATATAATCGAAAAACTTCTCCACCTCACTAACCCAATCCAGATACTCTTCAATGGAGATATTACTATTAAAGGATGGTAACTCTACTTTCATCTGATAGTCTCTCTGCTCTTGATAATCTCGGTCATTATCCCTCACAGGACCACAATGATTCCCAAGGACTCTCTCTACATACTCCTTGTCCTCGTTGTACTCTTCATTGTAGTCTTGTTACTTGTTTCGATTTGGACTGCGATGGAGAGGGCCACGCACTCTATTGTCACATTGCTCTTCGTCGTCATGATTAGGGTTTCGTTTAAGCAGGGTGGCAAGCGCTTCTTGAATCTGGTCCAGAGTCTGTTGGGTTGAATCATGAAATTGTTGATTTTCATCACAAAAATCGAGGAACTTAGCCCTAGTGAGGATTGGGTTGTTGACGTCGTCATCGCTGTTATTGTTGCAGTGGTCACTATCTCATTACTAGCCATCAAACCAAGGTAAGTTAAGGCTCTGATACCAACCAATATCGTGAAAGCTTAAAGAAAGCACACACGATACTCTTTTGATGGAACAGAAACTAAATTACTAGGTTTTGGTAGTAAATCTTGAATTCACGAGGGGTTTCTCTAAATCAATAAGGAGAAGAAAACTGGAATACACCAGAGAAATAATTTGACAAAAAAATTGTGTTTATAGATAATAGTCTCATGTGCCTCTGATGGCAACAAAACATATAAATACTAAGAAAAATATTTAAAACTCTAATTCGCATTAATTACGTGATTAGGTGACAAAATACCGAAATTTACCAAAAATTGCAAAATTGAGTTAAATGCAGAATCATAAACTACTAACCTTAAGGGTTGTCCCAAAACAAACAAGACCTTATTCTGACTTTTGAGCAAAAAGTTATTAAGGAAACAAATATTACTATAAATGGCAAAATCACAGGTTTTAGAGCCTAAATGAAGAAATTCGTCATTTTCAAGGGATACCTCGTGGCAAGGTGATGACTATTGCTTAGAAGGCCGTTTCAATTCAGCCTGCCAAATTTCATGGGATTCTGACTCTGAGGCCTATGATTTTTACTAGTGCAGTTTTGCCTTGCGCGTTGTTTTTAAGCACGCATGAGAATCCAAGAAGGCCATGAAGTTCTGTTCTACATCACTTGCCGACAACATAATTAAACTCCTTTGGTTACGTTGGCTCTCAAAGGATTTAGTCCTATCTCTTTTATCTACCACTCCTATTTACCGTGGCAACCAAAGTATAATTCACACTTCTCATAATGATGTCTTCCATGAACATACCAAGCACATTGAGATCGATTACCACTTTGTTCGGCATCATCTTTTTCAAGGTTCTCTCAAGCTGCTCTTTTATAAAATAATTGTAGTGATTGACTTAGTAATTATTTAAACACTAATAAATTTATTTATTTTAAATGTTAATGAAAAATATTTTATATATATTAGCAGTAATTTTGAAACGATACATTGATATTAATCAATACCGAAATATGTCATACCCATGTAGCCGAAACAATCTCCAATATGATATTGACTCATTTGATGGTGAGAAATGGAAAATCATAATATTATCCACATGTTTATAGAGGGGTTATACTTGTGCTTACTCTTCCAATTTCTACTACAACTACAAAGTGAATATTTTTAGCTATGATAGTCATCAAAAATAGCCTTCATAACAAAATGAAAAATGAGTTTTAGATAGACACTTTGATGTTATTCATTGAAAAAACATCACAGCAATATTTTATTCCAATTCAATCATGCAAGAGGGCATAAGTATAAACATTAATATTTTGAAGTTCGTGATGTCATATTTATCCTTAAAAAGATCTCTTCATTTTAAAATTTGAACTTTTTAAAACAAAAAAAATATATTATCATATTTTACAAAACGCCTTTGAATGCAAACAAAAGCAATTTGATATAACACTTACACAAAATTTACAAAAGAAAATATATATATATATATATATATATTTGTGTGAAATAGTACAAAATTATAAGTGCACTCTATGGATTTTTGGAAGAATGAATATTTTTGTTCATATTTATATGATATATAGGAATGCCTTCAACTAGTAAAAACAAAGTTTTTCTTAGCATGGTAAATACAACTAATAGAGGAAAAATTGACAATTTTGATTTATTTAAATATTGTAGCAAGAAACCTACAACCTCATTTCTACATTATGCGGGAACTTAAGCATGCTCCTTATTGCAATCTTTACAGGTAAATTTTCTCCCCCTCTCTCAAGTCCATTTTTTTTAAAAAAAGTTGATAATAAATGACATCTTAAAACTAAATATGTGCATGTTGCAGTTATCATTATTATGTTACTTAATGTCATATATATTTTTTTTATTTACCTGCAATTTTTTTTTTTTTTTTATAATTTTCGTCTATAATCAATTAGTTCACGTTTATTTTTTAACCTTAAGTTGGCAGGTGCTAGTACGTGTGTGTGTGCACATGCACGCGAGTGCATGGCACAAAACATAACATAAACATAAACATGTTTTGTGTGTGTCTAATAACTAAATAATATTTTTGAAGTAAACAATCTTTGATAATTATCCATATAAAAAAGAGCTCTTTTATGTTGAAAATTTGGACTTTTAAGACAAAACAAAAATATTATTATACTTTACAAAAGACATTTGAAAGTGAATGAAAGCAGTTTGATAATATAACACTTATACTAAATTTACATTTTATTTTATTTTTTTAAAAATGTATTAATGAAAATGTTGAAATTAATTATTAATGCACTTTATGGATTTTGGAAGCAAGAATATTTTTATCATATTTATATGATATATAGAAAAATCTTCAAAATATGTTATAGTAAAATTTAAGATTCACATGGATTTAAATTCATAAATGTAATGAAAAAACAATCGAGGTTTAGATTGATTATGATTTAAGATTACGTTTAGATATAATATCAGTTTGGATACAAATTAATTTAGCTGATTCTTGCGTTTACGTTTTAGTGCTGGGACCCACGCGCACACTGAAGCTGAGTGTTGCGTTTTCAGTTTTTTTTTTTTTTTTGCTTTCACGCGGTTTAGAAACAGAATTTACTGTGCAGGGGACAGAAAATACTGTTCACGCACTGTTCCGGTACTGTTCATGAGACCCACTGCCACTTTATTAAAAAAATATTAAAAATGGGTCCCGTGACACTATTCATACATTTAAAAATTATTTTGTTACAGTATTTTCAGCAACAATCAGTTTTCAGTAACAATAAATTGTATCCAAATGAACCCATATAAACTACAATGTTGGCCATGTATCTTTGACAAATTGCCAATTTCGTATCCAAATGTAAAGCAGCTAAGGATTACGTTGACAGGAAGACATAGATTGATTGATCTATCTTTCTAAGTCCCATCCACATAGTTTGTTTTTTAACCTTTTTTTTAAGGAAAATTAAGAGAGAGAATTTTTTTTTTTTCAAATAGTTTAAATGGGCCGAGAATGAAAGATAAACAGTAAGAGCTAGAAAAATAAAAGAAGAGGTTTACTTGTTAGTTGGAGACAGTAGCAGATGGTAGAGCTAGAGTGAGCCATGGCCCCTCCAAGATGTTATATGTTTTTTTTATAACAAATAAAAATCTATAAATAAAATTCAACTAATGGCCCTGCTAGATTAAAAAAAAATGATACTACATTTATAATTAGGACAATTTAGTTCATAGGCAATGGACATGGGAAACATAAACATAAACATTAACATTATATATGTGGGGAACGCATAAACGTAAACATCATACATATATATATACACACATGTATTACAAAATGAGCCTTTGAACATATGAATGAAAGCAGTTTGATATAACAAAAATGAAAGATAGATAGAAAAAAAAAAGCTTTTTTTGAATCGTATTTATGAAATTAATTATAAGTGTAATATATATATATATATATATATATATTTTGGAGAAGGATAAGTATACTATTTAGAATATGGATTTTTGGAAGCATGAACATTTTTCATTCCAAATTATATCATACATGGAAATTTTCTCAAAATATGTTCTAATAAAATTAAAGATTCACATAAGTAGAAACTAATGAATTTTAGGGGAAAAAAAATTGTAGGCATCAGTTTTAGGTAGGTATGGGCCAAGAAGCCCGGTATTTATCTAACCCAACTGCCTTAGGAGTGTCTGCCTTTTGGGTATGGGCCTTTCAGATCATAGGCTTTTGAAACACTCCTCAACAATGTGCTTGTAGGTAAGTGTGGCTATGGAAGACACCTTTTGTACATGCAAAATTGCAGTTGAATATTAAGATATGCTCAATGAATCCCAATTTCTGTTCTACCCCAATATATAATGCGTGTTTATTGACATCATATTAGAGATATGAAATCAAATTTTATCCTTATCAAGAACACATTTTGAGCGATGGAAGAGAATTAGCTATCAGCTTTTAGACTTGAATAATGCTCGAAATACAACTAAAGATCACAACAATTTACAATATTCTTCTTGCATGCTAACTCATTCATGGCCCCACCACAATTTCTAATTTATTTTTTTAATGATATGGTATAATAATTTGGAAATATTGTGAAATTTTTGTGGTTGTTTGTTATGTTCACAGCATTACTCTTTGAGAAGTACTACCTCTATAATATTTTTACAACAAATCTTTCGTGGTAAATTGTTATTAATTTTAATTTGAATTTACTATTAAAATTATTTTTTTCCCACTAATAACAGCTAGTAACAACCTATTATTTAGGATTTATTGTAAAATGTTATAAAAATATAGCGTTGATAGCATTACTTTCCCTCAACAAGCCTGAGTAAACTAGAAAAAAGAAGCAATAATTGCATTTTGTTCACGAGTAATGGGTAAATGGTACAAAATGCAATTTTAGGACAACAAAATTATTGAGTACAAATAATGCATGCTATGAAGCAAAAATTTACAATTATAAAATAACATAAACAAGTACAATGGTGAATAAAAACTTTCACCAACATTTCTAATATTTTAGGAGATTTACTTTTCAGGAACTCTCCCTTTATCACATCAAGTCATTGTTCCTCTAATTTATATGTGTTTTAGTGTGTGGACTCTCTTTGACAATTCTACACGGGAATTCAACCCTAAATCAGCTGGTAGAGACTGATTATTATTATTATTACCATTACGATGAATTCATCATCTACATATATAGATTGTGGCTATGGATGAGCTTTGGTTATAAGTCAAGAAAGCATCCAAGGCTATTGGATGACCTTTTGTTGTAAGTCAGGAAAGCATCCAAGGAGATGGCTATCATTATTTTGAGCTCCTAGTTCATTGTTCTGGGATATTAATGGCAAGTTTGGATAGGAAGTTGTGCCGGTAAATTGTGATGCGAGTAAATCATCCAGATTTTTCCAATCCACATACTGGCTGCTGATACCATCGAAATCTTCATTATTGGCTATACCATTATGCAGGAAACCTTCTTTTGTTGCCAAACTAGTTGATAAAGAAGGGCTATCTAGTCGTGGTAGCTCAACAAGTTGGTTGTCCAAAAGAGTATGGTTGCAAACAAGCTCTTGCTGTAATGAAGTAATGGGTTCATGAAAAGTTGCCGCTTGATTTGGATTAAACGCTTGTGTTGTACTTGCTATATGTGAATATGATGGAGGCATAACTTGGCTGTTATCTCTGACATAGTAAGCGTTCCAAGCTTGGAAACCTTGTCTATAATTAGGACTGGGCTTCTTGAATGCCCGACACACCACCCATCCTTCTTCCTGCATTATAACCACCAACATTGGCTTATTAATACAGTAACTTGCTTTCATAGTAGTCTTTACATGATTTATTTCCATAAGGTAATGTATAATGTGAGAGAAAGATCAAGGCTAATGCCACTATATGTACAGGTGTTTTATTTTCATAATGATGGCTAGGAATAACTTTAGTATCAACATGGAACAATCAATATTTCCATTGGCCTCAGTCAATATGTCCCATTAAATTGAGCAATAAGTTACTATGATTATTATTCACTTCTTCAAAACTCATGGGCCAAGCTAGACAATTTACCTTGGGGAACGAGTCCAAAGTACTAACGAAAAATAGTTATATATTATGTTTTCTAATTAATCAATCATTTCTTTTACTATTGTCATCCAATTGTCAAACGTATAAGCACCATGGATAATTCATAAATATTGTATTTTCATTTTAACTTCAATATGCAAAATAAACTTTTGCTTTACAAGCAAAAGTTATAGCATTTGGGAGGTAAATTTTTGAACTTGAATGAGATAAATATTTATATTATTGAACTTGCCTGAAGAGGTCCATGTTCAGATGTTTGGAAGCGATATTCATGCATGATCCAATCTGTTTTCCTACCATTGGGTGCTCGTCCCTTGTAGAACACCAGAGTTTTTCTCATTCCTATGATTCTGTTCTTTGATAGCACAGCCTTGTCTCTCCCAGTTGCTTTCCAGAATCCAGCAGCGGTGGCTCTATTAGTCCTCGTTCCTGTTGGGTACTTCTTATCTTTATGACTGAAGAAGTACCACTCATTTTGTTCATCATAGCCCAGCTTGCATCTGTCTGTATCAACCATATAGAAAATTAAAGTTATAAGAAATCCAACACAATGTAATTGGTACCATATTCCGTACCCAATATGTAATTTTCTTAGTTGCATTTTCTATGAAATACTTCAGTGCTTGCTGGTTCATTAGGTTAGTCGATATTGTATTAAAGTCTGTATCAATTTGCAAACTAGCATTTCTTAATTTGTTTGAATTCTTAACATGAGAAAATTATTAAATACTTTTAGAGTATAACTGATGTTATCCATAAGGGCACTAGCCTTCTATATAATTAACTATTTCGCTTTAAATACCTTGGATGTCCCATGGCTCCATTTTGTAGAGATCAATGTCAGCAATAACATCTAGATCGATTTTCAGAGAGTTAATCTTTCTCCTGAGGTAGTAACCCACAAGTTCTTCCTCTGTTGGGTGAAATCTAAAGCCGGGTGGGACACAAGACTCCATCTCCATTGATAATCTTCTCCTGAGAAAGAAATAAAGTATGAGAGAGAGTCCAAGTAAATTAAGTAAAGCTCCTTCCAAAGCTTCTAACCTTTTTGTTTCACCCCGTTACATGCCTCAAACATTAGTCTTAAAGTTTCTTTCAATGTTAATTGGCCTAACAATAGAAACTACTGTGGAAGACATGACTGTGAAATAATTAAATAAATTCCAAAGCTCAAAAGAGCAATGAAGTTCCACTCATATTTGCCTTGCACATTTTAGTTATGATTTCCAGCTATCCATTCCAGTAAAGCTAGCACAAGTGTAGGATAAGCAATGGTAATGATGATGATGTAACTTTGTGGAACCCAACAGTGGTCCTGCTTGGGTTATTAGGCATCAAATGGCAGGCCAATTGAGGAACCCACCAAAGATCCTAAGGACTAGAACTAGTATATATATTTGAGTGGTAAATGTTGCATGAGCTTAGGCGAAGTATATTGCACACAAAAGTTTGGCCGAAAAGTTTGACTTTGCTGGCACAAGCATGTTATGTTTCTTTGAGTGCAGTGCACTCCCAGCAGCTCGTGGTGGTGGAAAACGTTTTCACGCCCACCATGCTAGACAACTTCACTCGATAGCTGGAAAAAAGTTTTTCAATGATAACCACTCACAAGACAACACAAGATTACTAACCTATACATGCACAAGCTCGCTATACCTTTTTTTTTTTTTTCTTTTTTCCTCTATCTGGCAGGGATTTCTCTTAGAAATAACATAATTAAGTTCATTGAAACCATTCAGTTTAGATTTTTCAGTTAAGTTCATTGAGACTAAATATATGTCATAAGTCATAACTCCCAAAAAAAAAAAAAACATTCTAGGTCATGGATGAACAATGAAATATTTTATCTTTGGATAAATAAACTGTAAGCATGGAATGTTGAAATATATATAATATTACTTGTATGCATCACAAACCCTAGCTAGTTTCAGCATGGAAAAATGCACCAAAAGAATTGCAAATTTTTAATATGGTGAAGCTACAATTGCAGCCAAACTTTCTTTTACATATATATAATTCAACCAATAACTAAAAAAAAATACTCACAGAAAAATGTGTTGGTGCTGTGTTTTGTTCTTGAGCAAGGCAGAGAGACAAAAAGAGAGAGAGAGGTTTAGGTATTGGGATTGGGATTGGGATTGGGTGGAATGTTTTCTGAAAAGAGAGAGAGAGAGGTATAGGTTTTAATATGCAAAAAGATGTAAGTAGAAAGGCTGGCGAATATTGTTTTGTAAGCGAAAGAGGAATAATAAATGTATTTATATAGATGTTATGGGAGAGAGAGGTAAAGAGATGAAGAGGGATGTTATTGATTGCGCGTGGGGTGGCAGACACATGAAAGGTTTGTTTTTGGACGGCGTGAGTGACACCAAGTTTTCACGCCACCCCCCCTGGCCCTGCCCTGCCCTCTCTCTCTCTCTCTCTCTCTCTCTCCCACCGCAAATTTGTATACTAAGTTTTTGATTTCCCATACTTTTATTACAACAGTACAATAACAATGACTGACATTTCACAATCTCACTATCACGTAAACCAGCTTAGATTTAATGTTACTGTACACGAGACCCGTTAGGATTTGAACAAGTGTCAAATATAAATAAGGCTAAACTCTAGTGTACTAAAGCAGACACAATTTGAAGGGTTTAACTTACATCTAATACGTTTTTAATTGAAATCTCCTTTTATTTTAATAAGGAACTGTCACATCACCTCCTAACTAAATAGAAGATGGAGATTAAAACCCACTACCACTTATCATTGTTATTTAAAACAAAAGGAAGTGTCCAGTACTTAGTACTGAAAGTAAGCCAAACATTAATTCGAACACGTGACAAAAATTAAATATACATATATGTGTCTATATCTTATCATCTCTGGTGCATTAAAAAACTAGAGGTAATTAAGCCAAGTTCATCAAACATTTGCCATATGTCCATATTTCAACGGATTCAAGCCAAGTTCATCAAACATTTGCCATACGTCCATATTTCAACGGATTCATTCTAGACCCAAGCCATGCTCTTCTCACATATATATTTTTAGAGTTTTTATTCTTTTCTTTTACATCACTTTTTTTTACAAGAGTTATTTTACATTTACTTTAACGTGTTAAAATATGAACTTGTCACGTTAATTCTGGATATGTGTGAAATAAAGGAAGTAATCCAATCTGCAATGATTTTTTCCCCCATATTTTTACATCAAAAATTGAATGAACCTCATACATCACAATCTGTCAACCTCTCACATTCTCTATCTATCTCTCCCCCCACAATCCAGCAACTCCTGTCTGTTTGGTGCGCCGCCCTTTGCCATTTGGAACCATTCAATCGTCAACACTTGGATGCCATGTCAGGCTTTCCTTAGCTGTCGATATCAACTAGCTAATCATTTATGTTCTCCTCACATATCTCCCATCAGATGAGTCCCGCCAAAGACATCGGACCCTTTCACCTGGCTTGGCATTGCATACACTCACGCGTCATCCTAGATTTATTCTCGTAAATTATGACTTGAATTTTATTAATTACCCTTCTTAGATCTAACAACTCACGGGGCCGTAATCTTCTTTTATGATGAAAAAAACTACGGAAACAACTTTTGCCAAAATCCCCGAGTGTGGATATAGTAAAAAAAAAAAAAATAGTAAGTTTATAAAAAAAGTGATAAACAACTCCTAAAGAAGATTGATAATGCACTGAGTTGATTTTTATTTAAGAGCAGCCGTTTTTAAAATAAGGATATCTTTTGAAGCATAGTGAGTTATATTAATGACATTATCCATTTATGTTGTTTAAGGTTATATATTTTTCATATTTTTTTTTAAATTTTATAAAATGGACTCACTCCATTGGATTTCAACTCAATAAAATAAGATATACGGTACCAAACATTAAGTATTAACAAAAAAGAAGATAACCATATATAAATGTTTGTTGAAAGCTCACACGTACGTCTTGAAATAGCAAGAGTGAATGACCTCTATTAAGCTATAAATGTCAGTACTCTTCCTAGGGGAGTTAATATACATTTGACAAAACAATTGATCTTAACAATGGTTTAATTTTGGAGAAGTTAGGGTTTGCCATACCTACTTAATAAGAACTTCTTGAAATTTGGGATTAGTGAAAATGTATTAATAAGAAAAAAATAAAAATAAAGGGTTCAAGTGATAACTCAATGGTAATGACATCTTTTGTAGTATCCATTTATTTACTTATTTTTTTATAAATTATTAATACAATATAATGATATTTTAATTTGATTTGAACAAGCTTACATATTCAGAAGCAACACTAATCAAAATTAGCTATCAATGATATGGATTATAATCACATGACTAACTATTACAAAATACAAACTAAACTCACAAACTCTTACAAATAACACCTATTTATAAATACAAAGAAATTAAAAATCTCTCACAAACACAAACTTACTCAAATTCAAATATGCCTAAAGCAAACTCTGAATACTAATTCGGAAACTTGAGGTAACACTACTATTAAGTCTTTTCCACTTTCCACATGAGAGACCTCTTGGGTCAAAACTATTAAATCTATCACTTTAGTAGTCTATATATAAGGTTTCAATACCTGGCTTTTTTTTTTAAATAAAGAATTTCAAATTACTTCTTTTTACAAAAAATAATAATAAAAATAAAATATTCATTCGAAATATAAAAAATAAAAAACCCAAACCAAATCAAAACATTATTTTAAGGAAATTTCCAACATATTTTATTCTCTTCTGAATTTAACCACAAATCCTATTTATGAAGAATAAAAAGAATATTACTTCTCCTTTAAACAACATCAAAATTGATGAAACGTAAATTCGTCAGTCAAAGTGTGCAGACAAGAATGGACTCCGGTCTGCAAAGTAATGTGTTCTCGAGAGTGGTCACCGGTGTGGTGCCCGCCACAAAGCCTCCGATGACAAAGTTAGCATCAATTGCTATTAGAGAATGAGCAATGTAAAGATAATAGAACAAAAATAATCTCTTAGTGTGTATGTATGAATGTACCTTCTCCTTGGCAGTGTGGGGGCTATATATATATGTTGATGTAGCCTCTAGCCGTTGAGGCAGTTATGGTGGCTTCAATGCCCTCCTGGGTAACGTTTTCTGGCCTCATAATGTTGCTTTAATTTCCTCCAACGGTCTGTATAGTTGGCTTTGTAACCGTCCGGGGAGTTTACTGGCAGCATTCAATGAGATGTTTAACCTCGTCAGTGAAGTGGTTACTCGTCAGTGAAGTGGTTACTCGTCATCACAGTTTATCTCGTCTATGCTTGATTTCGTCAGTCCCATCAGTTGCCCCCGGATTCCTTGGTCGTCATGATATGTCATGTTGACCAAGGAAGGTGAAAAGTTTCTGAGTTGCAAGTGGTTGGGTTTTCTGAGCCGTATTAAATGCGTTACGACGTTGCCTTTTGGGTGGTGGCCTACGTGGCACACTTTGATTAGGGGAGTTAATGCTCCATACGATGGGTTTTATTGATATTCCCGCTGATTTCTTTTAGCTTCCCAACCTTTGGTTTCAAACTTCCCTTCTTCTTTCCCTTCTTTCTTTTCAAAAAATCCTCCAATCATTGCTCTAACCATCTTCTTCTTCACCCTTTCTTTCTGCAATTTTTCTTTCTGACTGGTGTGTAGTGCAATAGCTTTTTCAAGGTACGTTCTTCCTTCTGCTTCTTTCTATTTTGCCTATACGCATTGCAGCAAATTTCTGATTTTCCATTTCTCCTTTCCTTGTCGTTTTTTCTTTTGTTTGGCTTCTTTTTTGTCTTTGGGGCTTATAGACATTTGTGGTTTCTAGTTTCCCATGATTAGTAGTTCTGAGGTCAGATTAGACTGCCCTTCGATTTCGTTTCTTTTCGCTCGACTAGGGGGGTCGTTAGGGAATTTTCCCTACCTTGAAAATTTTGTTTACGAGGGTAGCAGTTTGGTTGTGGTATTGGCGGATTTACTGCCTTTACTGTGTCAATCAATTGATTGGTTTGAAAATTTAGTGAAGGAGGGCAAGACGATGTCAGAAATTAGATCCAGTGAGCTTGAGACTGGGTTATCGTCTAGCGGTAACCCAGTGGACAAGGATACAGCCCTTTCCAATCCTCGAGAGGTTAGGGCTTTTTATGCTCTGGAAGAGGAGTGTGGGTTGGACGCGGATACATTGGGTAGATTCAGGGATAGATTTCAATTCCCAGATCAGGTTAGGGTTCGTCTGCCCGGTGAGGGGGAACGGGCCTGTCACCACTTTCTCGGGGAGGTATGCTTCTATGAATCTGCCTTCGTCTGTGGATTAAGGTTCCCGGTCCATCCTTTCCTTATGGAGCTTTTAGATCGTTTTGGTATTGCTCCCGGGCAGCTCATGCCCAACTCGTGGAGGATCCTGGTGAGCTGTATGGGGATTTGGTTGGCTGCAAACGACGGTGACATGCTCAGGGTTGACGAGTTTGTTTACCTTTACCGTTTGAAAGCATCTAAAGAGCATGGGTACTACGAACTGGTGCCTTGGGAGAGAAGGACTAGGATCGTCAAGGGATTACCGTCCTCTTTCAGGTACTGGAAGTCGAGGTTCTTCTTTGTGTCTGGGGACGATTTTGAGACACCCTCGGGCGAGTTTTGGGGTGATCTCCCAAGGTTACGTCGTCGGTGGGAAACCCCGACTTTAGGTGCGTCAATATTTCCTCTTTGTCTCTTGGATTTCGTTGTGTTTACAATTATGGCTGCTGAAAAATTAAATTTTTTTTTTTAGTCAAGAGGCGTCCAAAGCTTAAGAGCAGGTACAAAGAGCGGGTGCAGAAGGCTATCGAGTACGCGCAAACAATCGAGAGTTGGGACGACCTTGTTAATCCCAGGACTCTCGCGTTCTACTGCCTCAGGCCAGAACCTTCTGCTCTCGTTTTTGAAACCTCGATATAGAGGAAAGAGAAGTAAGTTCTATCTTCGTCAGTATTCGCCTTCTTCCCTTTGCTTTCTTGTGTTTTTATTCGGGACTGATGTTTTTCTTTTGACAGAGATGACGTCCAAGTTTAATAAAGATATGTACGCGAAGATGAGGGCAAAGAAGGACAAGCCCTTGTCGAACCTGGGAAAAAAGAACGTGCGTGTGACAGGGAGGGGCCCTTCTGCCACCCCGCCGGCCTCCGTCACTCCTCTTGTATCCGGCACTGAGACGACGAGGACCGCTTCTCCGTTAACCTCGGTGGAGGAGCTTCCTACACCTGTCTCCAAGAGGCCGCGCTTGTTAGAGAAGGAGAAGGAGAAAGGGGATTCTCGTCAATCTTCGGTCTGGGATGACGAGAGGCTGGCAGTTGAAAGGGCCCATAGCATCATGACGGCTGATGACCTGAGGGCTTTTTCTGGGGTCCCGTTTAATACCGTCGCTGGTGGTCACGTCCACAAACTTGTGCAGGTAAATTGTTCCTACTTTTTTCATAAGCAACCCTTTTTTTTTTTTTTTTTTTTTTGATGACGACTTGGTACTTCTTTTTAGGCACTGGGAGAGAGCTTGCATATTGCTTCTGAGTATCTTACTCAAGAGGCCAAGCTGGCATCTCTTTCGTCAAAGGTGCAAGCCTTGGAGGGTGAAAATTTAAAGCTGAAGAAGAGCCTAATCGATTCAATGGACGAGGCTAATGCACTGAAGGATAAGGTCAAGGTGCTGGGTAACGACCTTAGGGTTGAGCGCCAGCTGAACCTGGAGAAGGACGAGCAGCTCCAGAGTACCAAGGAATCGTTGAAGACAATCGCGGCCAGGTTTGTTGAAGCTTTTCAGACTACTGACGAGTACAACACTGTGCTCTCTAGTTGGTACTTTAAAGGCTTTGAGCTTATTCGAAGGTACCTGGTCAAGCATCCAACTGGCGTTGATATTGAAAACCTGGACTTGGAAGAAGTGGACAAAGAGATGGCCGCTGATGAAGCTGCTCAGTCCGTGGTTCCTGTTGGTGACGCTCCAGAAACTGCATCTGTTGACGTTGCTGCATCTGCTGACGCTGCTGCATCTGTTGACGCCCCTCCAGCCTCGGAAGCCTGAACCTGGCACTTAAGTTTTAACAGTATATGTTTTTTTGTCGTGGCCCGTCGTGGCCTTTTTGTAAATCTTACTTTGAAACATTTTTTTTTGTGGGATCAATGTTTTAACCCAGTGTTTATGGGTTTTAAAAAACAATGGTAATTTTGTTTGCATGCTCTTGGTTCTAATTTACTTCTTGCATTTACCTGCGTCTGTAATTTGCATGCTTTTAACTGCCTATGTGCTTGGTGAAGCTCTTATATCTCCTTCTTTATAGCAGAATTTCGCTACTCAGCCCCTTTTTCTTTTTGACTTTTTATGACTTACGCCTTTTTTTTTTTTCAAGGATCTTGTCATCGTTAGTAGCTTACGTCCGTCAGAGCGGACTCTTGCTACTTGGCCATTTTTGGCTTTTTACACATTTTTTCAAGAATCTTGTCATCGTCAGTAGCTTACATCCGTCAGAGCAGACTCTTGCTACTTGGTCATTTTTGGCTTTTTGTGACTTCCACCTTTTTTCAAGGATCTTGTCATCGTCAATAGCTTACGTCCGTCAGAGCGGACTCTTGCTACTTGGCCATTTTTGGCCTTTTGTGACTTACACCTTTTTTCAAGGATCTTGTCATCGTCAATAGCTTACGTCCGTCAGAGCGGACTCTTGCTACTTGGCCATTTTTGGCCTTTTTGTAACCGGATATGCCTGCTCTTAGAAAAACATCATCTGAATAACTCATTTATTAGTTTTAACAATGAATAATGAATACATGTCATGATTGTGTTTATTGATGGTATTTCTTCAAGTGTTCGATATTCCATAGTCTGGGGAGCCTTTGTCCGTCTACGGTTTCCAGGTGATAGCTGCCCTTCCTAGAGTAATGAATGATCTGGTAGGGTCCTTCCCATGTGGGGCCGAGTTTCCCTTGAGAAGAGTCCCTGGTTGCTAGGGTTACTTTGCGAAGGACGAGGTCACCAATATCAAGTTGCCTGAGCTTTACTCTCTTGTTGTAGTAGTCAATCATCTTTTGTTGATATTCCACCATCCTGCTACAGGCTTTATTTCTTACTTCGTCTAGGAAGTCCAGGTTGACTCACAAATGGTCGTCATTGTCTTCTTCAATGAATGCCTCTCGCCTGATACTGGTTATTCCTACTTCGACCGGGATCACTGCTTTAGTGTCGTAGGTGAGTCTGAAGGGGGTCTCTCCTGTTGGCGTTCTCGCTGTTGTCCTGTACGCCCACAAGACATTGGGCAACTCTTTCGGCCAGGCTCCCTTCGCGTTGTCCAGCTTTGTTTTAATAATCTTGAGCAACGTTCGATTCATCACCTCCGTCTGTCCGTTCGCTTGTGGATGGCCTGGGGATGAGAAGTGGTTTTTGATGCCTAGGCTTGAGCAAAATTCTCTGAAGCCTTGGCTGTCAAATTGTCGTCCGTTGTCTGATATGATCGTCCTTGGAATCCCGAACCTGCAAATGATGTTCTTCCACACAAAGCTCTGGATTTTTGCTTCGGTTATGGTGGCCAGTGCCTCCGCTTCAACCCATTTTGTAAAGTAATCAATGGCAACAAGTAAGAATTTTACCTAACCTTTGCCTTGGGGCAGTGGGCCGATGATGTCGATTCCCCATTGTGCAAACGGCCACGGCGATGCAATCGTTGTCAGTTTTTCTGCTGGAAGTTGCTGAACATTTCCGAACCGTTGGCATTTGTCACATCTCTTGACGAAATCTGCTGCGTCTACCTGCATAGTGGGCCAGAAATAGCTTGTTCGAATTATCTTACTTGCCAGGGATCTGGGACCAGCATGATCTCCGCAAATACCTTCGTGGACCTCTCGCAGAATGTACTTTGCTTCTTCCTCGTCAACGCACTTTAGGTAAGGCATGGAGAAGCCCCTCTTGTATAAGGCGTCGTTGAGGATCATAAATCTGGCTGCTCTTTTTTTGATCTTCCTGGCTTCTTCTGTACTCTGTGAGAGGTGCCCGTCCTGAAGGAAAGATACAATGGGTGTCATCCAGCTGTTTGTGCTCTGGATTACGAATGTCGGAACTTCCTCAATGCTGGGGTTCTTCTGGACTTCCATCATCAGGCCTTCTTCCAATGCTCCTCCATCGGACGAGGCTATCTTTGAGACTTCGTTTGCTATCGCATTCTGACTTCTGGGAATCTGCACGAACTCCACTTTTTCGAACTCTCGAGCCAGATGCTTCGCCAGTTTGAGGTACCTCTGCATTCTTTCTTCTTTTGCTTCGTATTCTCCCCTCACCTGCCCAATTACCAGCTTTGAATCGCTTTGGACCAACAGGTTCCTGGATCCAAGCTCTTTTCCGAGCCTCAAACCAGTCAGAACTCCTTCGTATTCGGCCTCGTTATTGGTGGTAGGAAATTTCAGCTGGACTCCATACTTTAGTACATCTCCTTCGGGGGTGATTATGACGACCCCTACTCCCCCCCTCTTCTGGGCTCACAAACCGTCGGTCTGTACTGTCCATGGCCCTTCTTCGTCAGTGAGTTCGTCTTCATATGAGGAGGTAAATTCTGCGATGAAATCTGCCAAAGCCTGTGCTTTAATTGCTGTCCTAGGATGATATTCAATATCAAATTGGCTGAGTTCGATTGCCCATTGGACCATTCTCCCCGCTGCCTCCGGTTTGCTCATGGACTTCTTAATAGGTTGGTCCGTCATCACCAAGATTGGATTGGCTTGGAAATACTGTCTAAATTTGCTTGAGGCTACAATCAATGCAAACGTGATTTTTTCAATCTTTGGGTACCTAGACTCAGCTCCCTGGAAGGCTTGGCTGACATAGTAAACTGGAAGCTGTTTCCTGTCTTCTTCCCTGATCAGGGCTGCACTAACGGCTGTATCTGACACTGCTAAATACAAATACAAGTTCTCACCCTCGTTTGACGGGCTTAGAAGGGGTGGATTGCTTAGGTAACGTTTGAGTTCCTGGAAAGCTGCCTCACACTCGTCAGTCCAAACGAAAGCCCGCTTCAAGGTCTTGAAGAAAGGTAGGCATTTGTCCGTCGATCTAGAGACAAACCTATTTAGGGCCGTAACCCGTTCTGTGAGCTTTTAGACTTCTTTGACGGTCTTGGGTGATGTCATGTTGATTGTGGCTTGTACCTTCTCTGGATTTGCCTCTATTCCTCTCTGGGATACCATGAATCCCAGGAATTTTCCTGAGGCTACGCCAAAGACACACTTACCAGGATTCAGCTTCATATGGTATTGCTTGAGGGTTGCAAATGTCTCTCTGAGGTCGTCCAAGTGTGTAAGCTCTTCTTTACTCTTGACGAGCATATCATCCACGTACACCTTCATGTTTCTACCTATCTGCTTACTGAACATTCTGTTCACCAATCGTTGATAAGTGGCACCTGCATTTTTTAGTCCAAAGGGCATTACCTTATAACAATAGAGCCATTGACTGGTGACGAAGGCTGTTTTCTCCTGATCCTCTTCAGCTATGCTTATCTGGTTGTATCCAGAGAAGGCGTCCATAAACGTCAGCAGCTTGTGGCCAGCTGTGGAGTCTACCAACTGGTCTATTCTTGGCAGAGGGAAGCTGTCCTTTGGGCATGCCTTGTTCAGGTCTGTGAAATCTACGCACATTCTCCATTTCCCACTCGCTTTCTTCACCAAGACGACGTTTGCGAGCCAGTCTGGATAATACACTTCCCAGATGAAGCCTGCAGTCAAAAGCTTGTTAACTTCGTCAATGATCGCTTGGTTTCTTTCAGGTGCGAAGACTCTCCGTTTCTGCTTGACGGGTTTCCTCTCTGGGTCTACATTCAGCCTGTGCTGAAGGACTTCTGAAGATATGCCAGGCATGTCATCGTGGTTCCAGGCAAAGACGTCCTGGTTTTCTTTAAGAAATTGGACTAACTTCGTTCTCATCTTGGGACCTAGAGTCGTCCCTATCCTGGTTGTCTTATTTGATTCTCCGTCGGTTAACTCCACCGTCTCTAGGGCCTCTACCCTTTCTTCTTCTTTTTCTTCTATCATCCACGTATGGTTCTCCTTTGTAGCCACGACGGCCTGGTAGCACTCCCAAGCTAGAACTTGATCTCCTTTGACTTCACCAACCCCATTCTCCGTTGGGAATTTTATCTTCAGACAGTAGGTTGACGTAGACGATTTCCACTTGTTGAGTGCTGGTCTTCCAATGATTACATTGTAGGTCGAAGGACAGTCTACCACTAGGAAGTCCAGATGACAGGTCAACTGCTTCGGGTAGGTTCCCACGGTCACCGTCAGCGTCACTATGCCCTTGGGGTACACCCTGTCACCACTGAAGCTGACGAGGGGAGAATCGAATGGACGCAGCCTTTTTGGGTCTAGTTTTAACTGTTGGAACGCGAGGAAGTAAATGATATCGGCGAAGCTACCATTGTCCACCAGGATCCTTTTTGTGTTAAATCCTTCTATGGTAAGTGCTATGACCAAGGGATCGTTGTGAGGCTACTTCACTCCTCTAGCATCTCCTTCATTGAAAATTATGTCTTGATCAGTTCGTCTGTGCTTCAACGGGGGTGTCATGTGAACATTGTTCACCTGTCGTTGACATGCTTTCTTAAGGGATTTGAATGATCCTCCTGCGATGGGCCCTCCTGAGATCGTCTGTATTTCCCCTATCACATTTTGGGGTGGTTGTATCTGACGGTCACCGCCTCCAGATGTAGATTCGTGCTGCCCCTTGTTTCCATCTCGGAACCTCCTGAATTCCCCTTTCTTCACAAACTTCTGTAACTTCCCCTTCTGTATCAATTCCTCTATCTGCTCTTTGAGGTCCCGACAATCTTCGGTATAATGGCCGTGATCCTTGTGGAATCGGCAGTACTTATTCTTATCACGGACACCGGGAGATGAGTGCAGTGGTCGCGGCCATTTAAGGTAATGCTCGTCCTTAATCTGCGTTAAAATTTTGTCAATAGGCATAACAAGAGGGGTAAATTTTACCATTTGCGATCCCTTATCGTCTTTCCTCCTGATCCCGTCACTGGCTCTACGGTTCGGGCGCTCCCGCTTTTGCCCCCTACGATCGTCATCTTTCCTTTCTTTGTCCCCTGGCCTCCCTGCATCCTTGATGGCTGCTAAGGCGTCTTCAGTGTTCATGTACTTCTGTGCTTTAATGAGCATCTCGGCCATCGTTTTTGGGGGATTCTTTGCGAGTGACGCAATGAGGTCTCTGGATTTCAGCCCTGCCTTGAAGGTCGTCAGTTGCACTTTATCATCCACTTCGTCTACCTCTAGTGTTTCGCGAGTAAAGCGTTTCACGTACGACCTTAGAGTTTCCTTTTCTCCTTACCTGATGGTAAGTAAATGGTCCGCGGTTCTCTTAGGACGCTGTCCTCCAATGAAGTGACGCAGGAAGGCGTTGCTTAATTGCTCGAAGTTGTCGATTGACGACGTTGGAAGCTTCATGAACCACTCCCTTGCAACTCCTTTGAGGGTAGTCAGGAAAGAACGACACAATATTTCGTCTGGGGGCTGCTGGAGCCCTAGGGTCGTCTTGAAGGTGTTAAGATGATCCTAAGGGTCCTTTAAGCCATCGAATGGTTCAAGCTGGGGCAACCGAAACTTTGACGATACCGAACAATCAAGGACTGCTGGAGTGAATGGCGAATCTGTCGCCCTTACCAGTCGGTCTACACTCCTCTCTGTTTTCTCCCTGATGGCGGTCCTAAGTTCGTCCATCTCCCTCCTCATCTCTTGAAGAAGATTTGAGTTGTGCTCGGTTGGAGTGGCGGGTCTTTGATGGTCACTTCTTTTGTGACTATCTCCCTCATCGTCTCGGTTTCCTTTAGATCGATTCTGCTCTTGCTAAAGTCGTAACTTCATTTCCTGATTTTGCCTGATCAGTTCTTCTACAGTGGCTGCGAGAGCCTGAACCTGCTGAGCCAAGGATGTGGAATCTTGATTGGACTCCATCTGATAGTGATTGCTGAGTGGAAACTATTTCTTCGAGATTGAACACGAAAATGTCGTCTCCACAGACGGCGCCAAACTGATGAAACGTAAATTCATCAGTCAAAGTGTGCAGACAAGAATGGACTCCGGTCTACAAAGTAATGTGTTCTCGAGAGTGGTCACCGGTGTGGTGCCTGCCACAAAGCCTCTGATGACAAAGTTAGCATCAATTGCTATTAGAGAATGAGCAATGTAAAGATAATAGAACAAAAATAATCTCTTAGTGTGTATGTATGAATGTACCTTCTCCTTGGCAGTGTGGGGGCTATATATATATGTTGATGCAGCCTCTAGCCGTTGAGGCAGTTATGGTGGCTTCAATGCCCTCCTGGGTAACGTTTTCTGGCCTCATAATGTTGCTTTAATTTCCTCCAACGGTCTGTATAGTTGGCTTTGTAACCGTCCGGGGAGTTTACTGGCAGCATTCAATGAGATGTTTAACCTCGTTAGTTAAGTGGTTACTCGTCAGTGAAGTGGTTACTCGTCATCACAGTTTATCTCGTCTATGCTTGATTTCGTCAGTCCCATCAAAAATTAAGTTTTCTGTGGCCAGGAAAAAAAAAACGTTCCCACCGTCCAAAAAGTAAATTTCAAATCAAAATTTGAGAAAAAAAAATATATATATATATATATATATAATTTTTATTTAAAGCTTAAAGCTAATGGCATTGCCTTCCCCTTAGGTAGACAAACTAAACCTATTTTCATAATAAGAAAAAATAGTGTATATCACTCACCGGATTCATCCTTGCATGGCCAAAAGATTGCAAAATTAATTGGATGAATTGAAGGATAATGGTGGTATATCCAAGTTAAAATTGTACCGTTCAAAATTATATTTTACAATATAAACAGTGATCAAACAACATTGATACTATATGAATGAATAATGTGGTTTAGTTTTACGAATGAATAACTGACTTGATGAGGCTTTCCTAAATAATGGTTAAAACAAGTTTCAGAAGTTCATAAAACGAGGACAAATTATATTGTACGTCTTAAACAATAACTAATACTATATGTGATATAGTTTTGTCAGGATCGCTTATGCCAAGTAGTTTTAGCCACTAAATAAATATTCAAGGTGTTGATAATTGACCATCTTAAAAGTAATCATCGAGCTAGGTGCCACGCTTAGTGCTCCTTATCTACCATTAGAGAACCATACTCCATTAATTAGTCAAAAGATGAAAGCTGATAAGCGATCACTTCTAAATAAATTATAAAAGTATTAAAAAAATTTATATTTCAAAGCTTATATAATTTAAGGGTATGATAATCTAAACCTAAATAAAAAATTAAAGCATATTGATAATTAAAAAGATAAAAATCTTGAGCTCATATTATACCCTGAGTACAACCGTACGAGGTGTGGTTCTATTTAGATGGGTTGATATTTAATTATTTTTTAAAAGCTCATGATTTATAATATATAAAGAAAAATTCTCGTAATTTAATTATTTAATTTTAAAACTATTAGTTTTTATTTTGTTAGGCCTTCTGGATGTAATTTTTCTAAAAAGAAATAAAAGAAAAAGGATAAAGAAATCAATTTATTTTCCTTTTAATTTGGGAGTTTAAAGACACATTAGCTTTCTTCTGGACTTCAGGTCTTTTTTGTGTCTGGTACCAAGTCATTTGTCCTAGCCTAGATATGTACCTTTTGCTTTAATTAATTAACTAAGAAAATAGAAGATATATATATTAAGGTAGTACTTATGCTTAATACTTTAGAACGGTACGGATTTGATTATACTATGTAGTACACCCCATCTTGTTAGTCACTAATCACCCGTGGATCATCCCACGTTCGTGAAGTCCTAGGGCTTTAGGTATGTTTGTCTACACAGAGCCCTGTAGCTCTATTTTAGGGATGTTTGTCTACACAGACAGCCCTGTATTCGAGAGCAAGAACAATTCTTCTAAAGACACATACTTTGTTAAGATTTGCACATTTGTCAATTTGTGACTGGATTTCATTATTTACACATGAGACCATAACTGATACTTGTTAAAAACCATTTAAAACGTGTACAGTTTTGATGATGTGTGTGACAAAATGTGTGTCTGTGAACTTTTTGAGACGCGAAACCTTTTAAGCCAACCAATGAAAAAACATTTGTTTGGATTGCACTTTTCTTTGAAAAAACGATACCCCTGGTACCCCAGTCTCCAGCATTATTTTAAGCCTCCCATTGTGAATTTTTTAGCCTTTTGTGATTCCTGTGGGCTCAAAATGAAATCTTAAAGTTTAGACAGAATTGTTAATTATGGCATCAGAGACTCAGTGTCATTGTAGACTTGGTAGTACCGGGAAGGGAAGCTGTGTCTAATGACAAAAATTCTGCTGGGAAGGATTGCACTATATGACATGTTCCCACTACGTCAAGTAATCTTAACTGTTTTATTCTACTTTTTATTTTAAGTTCTTCTAGGGTCATAAAAAATGCCATAACATGTTTACAATAAATTTAAGTTTTACAATAAATTTAACTGTCAATCACAACTCAAGAGAAAATAAATAAGAGAAAAAAGAGATTACAGCCAATCCATAGCCACCACAATTCACAACAAGCTTATATTTGTGAAAATACATTTACGTAGGTTATGATGTGTGAGTGATATTACTATATGGTAGTAGAAAATAAAGAGTGATTAAAAGAAATAAGATTGTGATAATTAGAATCTTGCTTGAGTGAGATACAAGCTGACCAAATTTTTGACCTAATCATGCTCAAGCAAATTATAGGTTAAGTACATGCCAAATTTCTGACCTGATCACAGTGCTTGAACAAAGTATAGGCTAACTGGCTAAGTACATGCCAAAAATTTTACCTGACCTTGCTCAAGCAAAATACAGGTGAAATCTCTGGCTTGAGATTTCTAATAAGTTAGCTCGAGCAATAAAAGTCGTACGTGCTCAAGCGAGATGGGACATCTTTAATTAGTTTATTTATTTATTTTATATGTTAGTTGATATCTTAAAATGATTGAAAAAAAGAGGTATATCCTTGTAAAATATAATATTTTGATAGAATAAATCATTCATATAAAACTCTTAGTTAAAAAACTAAAAATGATGTTTCATATTTTGGGAGATCTTATCATATTTCTAATTAAAATAAATGTACACATAATTATTTTCCCAGAGATTTTCAAATATCACATTTTGAAAATCTAGAATGTCGACAAATATATTAGGTAACTAAACACTGAAAGAAGCAATACCTCTTCATGGTCTCGCTTTTTCACAAGTGCTCTAGTCTAGCTGACTAGCTGAAAGAGGCAGGCATATATGTAACAAAGTTGTGTGGACATTATTGTTGTTAGCATGAGTCCAAGTCATTGTTTCCATCACTATCGAATCTCTACTTTGGCTTCCTCTAGTCAAAACGTAAACGTACCCAAACGAACTCGCATGGAGGGCCGGTGCATAATGCATTATGGTTTATGACTCTGGTCAAAAAAGCAATCTTCACCTCACACAAGCTAACAAAGTAATAGTCAATTACCCTACGAACTTGGACCTCACCTCACTCAAGCTAACAAATATATAGTCAATTACCCTACGAAACTTACTCGGCTAGGCAGTCATTTTCTCTAGGACCACGTCATTTAGTTTGATGATACGTATGACTGTGATCGATAAACTATCACTTTCACATAAATGGATAACTAATTAATTCACAAGTTTTTTTAATCTTTAATAAATATGATAGATTTTCAATTTGTATATTATTTACTCTGATAATTACTTTTTATTTTCAGATCAAAATACTAATTAGATTTGTGGTATAGCCAGAGTTTAAATCCAAAATTTCTTATTCAAGAATAACTGAATATTTTACCAGTCGAGTTAGCCTATGGAACCACACCAATCCGCAAGTTAAAAGAAAAGATAATTGCATGTTATATATTCTTGAAACCAAACAAGCCCTAGACGAGTCTCAGCTTATGCTCATCAACTGTTTATGATGATATCAATATGACAAATCATTACAATCTGATGCGATCAACCGACTTCCCCTTTTTGTTTCATATTTTATAGTTTAATACAAAGTGATTTTTTTTTTGTCCATATTAATTGACTACTCATCAAACATGGGATATTAGAGAAAGACCCTCTCCCATTGGCTACTCGTCTCTTTCGAACCTTCATTAGCCGAAAAATGCGATTTTTAATTATTTTCCCAGACAAAATAATCATTTCACTTGGAAAAGGACCCAAAACAAACGAGGAATAATGGCCATTAAGAGAAACTAAACAAAACCATAATGAAACTAAAACAAATATAATAATAACAAATTGATCCACAATTATATAATAATTTAGTTTAGGCTAGCAGATGAAGCAAGTATTTATTATGGGTCGCGTGGTTGAAGAGTTTATTTCATAGGATCTTGTGCTAGATTCTGCTGTCTAATTGAAACTCTCTCTGAAAGCAGCTCTTCTCAGGACCTGGACATGCTACCCATTATTTACTCCTTAATTTGATTGTCAAGAAAAATAAATTAAATTAATATTACTTCAAAAAAAAGAATAATAAATTAATAATAATATTAATAGAAAAATCAAACTTTATCTTTTATAAAATGTTATATATATATAGTTGCGAAAAGGACATGATGAGAATGAAATCCGTTTATCATGAGTGGTGATCTTTCCTTTAACTTATGTTTTTGGACATGTATTTTTGTACAGGCACGCTATTAGCATACAAAAATATATTAAATTATTAACCAAATTGACATTAATTGTAGCCAGACAAACAATATGAACCGTAAGAAATTTTACATTATTTTGGGATAAATTTTTTTCCTAAATTGTTTAGGAGAAATCTCCTCCAAACTATTAAGTGATTTATGTACAAGTTACATAACTTTTAAATCACTAGATTAAAATTTAAAAGTACAAGTAAATAATCATGTAGTGAATTAATTGGTAGAACTCTTATAAAAATAATTGATTGAGAGGAAAATAGTTTCGTTCACTATATATTAAATTGACTTAAATCATATATTATCTCTAACCTATATTTTTTTACAGTTTTTTATTGTGAATGAAACTATTCTTGAAAAAATGGCAACATGGTGGATGTGGCAACGTTAAAGAGTGAGTTTATACTTCCATGATTCCATCTGTCTTATGGTAACTGTCTTATTCTCTTGATAAATGGACTTTCATATTCCTCGTCAATTGTTCTTCCATTTGTATATATTTTTTTTTTAAATTCTTCAATAAGGTTGCTAAATAAGGTTATTAAATTGACTAAAAAGTCAATTTAGCAACCAATACCCTAAAAATGTATTCTATAGCAAAAAAGGCAAACTTAAAAAATTTTAAGTTTGAGCTACAATGAGCTGCTAGAGATAGCTCAAAACAAAAACTAATTTTTTAATATGGGGTGTTAAAAAAATAGTATTTTAATGTGTTGATTTTTGTATTTATTGTTTATTGTATTGTTTATATTATTTTAATGTATTGAATGTTAAAATAAAACCTTTGATGTTAGATGTATTATAATTTATAAAGTAGGGTGTTAAAATAGATAAAATAGTGTTTTGAGTTGTTAAAAGCTATTTTTTTTAGCAACCTTGCTGTAAATGCTCTTAGAATTTATGATTTGGGCCATCACACACACGCGCGCACGATTTTTTTGGATAATTCAATAATTGCAACAATAAGGTAGAGAGGATTCGAACCCTAATTCTTTTAATAAAACATTTAAAAAAAAAAAAAAAACTATACCTCTGAGAATTTGAGATACAAGACTCATGGCTATCACACACATTTAAATACTCTCTCATTTGTATATTCTAACATGTGTGTATACTCAATGGCAGCCACAAGGGCCCTAGAGTTTTCTTTAGAGGTTGGAATCTTAACGGCTGTTCTTGGTGACTCAAAGATTATTATCAACTCGCTCAAAGAAGATAATGAATCTCTTGCACCATACAAAGTTCAAGGGAGTTAATCTCATACCGGAGGTTGTACCAGTTTGACTAGTAGAACGATATATTTCGATACCGGTCAATACCGGTGTACCGTTTAGAGTTTACTATTATTTTTCATATTTATAAAATATATATATATATATATTATAATAAATATAAAAGTTTACCATAAAACACTACCTCAATTCAGAACAAATTATTCATGGTTTTAGACTTTAGCATCAATTAAAAGAAAGAAAAAAAAACACACACACAAAAAAAAAAAAAAAAACTAGAAAGCTTAATTGTTCATTGCATACTAAGAAAACAAATAATACTAATAAGTTAATGCAAGTAAGTTACCATTCTACACTTACAAAAATTCAAAATTTACAAAACTAAAAAAAAAGTTTTTTTTTTGTTTTTGTTTTCTGTACTGACCAGTACACTCGATACCGGCTGGTAATGCCTGAAATCGGCCGGTATGGCCGGAACAGATGGTATTTAAATCAGTACGAAACGTTAACGGTTCGATACTAGTATATATACCAATACAATACATACCGGCAGGTATGGCCGATACTGGTACAGTATCGGCCACCTTGATACAGACACTTGATCTCTGATCCCAAAATGTTTGCAAAATCCTTAAATTTACTTGTCATGTATGTTGCGTAAAATATTATATTTTAAGACATTTGTCCCACTTTTTATGTCTCACTTTGCGTTCCATTAATCATAACATGTCATGTATTCAATTAATTTTTCTATAAAATAACCAAAGTTTAAAATAAAAATAAATAAATAAATCAAATACATGGCATACTATAATTAGTGAAGCATAAAATGAGATATAAAAAGTGAGACAGAGATTTTAAATTCACAAATAATCTATATATATATATATATATGTAGGGGTGTTGGGCCCAGGAGCTCATTATCTATGTATATATTGGGCCTGGGGCCCAATTCGAGAACGTGAAGTCGTCCGAGGAGGAGTAAACATTGTCAGGAGAGTCTATGTTAGTGAATGAAGAAGTTAGTTTTGGTTATGAGGGTGGTCTGAGGATGAATGCCTCCTCGGCTAACCAAAGCCGAGGTCCGAAGGGGTGGTTCTAGGAAATTCTGTTGATACGGATAAGCATTATAGAAACATAGGATAGGGGGGGAGTCAAAAAATATCTAAGGAGAAAGCTGCTACCACCATATTGAATGCTCTGTAGCTAACCCTCTGACTGCATTAATGTGGAAGTGATACCTGAACAGTGGTTTTCAGCTTTACAGCTACTACATAAAGATTTCAGGAAGGTGCTGATGGGACAAGTATCAACACCAACCATCTGGCCTGCACGTGGAGGGTAGAGATGAAAGGAGAAGATAGTATAAAAGAAGAAGGAGGCAATGAGAGAGGGGAATCGAGAAATTAAGAGAAAAACATTGTAGCCGTCAAGAATTGAATCTGTAATCCAACTTGAGAGAAATATATAAGAACTGATCTCCTTGGACTTTGCCAAGGACGATTTTCTTTAGTTTAAATCAGTTTATCTTCCTTTTCTTGTCACCTAAATCCATTCTACTTGTTGTCCAACTCATTATAACCCAGTTTTCCAACCCACTCTCTACAAATTCATTGTATTGGGCTTTTTGGGCCTAAGTTCATCCATCACTTGGGCTAGGGACCCAAATTGCGTCCTTACAATATATATATATATATATATATATATTTATTAATAGACAAAGTTTAGAGAAAATCCAATTAGATTTTAATTAGATTCTCAATTTTGTGTCTCGTGTCCTATTTAATTTTTAATTTTGTGTCAAGTGAATTATTGATTGTAAAAATTGAAGAGTCTAAATCTAATTAAATTATAAATTGGATTCAAATTTTCTGCCATGTGTCCATCTAAATTTTTAATTTTTGCGACAAGTGAATTATTGGGTGCATAAATAGAAGAGTCTAAAACTAATTAAATACCAAATTATATATATATATATAATGAAAAACTATTATATATTTTAGAAATGTATGATTTAAAAAAGTGTAAGTTAATACTATATATAATTTGAACCGTATAATTGTGATTATTTTTTATTGTATTCGTAGATATACACAGGCTACAAACTAATCTACACACTAATCTTCTAAAAAATCATAGAGAAGTGTTTGACATTTGGATTTACATAATTGCAGTAGCGAATGCAAACAAAATTACAATTAAGTTGGCAATAAAACTTTCGGTCAAACGGGGAGAGAGGGAGAGGTCAATTAGGCAATAATGATGGAGAGGAAAAAAGAGGTAAAATGTCACATGATTGGCTCTCAAAGAGTTAAAAATTTCAATGAGAAAAACTTTGCAAAAAGTGAATTTGGTCGTTGAAAATTGAAATACCAAATTGTATGTCCGAGTTTGGTAATTGAAGTAATGCATTGCAAAAAGTGCCAAAAAGACACAAATTTCACCACCAAATTTTATGGTTCAAAAAATGAATTTCATGAGCCAAACCCACTTTAGTATTTTGATATTTTCCCTCCCCATATGTGGCAAGCCGGCCGGTAACATGTTACTATATAATTGCGCATCAAATAGCTTCGGATTTTTTCATGAGTACTAAAAATGTAATTCAGGATGCTCATGTTATATATCACAAGTCGTGTGAACATGTTCTGTACCCAATCTTTACACCTTAAATTGAAAGACAAACAGCTCATTATTGCATCAGCATGTAAAAATAATAATCATGGTGTTCTAATTAATTTTCATGTGTTTTATCTGTAGATGTAATGATTCATTGGATCAGTACTTATTCGATATTGTAGGCAGTTTTTGGCTGGTTTGCACAGTTCACATTGTGGAGCCTAGCCATTCAGCCACTTTGAAAGGGTTAAGAATGGGAGGAGGCCTACAAAATTATAGATAATGTACATTGAATAATGACTCTTGAATTTGTGTAAATATATTAAAAACTAGTTGAGTTCAAGTGGTAAGAACTATGAACGGAACTGACAAAAACAAGTTTTCAATATGAAAACATTTTGAGTCCACTTAGATTTTTATTAAGTTTAATAGTTGCTATAGTACTAGCTGCACAAAATTAGAATTTGATGAAGTCAATTTGTATCTCTCATGGCAGGTTAAGATTTATCTCAATCATGGTCAGACTCTCACTTAGGGTGAATTTAGTTCAGCTTTTTGATATTATGCTTTTTGAAAAAAAGTAACAATTTTAATAAATATGGTTTGAAATTGGGTTTTTTTTAAAAAGTTAAGTATTTGATAAAAAATATTTAAAAAATACATTTTGAAAAAACTAAATATTTGGTTAGCAGTAATACTTAATATATATATATATATATATACATATATACATACACACACACCAACCACAAAAGTTCATTCTCAAAAAAAAAAAAAAAACCACAAAAGTGTAATTTTCTTTTTCTACCCATACCCTGCCAAACTCCACCGGAATATTTGATTTGTTTGTTTTGCTTTCTTTTTTTTTCTTTTTTTGTGAGTATTAAAAAGTAATTTAAGAATTAAGATGCTCAATTAGAACTTAGCACAAGTCGTGTGAACTAGTTTTGTACACGTACAAGCTTTGTCCCTTAGATTGAAAATGAAGAGCTTATAATTATTGCATCAGCACGTAAAAATAATAATCACCGTGATTCTAGTTCATTTACATGTGTTTTATCAGTAGACATAATGATTCATTGGATCAGTACCTACTCGATACTGTAGGCAGTTTGGCCCCTTTGCACAGTTCACATTTTACAGCCTAGCTATTCAGTCACATCAAAATGGTTCTGCAGAATGGGGAGGCCTACAAAAGTATAGATATGTTTTTTGAATAAAGAAAATATTGAATTTGTGTAAAGATATTAAAAACTATTTGAGTTCAAGTGGTCAGCACTACGAATGAATGGAATTGACAAATACAAATTTTTAATTTTGAGTCCACTTATATATTTTTATTGGATTTTATTCAAGTGTGCCTTAAGCGCACACAATAGTATACCATTTTTTTAAAAAAAAATTATTAAAAATCAAAAAAAATTTGACAATTTTTTTAATTTTCGATAAATTTTTTTCAAAAACAGATTTGTTAATATATGCCCTAAAGGCATACATTAACCAGACCATTTTTTATTAAGTTTAATAATTGCTATAGATCGAGTACTGCACAACTTGGAACTCGATGAAGTCAATTTTTATCTCTCATGGCCGGCTACGATTTATCTCCATCATTGATCAGAGTCAGAGTACCACTTATATGCTACCAAAGTGATCTCTACAGAAGCTAAGCTACCTGGCTTCGACTCAATTAGAAGATATTCATGACCATACAAATTTTTTTCCTTTTTCTTTTTTGGCTGAATAAACAAAAATATTTTTTGAATATTTGAGGTACATATTTGCAGTTTTCTTTTATGTTCCTATGTTCGTTTGCTTGCTTGTCTGTGGTAATATTTTCTTTTATTAGTTGAGCAAGGCAAGTGATGAAAATGGTGGTAATGGACAAGCTTACAAAGATGTTGATAATTTATCCATCACCACTTGATAGGGTCGATCTTTCTTTACGCTTAAATATGGAACAGACCAAACTCTTCCTTTCTCTTCTGTTTTTTTTTTTTTTTTCCTCCTCCTACAAAAAAGGAAAAAATACAAAGAAAAGAAAAAGAAGTTTAGATAAACAATAAATTTCACAACTAATAAATTATAATTTATGTACAATAAAAATGATATCAACAGTAATTTCAAATAAAACTGATATTAAACTAATCATAATCTGCTACCTCAAATATAGTGAAAAAAAAAATTATAAAATTTGTTGGGTAAGCAGAATTGTTGAAAAAACTAAAAACAATTGGGAGGTGAATTGAGGATGATTCACCATAGTAGTACAAGAAAATGGCTCATTATCTAGTAAGGGTGGTGGGGTTGCTTTGGTGAACTAGAAATAGTGTGAATCAAGCAAGTGGGGTATTTGGGGCGGTTTGTGGGACTATGGGAGGTTGGGCTGCTTCGTCCCACATACATTAATGTAATGTATTATAACATCATTTTCAACCCTTCTCATAATATCCATATCTATGCCTTTTTTTTAAACAAGAAACATTCTAGATAATAGGGAAGAGAAGATTAATTTACTAAAATTGATGATGACTTGCAGAAACCTTCTAGAGATTCATAAAGATAGAGAGAGAATGAGGCTTAACCAAGGTTGATAATGACATGTCTCCTCACACAACCCAAGTTGTCCTTTATTTCTCTTTCTTTTTTTCTTTAGCTATCTTATGGTTTTGTTAGATCTTACCTTAATGATATAAGAGACATAAGAAGGAGTCGTGGTTATGTCTGTTCTTGTCCTATTCCTATTTTCAATAATTTGATTAAGACAACATAAATCTTTGACATTTGTGATATGGGGACCATGTACAATGTGAGGCTTTTGTTTTCTTAGTTAAGAAACACTACGTGGAGTTACCAACTTCAATTCTCTCTATATAGCAACTTGTTAAGAAATTTAAAACCATGGGAGGCTTGATCAGTTTCTTTTATTTTTTTAAGTTCAGAAAGTTCTGTTTTATTCCTATGTTGTTCCCTTGTTACTTTGTTTGAAAGTTGGATAACATATTCTACCATTAAAAGTTGCATAGCATAGAGCCTGGATTTTATTTTTGTTTAATGGTATGTTACACATGTCAAGTGAGTTTTGAACTTATTATCTAATCCTTTGTACTTTCTTAATAGAGAAAGAAGTGTCATTTAAGTTAAAACTTATTGAAATGGAGCTTGGTATTTTAAGAAAATTAATACTTATAAAAGAGTTCTTTATTTATCAATTGTATCTAAATTAATTTTAGATATTTTATTTATTATAATTTGATAGTTGGGGAGAGAAAATTTGAACTCTTGAAGAACATCTCTATTAGAATACCACAAATTGATGAAGTATCAATTGAACTATAAGACTTTTAGAATTATAAATTTTAGTTTTGAATGGTGAAAAAATGTGCCTTTTGGTGAAGATAGCAAAAAAAAAAAAAAACTATTGTATATGTGCCATTGTCATGAAGAAATGGATTGCTTAAAGTGTTCGATATCCAAAGCATTCTCATTGCGAAATTTAAACCATACTCTTGTAGAATTTACACAATCATAGAATTCTTACAATTTTTATCAGGAAATCTATTCTTAAGATGAAATTGTGAATATTAAAATGAAGCAAAGAATACAATTACTAATTGTTTGATACGTGCTTTATCACCAATTAAAATAGTGACATCCAAGCATCTTGAAGAAGTCTAGTATATCAAAAGGCTACTCTTTGTAAGTTAAGTAAAACCAGACATATTTAGACTTGACAAAATTGGACCTAGATCCCTTAACCTGACTCAAACTTGAGGAAAATACCTGACTTGAGTAATTTTATTATACTTATAATTATGGTGAGAGCACATTGTCATTATGTAACGCTTACTTTGAGTCATGTAGTGCATACACGTGACGTGTAAAATCCAACATTTATTGTTAAAGAAAATATGATAAATGGCTTAAATAATTTGAAAGAAATAATAAAGTGACAAAGTTTGACTACAAACTTAGTTATGCCATTAATCAAGTGTTTAAATTTCAAGTTTTTATAATTTAAAATTATACATAAAAAATAAGTTTATGAATCAAATAATAAATTACATCCGATTGACACGAAATTTGATGAGTGTGTTAAGAATATAAATAACATGCAATCTTAGATTTTCAAAATATATAGTTATGTTAATTTTTTTAGTTAGAGTTGTAGCCTTAGGCCAAACTTTGTCCGTAATATTCTTTTATACACGCGCGCACACATGGAAGGTTTACCATAGCTTGCTTGAGTTGCATCATATTGTCCCTTCAGTGAGTAGTTGCAAATGGAGAGATCCATCATTAAATTATTTAATACATGCTAATACTCATTGTTAAAGTGGCTTTTCTCATCGCTATTTCAGCAATCAAACTTTTCCTTGTTGAGATCAACACAACATCTTTATTTATTTGTCTTGCGATCCTCTTTGTTTCAAATAAAATTACCTTCTTACGTCACAACATATATTTTATGTTTTATATTTTATTGTGTATATGATGTCACGTTATTTAAACTTCTTAATGATATGAAGGAGATTTTCCTTTAAATGCCTACCTTGGTTTTTTGAGCTAAAGGTGATAAAATTAAAACAATTCTATTGTCATACTCACAATAGCATGACAAGACTACTTTGATGTTGGGCAATTGTCAAGTGTCACCCATGAGTTCTTTGACATGCCCGTTAGACAATCTAATGGTTCTTCTTCTTCCTCTTCTTCTTCTTCTCAGTAATGAATCAATACATCCTTTTGTTTGTTTTTCTTTTCTGGATGAGTGTATCATACAGTTAGTTAGCTTATTCATTGTCATGCGTTACCTAATTTGGACATCATATGCCCTCATCTTTTCAATGACAAAACGTTGTGGACGGGTTTATACCATCACAAAAACAAAAACAAGAAAGAACATATCAAGAGTTTATGTGCATGAGGGTTTTTTGTTTGTTTGTGAGATAGATGCTTTGAGACTTGAAGCAACAAACGCATTATTAAGGGGAAGGTTTGTTTAAAACATAAAAAAGAATAACAAAAAATAATAGAAGCTGAGTTAGCACCAAACCTCGAAAAGGGATAGGAACTTAGGAGTTGGCATTATGGTCATCTTGAAAGCAAAAAATTAGAGTGTCACTCTGACCCCTTGAAGTGCCAATAAGAACACAAAGAGGTCATTTCGGCACTTCAAGGTCTTTTTGAAATGCCGATCGGCTATACCCCTTGGATTTTCAAATTTTGTGATTTTTTAGGTTTTTCCCAATTTTATTCCAATTTTAAAGAATAATAATTGGTTTCTTTTATAAATAATAATAATGGTTTTTTTAAAAATTAGACTTGACTTTTCTTTGAATAATAATGATTCCAATTATGAAAGGATCTTCCTAATTATCAACTTTATTATTATTATTTTTTAAATAAGTGTAAATAACACCCACCTCTCTTGCGGTTTCAAAAAATACTCCTAACTCTAGAGATTTATAAATGCAACATCTAGGTCTATTCCCTCTCACAGTGGGATGAAAAAACTTTCCTCCAAACTATTTGTGCCACCATCTAACATGAGTCTTCTCCTCAAGGAAAAGCATGGTAAAGCTTGATACAAGTAAACTAGGCCCCTAAAATTTTTGTTTGACCCATTTATGCTACACTGACTAGGTACAATTGAAAATTGAAATAACAAAAGACTAGATTTCGAAGTAGAAGTAACAAATGACATGAAAAGACTATAGCTCGCTCAACTATAAGGCACAAACAAGTAGTATTTGACTAGACATAAAAAGCTATAACCTTACAATTGTCTAAAATTTAGCAACTTTTAGACCGACACTTCCTAATTGAGAGACATATCTTGGGATCGAATCCCCAAAAAAATTAAAAATGAAGGAAACAATTGCATAACCGCATAAGATATGAAACTAGGTTATTAAACATGTCTCGATAGAATAACATCAATCACACGACGCACCAAGAAAGAGAGAGGGAGAAAGTGTCATTAGAAATTTAGAATAGCCACTTCCTCTAATTGATTAAACTATAATGTATGAACAAAAATATGAATTACGGAGAACTGAAATGTCAAACTAATTTTATGTACTGCAGATATACAACCCCAAGGACTAAAGGAAATTTCTTTGGAAGTTTCCAGAAGAAAACCTGGAGGTTAAACCTTCAGCCATGTTTTCTGAATCCAAGTTTATATTCTTTCTTCCAGCTGCCAAGTCCTTGTCACGATCCCAAGGCTTCCAAGGATGTTGCCCCACCCACTCTTGTTTCTCTGGCTGCACTTTGGTTTTTTTCTTTGAACGGCTTGTAGCCTCTTCCTGGTGCTTCTGTACCAAAGATTTTGATCGCTTTCCTTTATTATATTTATCCACCAAATCTGCATCTGAACTTTTCTGTACTTCATTGGAAGCAAGTGCTGCAGCCTCGTTATACGCTTCTAAATAACTGCCATGGTAAACTAAATGCATTACAAAATACCTTCAACTAAGAGAGAGAAAGAGAGAGAGGAGAGTTGACTGCCCAAGGCATTCTGGAAACGAAAAAGTGAATACATACTTCATCTTTGCTTTCTGGGCTCTCTCTGAAGGGGTATCTGTCCAAACACTAGTATCGCCGCGACCTGCTTTAGAGCTCTTGCTAAATGTAGTCGACTGCGTAGTCATACCGGGCTGAGAAGGAAAAGCACGAGGGTTATGAAATGGAAAACAACATAAAGGCTTGCATTTGGAGTTTCAGTGACCATCAAGTGAAACCCTTCAGGGTGCTATCTTTTATTCTTTTCACTAAGTAAAAATATATTATTAGAATGAGGGGAATCTCTTGTACACAAAGCTCTCTTAAAAAATTAAATCTAAAGGAAAGAAAATCAATAAAGTTTACAAAAGAAGTCTCAGGAGTGGTGCCAAGCACATGAGACCATTCAAATAACAATCTAAAAATACAGCTTTGCACTCAATAATAGACAACTCCACACCATTAAATGTATAATCGTTTCCACCAAATTGCCCACATGACACAGGACAAATTGAGGAACCAACTACTTGTGCTTTTAGTAGGCTCAGAATTTGAAGAATTTCCAGATTTAGGGTTCAAAACTTTAGAAAGAACAATTCAGGTTAAAAAATAACCAAAGTTTTTGGGTATAAAGCGAAAAACTAGATTAGCGGTTGCAAAAGAGGTTTAGAGTACATGGAATGTAAGTTATGGAATGTAAGTCAAGTAGAAGTAGAAACAGAGATGAAGAGGTTGTTTGACTCGATGGTCAAGAGATACCAAAGAGTGAGAACTTTCGATATCTTGGACCCATAATTCATAAAAATGGAGAGATTGAAGAGGATGTGAATCATAAGATAAAAGCAAGGTGGGTGAAGAGGAGTGACACATCAAAACTATTTTTTAATTGTAGAATACCAAATAAGTTAAAGGGAAAATTTTATAAGATAACAAGACTAGCTATGCTCTATGGTACTAAATGTTGGGCCATTAAAAGCATCATATTCATAAAATGAATGTAACAGAAATGAGGATGCTAAGATGGAAAGATGAGGAAGAGTCGCTTGAGATGGTTTAGTCATGATATAAACTTGACAAATATTCGTGTGTGTGTGTGTATGTAAATATATATACATGGGTTGAGTTCAAATTACACTTGGGAGTAACTCTAATTTATATTACATCACTCAATATTTTTTTTATTGGATGCTAATTTTAACAAATCCACCATTGGATTAGATTTTTTTTTTATACTCTACATGTTTAAATTTCAAGTTTTTGTATTTAAAATTGTGCATAAAAAATGGGTTTCTATAAGAGTGACATATACAGGAGGTTCCCAAGTCCCAACAACTAATGACAAAAGCAAAAGTAGTTAATTTAAAAATCACAAAATGACAATTGAATGAGGAGGGCCTTACTTTTCTTTCAGGAGGCAATGTTGTCATCCATTCATCTCTTTTAGGTGCCACTTTAACATCCATATCTGCCAATAGCTCATCATCGCCCTCCATAGATATACCTGCCAACACCACAGCTTTCTTGTGGTCAGTTCAGTAAATAATTTTGCAAGTCGCAAGCTGTAAATTTCCACAAAAGGAGGAAGCTTGCCATCATACCAAGGTCCAACCTCTTGTAAAATACCCACTAAGGAAAGATAAAAATAACACCAACCTGAAATTATAAAATTTTTCTTACACAAGGACCTGAAGCGAGCTATAATACTACATTTTGTTATAAAGCTTAGACTGTAAGACACACACACAGAGCACAGCACAAGACAAACGCAACTAAAATGAGTTTTCTGTTGGCCCTTACCACAAGCTTCCCACCACCCTCTCCAATCTGTTTGGCAGCACCTTAACAATAATTTGAAGATGCCAGCATGAAACTACATGACCTGAAGTCCTAATGTGTAGCTCCAGTTTCTCCATAACATGCATGATGAAAGAAGTACCCCATGACTTCTCAAACTTAGTGAGTGGACTAGAGGTTTTTTATTTAGGGTGGTGTTGGAAAAGTAAATTGGGGTCATGCTCTGATACCAAGTTGATGCAGAACTGGTGACGTAGAAATACAAAAAACAAAGGGAGAAATGGGGGAATGGGCTACAAAACCCTAGGCTTCACCAATTACAGATTGTTTAGGAGAGGGGAAAGGAATGGAATGAAAGGAAATTCTTTAAGATATTTCGTCCATTCTCCATATTGGAAGTTTAATTAGAATGAAGGACAGACTATAAGCAAATGCTCATTCCATTCAAAATTCCCTCCTAAGTATTCCTTCCAAAAGTGGGAGGAACAATCATTCCTTTATTGAAATAGAAGTGAAATACCAATTTTATCCCAATATATATATATATATAAACAATAAAAGGTGAATGGTATAATAGTAAAACTATATATTTCTTTCTTTCCATTCCTCCTTTTATAAACTCCCAAACACACTATAAAAGATACACCATTTTCAAGTCCATTCTTTTATAAACTATCCTTTTCAATCTTTTAAAACTCCTAAACATAGTGTTAGGGTGCTTAGAATCACTGCCAAGCTGTCGAGCAATCTCTAACTAGAAATATCTTATTCAAAATATACTGCTCAAACTATTGCAAGAATCTCTATTTAATTGGCGTCCAGAATCACATCAAATTGCTAGAGCCTCTTTTTAATAGGCTTCGATGATTACATCAACAAGGAGAGTCCTAACCAAATCATAAAATGCTCGACAACAATAAAGCCTGAATTCAAATTTCAAAAATGAGATCAGGTATCTCAAATAAGTAACAATCTAAAATATCAAATTCTAAAATAATTTTGGTTATACTCCTTACATCAACCCGAAGTGTCAAAGTGTGGGGACTTTTGTTGAATGATAATCAATAAAAACGATATGGTTGCTTCCCATTTGAGTGGGGAACATGGTTGGAATCTTCTTTTTAACAGGTCACTTCAGAATTGGGAACTGGAGTCTATGTATGGCGTTTTTTATATATTGTATTCAAATTTCCATTCTAGACTAGAGGACTGAATAGCTTCCAAACCTTCAAAAGCAGGAAATTTGAGGTTCACTCTCACTATGAAGTTCTGCGGGCTATAGGGGTCAAATCCCATGTTCTGTATTTGGGGTGATCCTAGAATATTGCCTTCTTTGCATAGATGGCAGCATTGGATATAATTTTATCAATAAATAATCTTCGAAAGCATAATATAATGATCATTGATTGGTGTTGTATGTGCAAGAGGAGCACGGAATTAGTTGAGCACCTTTTACTTCATTGTATGGTGTCTAGAGATATTTGGTCATTTGTGTTTGCTACATATGGAGCATCATGGGTTATGCTGAAAACATTGGTTTAAATGCTAAGTTGTTGGAAATGGAGCTTTCATCATCAAAGAACCTTAGCTTGGAATGCAATTTGGCTGTGCGTCTTATGGACAATTTAGCATGAGCAAAATATTAGAACTATTAATGAAGTTGAACGTCTAATCCACATGATCAAACAATCAATGCTACAATGTTTGTATGATTAGATGATTGTTTTAGGCAATACTCCCCTATGTAATCTTTTAGAATTCTTAGATAGCTACCTGAAAATGTAGATATCAAGATATAGTATCTACTCTTGTTTGTTTCTTTCTGAAAGTTCTTTTTTAGAATTCTCATATAGCTTAAACTTGAAAATCTCAATCTCAAGATATATTAATATTATATACTTTTGTTTGTTCCTTTTTTAATAAAATTATTTTTACTAATAGAAAAATCATTCTACATCCTTTTTTTTACTTTTTATTATTAAGTTATACACAATTGATCCTTGACTTTACCATCCAGCCTAATATTTTTTTGATAATTAAATAGTTGGAGCAGAGGGGGTTTGAACCTTAGATATCTCCATTAGAAACACCAAAAGGTGTCAACCAATTAAGCTACAAGGCTCCTGGCATCACCCAACCTAATCTTATGAGGCAAGAACTGCAATCTGAGCTAGAAGGTAAAACTTGAACCCACTACTTCACCCTATTCCCTGTTTTCTTTTATTAGTAAGTTATATACATACGCAATGAGATTTGTACCCACCACTAGACCCTCTACACATTCTGACACAAATAAACAAATGTACACACACAGATAGAATGTAGAAAACCAAGAGAAACCCTTAGTATCTGCAGAAAATGGCTAACCTTGCAATCTTCTCCATTGTGCAGCTTCACGCATTGATTTCAACTCAGCCTATAAGAGCAAAAAGAATTAATAATTTGATATAGGCATACACACCAAAGAGTATTTCAGATATAACTTCTAAAGATATAGCCAGACCACTACTACAACAAATTCCTTAAAAGGAATTAATATTGTATGTACCTTAAATGCCTCCTGTTCTTCCTTGAGTTTAATTTTCTCATCCATTGCTTTCCGCTAAAACAAGCAAATGAGGTTAGAAAGAAAAATCAATGTCAAAATTGTATATCTCTGTTGTGAAGATGCCAAAATACAACTATAATCACCATATGATAATTGCATGATATGCTTTTAAAGGTAACATTGTCTCCTTAATGAAAAAATGCAAGTTCATTTTAACCACCAAAATGTCTCAAGAAATTTCATTATAACTATCAAAGATATGTAAAAGAAAATTTTATGCACCAAACTACCAGACCCCCGTGCCCACATATTCCAATATTCCATGACTAAAGTCTAAACAAGAGTTCATACATAACAACTGCTACTAGGATACAGACATTTATCAATTTTGCTTTTCAACTTGTAAGAAATTTTTTAAGTATAAGGAACAACTGAAGTACATAGTGTACTGTTGACCCCCCTCAAAAGCGACATTAAAAGACAAAGCTCAAAATGTTTCACAAGGAAGAAGGTATGCTGCCATCTGCAAGTGGCCACTGAACCAAAGAAATAAAAGGGGAAAAAAAAAATCAGTATTTATTCCTATCGAGGGGAAGCTCAATCCCATAAAATGTCCTTTCACACCAAATCATTTACATGAGGCAAAACAGCACTACATTCCATACCCTTCTACTATGCTATCGCCCAAACACTCATTTCAAACAAAGAAGCAAATCATACACCCTCATTGGCATAACACATTTGAGACCAAATGATTATCTAACCACAAATCATATTCAAAAGGGCAACTGAAATTCAAATATACTTATCATGACCAAATCAACTGTATGAGATCTCAATTTCGATGAATTAAAAGAAGTATCACAGAATGTGACTGCACAAATAGAAGCATTTTATAGATTCACATATTAACCATGTATGCATAAAAACTCACCTTATCTGGATCTTGCAATTCTTTAAAAGATTTGTTCAATTTGATAAATGCTTGATGGGCCTGAGGATGAGGGCATTTATCCGGGTGCACCAGAAGAGACAACTTCCAGTACCTAATTCATGACCATGTCAGTCATTAGATAAAGAGAAACAATTACATAATGCACAAGCTCACCAGTTTGCAACCATACAAGATCAATGAAAACTCTAACAAACAGCCTAGAATCCATTAATTAAGATAGTGATTGCAGCTTGCAGATTGTGTCCATATCTTAGTTTTCATCAGTCATATAGTGAACTAAAAACCACATTTTGACTGGTACTATCTCATTTTACAGCATGACAATGTGTAAATTTTCCTCCTTAATTTCAGATTTGAACTTTTAAAGTAAATAAGCCTGATTCCAAAAATAAAACATCATTCACACCATGAAGGAGATGGTATTCGACCAAATATAAAGTTTTAATTAGACCACTATGATGGTGGTGGTGTTCAACCAAAAGGCCCAAAACTAAAGTTTTAATCAAATTAGACCACTGAAATAGGCACAAAATTATTTACCAGCTTCCCTAAATAAGTAGATTGCAAGAGAGACTATAAACAACTTTCTTCTTCACTATAGGACCTACACACTTAGGTCTTACTACTTTATCCTAATAATTACTTGCTATTACCCCCCAAGACATCTCCCATTCAAAGAGACTTAACTTTCCAGCTCTTAGGTGCTACGGATATATGGTCAAAAGTATTTTGTTCACAAGTTAAGAAACACAAGCCTTTTGAAGCTATATAAAAAATAACTTTTTGTGACAATTACATTCTGGATCTCAGCTTTCAAAGTTTTGGCATGCCTCAGCCCTATATTACTCCAGACTGGATGACTATTATCATTGATCTCAGAACAAATCCCTATCAGAAACCTTTCAAGTTACACTCTTCCTCCTCCAGTGTAGTTAAGCCAAGCATCAAAAGATGCTTACTAGTGTAAAGTAGGCAGTTTAGGGGTATCTGGCACAGAAGGAATAATTTCATGATGGAAGAAAACATTATTCACCAAACAATAAAATTAGAATATAAAAAATATAAAATTCAGATCTAACTCCTAAATTTGCATTTCATAAACAAAATCAACCATTAAGTATCATAAACAATTCATGGAACAAGATAGGTTCCATTTTTTAAGAGTTAACAATAAAAAATAAAAAATAAACTTACCTTTTTTTAATGTTATCAGCGGACATATTATGGTTCACTCCTAGAACATCATACAGACAATCAGCATCGGCCTCCATGATTCTGGTGACCTGATCAGATAAATGTAACTAGTTTATGAGTTATTGCACTCATGCAATTACTAGGAAACCATCCAAGATGCAATTATGTATGGTCAACAAACAAGATATATCTTAACCTCATTTCACCAATAGTTCATAATAAATAAATAAATAAGCATATATACTCCCCAAAAAGAAGATAGTATATAATGCAACTTTTTTTTTCAATAAGTAGAGAGATTTTATTAACAGTAAGTCCTTAAGTTGTCATCTAGTTTGATGGCAAAAGAAGTAAACTGGGAGAGGAATAAATAGAAGAAGGAATGAGAGAAAAAAAAACAATACAGGGTTTTGTGATGATTGAGCAGCATCATCACCATTACATAATATAAAATACACAAAAGCTCCAAAATTATCCTTACACAGATAGCATAATTCTCATTACACTTTCCCCAATGCCAGTACTAGTACTACCTCTATCACTGCCCATGATTTGTTGGACACCTCTACTTGAAAAGTAGCACGCTTCCTATATTTGGAACTTTGAACCATTATGCTTGATGTGGCTATTGTGGGGAAGCATAATAATCGTACTTTTGAAAATACAGACAGATTAAACACTCAGAAGAATTGCTAATTCGGACACCTTTTATTGGTCCCATGTGTGGGGCCTTACAGATAGTAACACTAATAAATTTCACATAATCACTTCTATTTCACAGAATCAATTCTTTTTTGTGCGTAATTCTTTGTAATTTTTTTTTTTTTTTTTGATAAGTAATATAACTTCATTGAATAAATAAAAAAATACAGGAAACCAAAGCACACAGGCAGTGTACTAAGGAATCAGAAAAAAACTATAAAGCAAAGAGAATACAACTATCTAACAAATCTGTCAAAGAATTAAAAGTAAAAACATACGAAGCATTTGTCCACTCTAGCAAAGTTTGGAGAAAAAATGACTTCATATCATGAGTTGATCTCTCAATCCTTCAAAAGTACGAGCATTCCTCTCCCACCAAATACGCCACATAATACAATGGGGAATCATACTCCAAATCACCAAGGACTTACATCTGCTACATTTTTTTTTATAAGACTTAAGTTTGCTACATTTATACGACTAGCTTGCTAGAAGATCCACAACATCGCATGGCATAACCCAGTGAACCCCAAATAAATAAAATACCATATTCCACAACTCCCTAGCTACATGGCAATGTAACAATAAATGATCAATGGACTCCCCATCCTTCTTGCACATGCAACACCAATCCAACACAACTACTCTGCATTTCCGCAAATCATCCGTATTCTTTGCAATTCTTTTAGGTTATGGAGTACTCATCATCATGAGCTTGATCTAACCTACTATTTTAATAAATTTTATAACTTATCAAAACAAAAATTAGCACATCAAACAGGTAGAACACCACACCCATACCTGAAACTTGTTTAGAGACTTAAAAAACAACAAAAATTACATTTTACTCCCTAGGGTTTGCCCATAAACACAGCGCATCTCTTTGTTCTTTGGACTAAGTTTATATGGTTATGCCATTACCTTGGGCATCCAACTTTACAGCAAACAAAAATTACATTTTACTCCCTTGGGTTTGCCCATAAACACAACGCATCTCTTTGTTCTTTGGACTAAGGTTATATGGTTATGCCATTACCTTGGGCATCCAACTTTACAGCAAACATAGGGTGACATGCAAACATCAATTTGTGATGGAAAAGTAAATGAAATCTTCTTGTTTTTTCATGCTTAACATTTATGCCTCTATTTCTTGAAGAAAAAAAAAAAAAAAAGCAATTTTTACAAAGGTAGATGACCCTTTGGATTAAGCAGAAATCAGTGATGGTCAATATGGCTGGCATCATTAAACCTGTGTCCTTAGCTTTTCATTATATCAATATTTGATACATTATATTTACAGCAAGCACTACCATATTAAACTTTTGGTTCTAAATTGGTAGAGTTGGCAACAATATCACTCGCAAAACAACAAATATGGAAACAGAACACTTAAATAACACACGCACATGCAGATATATATGTGTAGATATCCACATATACATATATACAAACATGTGCATGCTGGAATCAGTTGAACCTGCTAAAAGAATCTTGATATACAACAATATTCTAGATTCTCAAGCCAATCTTTGAAGCAACTGTGATATATGCAGAGTATTATAATTTGATCAATATGCATAAGGAACAGGATAAGAATACCTCTTCAAATCGCTCCGCCTCATTTGCAGATTCAGCCTCAGCAACCACAGCAGGTGGTGGAGGTCCTATAAAAATCTCAGTATCTTCCTCCAACTCTGCTTCTCTGGAAGTATTTAGAAAATATTATTACAAGTCATCTTCATCACATTACTTTTTCATCATGATGTATCACCACAAAATCCAAAATTACAACCTCAAATAAATCCAGAAATACCTGAGCTCAGCCTGCGCTTCGGTTAGTTTGGCTGCAGCTGCGAGTAACTCAGCTGATGGCATCTCAGGACCAATAACTCTGCAACAAAAAGTAAACAAGAACAATAAAAAGTGTTCTTTATAAAAAATTAGATGATTGTTAGTTATATATTCCTTTTCTATCAGTTAGTAACATACATATACTATATCTCAGTACCAGGTTTTGAGTTTTGAATCATCCAATAGGTTACCTTCAAGTTTAAAGTCCATAACTGTTATAATTTTTATTTATAAATAATAAAACTTCATTGTAAAAATGACAGGATATAATAAGCCAAAGCACACAGGCAGTGTACTAAGATACGAGATCAACCACTGAAGCTTCCCTATTGCATGCAATGTGAAACAACTCTGGAAAGACCTCCTCTAGTGGTCTTAGGCCTTTTCTTTTGCATTGTATATTTTACTGAAAACCTTCTTTCTTCTTTGCTTAAAATATATTGCCTGTCTTTTTAGGACGTATGTGAGGTTAGAACTTTGGTGTCATTATAAACCTTGGAATTCTAGGATAGATTCAATTAATAAAATGATGTCTATTGTGTTTTCCTTAATTTGAACAACTGGCATATTTGGTTTTTACCCTGCAAAAGTTGCTTTTGATATTTTGAATCATCTAACAGGGAGATCAAAATCATCATGTTGTCAATCTGGAGGCTTAAGAAAGCTCTACACCAAAGGTAGTGGTGAAAATTTTTTTATTGGTAATAACCATGCATTCACTTTTATCAGACTTATTGTATATTCTTTTATCCAATATTTACTTTTCACAATGTAGTTGATGACTTAAACATTTGCTTCCTAGACTGTATAAATTCTTTTTTTTTTTTTTTTTTGATAGGTAATTAAAGATTTATTTCATAAAAAGGACATCACGTTCACGATAGTGAACACGTAGACCTTAAAACAAATACAAGTACCTCAGGAAGAGATACGAATAGAAAAGCTCCCTAGACTGTATACAATTGTGACAATCCCAAGAAGCCTGAATCTCCCTGTTTTCAAGCTACACTACACATCACAAGTGCATCTAGAAAGAGGTTTCCTGCTGATATCAAAAGTTTTTCTCATGAACTAAATTCCCAAGGTGTCCAACCCTTCCCATTTTGGAAGCCTCGAGGCTTAAGTAACTTGGAGGTACTTAATTTTTAGTTTGCAATATATTTTCTTGAACAAGATGAGTTGTGCTTTTGGAAGGTCTAGTCATTCTTAATTTCCTTGCTGTTTTATGCCGGAAATATTGGTCGTCATCTGGGCAAAATTTGACAAAGCAAAGGAAGAAGTAAACTCTGATTTGGCTATTTTTGCAGCAGATCTGGTTGGAATTCTGGAGAAAAATGCAGATAGTCATCCTAAGTGGAAGGAAACTCTACAAGATTTGCTGGTTTTGGCTCGGAGCTATGCTATGACATCTTCTGCAGAATTTTGGCTTCAGTGTGAAGGCATAGTTCAGGAATTGGATAATAGGCGTCAAGAACTTCATCCAGGTATGCTGAAGCAGTTTCATGCCCGAATGCTTTTCATTCTCACAAGGTGTACCAGATTGCCGGTTCCACAAAGAAAGTGGGTTGGCCGAGGATGAAATATTTTTCAGCTTCGTCAATCTATAGTCCCGCATTCTGCAGAAAAACGAATTCCTCCAGGCATAGGAAGAGAGTCCAAAAGTTCTAGTGCTGCAAAGGCCTCAAAGGCAGCTGCAACTGGGAAATCTTACAGTCGGGAGCAGATGGATTGGAAGAAAAACCATTTTGTACCGCCAGGAAATTTTCTCTCACCTCCTCCTCCTACATATGAGTATATGACACTTCAAAAACTTGGAGTCTCCCATAAGCAGGGACCGGATGGCTTCTTGGGAGAAACTCCCATCTCCAGCTGGGAAAAGCATGAAAGAAGCTGCTCCATTGAAGTTGCAGAATTATGGTAAGGTTGAATCTTTGAAGGGGAGAGGGTTTTCTGATGCAGATTTGGCAGGAAAGGTGCCTACTTTGAACACGATGATTTTCCACAGGTATTTCCTTTTCTTATCTAGTTCTATGTTTGGGTCTTGTAGGATCACTTATTGCCAAATTTCTTCCATAGGTTTGCAAATACCCATAGACTATCTTAATATGTTTTCCCAATGCAAACACTATATTGCTCTCATCTCGATGATCCTCTTTCTATTATCAGAACATCTAACAAAATGTATACACAACATAGCTATCTAAATACTAATAAATGTAACTCAGGAACCACAAACCGGCACTTTATATAGAAACTCCACATTCTATGATGTCTTATAAAGTAGTATACAAACCTTTAAGCAAGAAAAAATTTGCAGATTTTGTTTTAGTATGGTTATGCAATCCATACAAAGGAAAAAATTTAAAAATTAAAAAAAAAAAAAAAAAAAAGGACAACAGCATACAAGAGTACATATGTCTAAATCTTGCACAAGTTGGTTATTTCTCATTAAAATGGACAAGACACTGTCAATAACTTATTCACCAGTCCATATTTGTGATTCTTTAGAATAAAACACATAGTGGTTGACATTGCAGCTAATTAGGTGAAAAATAAAAATAATAAAAAAAGTATTTTTGTACCTTCTTCTAGGAGCAATGGTATCATCCTCTAGACTTGGCCCTGCCACATTATTTTCAAGCATCACTTCTCCGCATTCTGCATCTTCCCCTACTGAATGTACACCATTCGCCGATACAGAATGATCAAGCTGTTGCTCTTTAGGTTCCATATGAGCATGAATTAGGGGTCCTACAATTTCTAAAGTAGGACAAGCATTTGGCGGAAGTAAAAATAATCTATCACCACTCTCCTTCAGTCTTAATGAAAGGAACAGCTTCTTTAGATGTTTTATCAGAGATCTTTCAGATATACCCTTTATGTCTACAGCTTGCCCATCATCAATCATTTGCAGAAGCTGTATATCAAAAACAAGGTTAAAATTAAAAAAAAAAAATTAAAAAAAAATAATATTAATAAAATAAAATAAATAAAACTAACAATCATACAAACATCACAAAAAAGAGAATAAAAAAATAATATAAATTTTTTTTTTGATAGGTAATAATACTTCATATTGAAAAATTGAACATCATGCTCACGATAGTGAACACTCCGAACAAGAAACAGATACAAAAAAATCAAGAACTAAAGGAACTAGAGGCTAAAAACTCAGATAAAGAAATACAATTCGTGCACCCCCAAATACGAGCCCAAAGAAACAGAGTACCAAAAAGGAGAGATTTTAGATGATCTAATGTTCTCTCCTTGTCTTCAAAAGTGCGGGTATTGCGTTCCTGCCAAACTAACCACATTAAACATGCCGGGACCATATTCCAAATGGTCGAACGGTGCCTTCCAAACCAGTTTCTCCACATAAAGAAAAAAGAGCTGACTGACCTTGGCATTACCCATTGGATTCCAAACACTGCAAAAGCTTCACTCCATAAGGCATGAGAAAACTTACAATGAAGCAGGAGGTGATTCACTGATTCCCCCTCACAGTAGCATAAACAACACCTATTAACCAGAAACCGACCTTTGTTGACAAGATTGTCAATGGTGAGGATCCCATCATTAACTGCTGTCCATAGGAAGAAAGACACCCGTTTAGGCACCTTTGCACACCAAATGCTCTTCCAAGGAAAATCATCAGTGTTAGGACTAGATAACAGCTTATAAAAAGAGCGCACATCAAAAACCCCAGACGTGGTCAATCTCCAAACCCAGTGATCCTCCCCCTCACCCCTCGGCATAGCGGAATAAATAAGCTCAAAAAATGAATAAACAGTGACTGCCTCCCAATCCTGAGGACCATGACGGAAAAGTAAATTCCAGCTCCTATTTCCTTCAGAATTAGAAATAACCAAGTCGGAGACCCATGCTTCTTTAGAAAGAGAGCATGCAAACATAGCAGGAAAAAGCTCCTTTAAAGGAATAGGCCCACACCAAGGGTCATGCCAAAAACTAACCCGGCAACCCTCCCCCACATTAAACTGAATTTGACTAAGGAACTTCTTTGTGCCTTCCTTAATACTCCTCCACATCCCACACCCGTGAGAACCTCTTACCCCTCTAGTGCACCAGCCCCCTCTCCCCTCACCATATTTGGCTGCTATAACCCGACGCCATAATCTGTTACTTTCATTTCCAAAACGCCACAACCACTTCCCGAGTAAGGCCTTGTTAAACAACCCAATCCTCCGGATCCCCAAGCCACCACTCTCAATAGGCAAACAAACCTTATCCCAAGCAACTAAAGGGTATTTAAAAACATCCTCCGAGGCCCCCCAAAGGAAACACCTCTGAATTCTTTCTATCCTAGCTGCCACTGCCTGAGGGATAGTAAACAAAGATAAAAAGTAGGTGGGAAGGCTTGAGAGAGTACTTTTTAACAAAGTAAGCCTGCCACCTTTGGACAAATAAAGTCTTTTCCAACCAGAAAGCCGTTTCTCCATCTTTTCTATAATAGGATTCCATATTGACACATCCTTATAATGGGCCCCAAGAGGCATGCCCAGATATCTCATAGGCAACGTGCCCACCTTGCAACATAGGGTACGGGCCAAAGCATTCAAATTCCCAACATCCCCAACAGGAACAATCTCACTCTTACCTACATTAACTTTCAGGCCTGTAATAGCTTCGAAGAAGATCAGCACCATCCGAATGTATAATAACTGGTCCCTAGAAGCTTCGCAGAACAAAATAGTATCGTCAGCAAAAAGAAGATGAGAGATACGCACACCCCCTTGTCTATGGGTCCCCGCTTGAAAACCACAAAGAAAACCACCATTTTCCGTTCTCTTCAATAGTCTACTCAGCACTTCCATAACTAATAGGAATAAAAGGGGGGACAACGGATCCCCTTGGCGTAGGCCACGAGAACTACCAAAGAAACCAGCAGGAGACCCATTGACCAAAACTGAGAATTTAACTGTAGAGATACACGCCTTAATCCAACATCTCCACCTCGCCCCAAAGCCCATCCTTTCCAAAAGGTAAAATAAGGCATTCCAATTCACATGATCATAAGCCTTCTCTATGTCCAATTTAACTATGACACCCGGGATGCCACTCTTCAACCTGCTATCTAAACATTCATTAGCAATTAGAACCGAATCAAGAATCTGTCTTCCTCCCACAAAAGAATTCTGAGAGTCAGATATCAGTTTATCCAACACCCCACGGAGTCTATGAGCCAAAACCTTAGCCAATAGCTTGTAAAGGCTGCCCACAAGACTAATAGGGCGAAAGTCTTTAATATTGACTGCATTAGACTTCTTGGGGATCAAACACAAAAAGGTGGCATTAAGAGATTTCTCGAAAACACACTGGCTATGAAAATCCTTGAAAAATGCCAAGACATCCCCTTCCAAAACACTCCAGCATTTTTGAAAGAAAGCCATAGAAAACCCATCTGGCCCAGGGGCCTTATCCCCTTCCGCCTCCATGAGAGCCTCAATGATCTCCTCCTTCTCAAACTCCCTCTCCAACAAAGACCTCTCAGATTCGTCTAAACAAGCAAATTCTAACCCGTCAATAGTAGGCCTCCAAGCTTCCGGTTCCTGATATAATTTTTTATAGAAATCCACTACCTGATCTGTAACCTCAGATTCATCCTCATATCGAAAGCCATCCACCTCTACTTCCCTTATCTGATTGGTACGCCTATGTGAATTGGCAATTCTATGAAAGAACCGCGTGTTGTTATCACCTTCTTTAATAAAAAGGGCCTTGGACTTCTGCCTCCAAGAAATCTCTTCCAAAGAAGCCAAGTAATCTATATCAGATTTAACCACCAACCTTCTAGCCCTGTCCTCTGGAGTCATCACCTGCATCTCTTCTCTCATGTCAATGTCTAAGAGCTCAGTCAATAGACTCTTTTTTTTAAAAGCTACATCTCCAAAACACTCCAAAAAATAATATAAAAGAAAGTAGAATATAAGAGAAAGACCAACAAAGTACAGCACAAAGAATACAACTACAACAACAACCAAGCGCCTTAGTCCCAATTTTTTTATTAACTGATAAAAAGTACACTTTGTTCACAATGATGAACATAAAATACCTAAAAACAAATACAAGAAAATCAATTCAAAAGGCTATCTAAAAACTAAAAATCAAAAATCGAAGTAAAATGCATAAACCCCCAAGCCCGAGACCAATCAAAAAGAGTCCTAATTAGCAAGGATTTCATCTGGTCAATAGATTTCACAAAATCCTCAAAAGTAAAGCTATTTCGTTCCTTCCATACTAACCAAATCAAACATGCTAGCTCTAGATTCCAAAGATTCCAAACATCCGAGGCATGTTTTCCAAACCAATTCCACCAACCAAAGAAAAGAGATGCTACCATCTCCAACATCACCCACTAAATCCCAAACATAAACTTCACTCCACAGCTCATGAGAAAAGTCATGATGGAGTAGGAGATGATCCACCATTTCCCCACTACACCGACACATACAACACCAATTTGCTAGGGAGAAACCCTTCTTAATGAGATTGTCAACTATAAGAATCTGACCACACACCACTACCCACAGAAGAAACACTACTCTCTTAGGATCTTAACACGCCAAAATGCTCTTCCATGGGAAAGAAACAATATAAATTCCACTTATAGTATTATAAAAGCAAGGACAAAACTTAGGTACAGTACCTTAGGTGCTGTTTCTTAGAGTCCCTTCTTAAGATTCTGCTATATAGCTACTTAACTAAAAAATACACTTTTATCCCATGAGAAAAAATCCATATAGCAGAATTTTAAGAGGGGAACCTAAGAAGCAGCACTTACGTATTGTACCTAAGTCTTGCTCTAAAAGCAAACATCAAAATAACCATTCCTAATCAAGCTCCAAATCATTCTATCTTCCCTTTCCTCCCTAGGCATCTTGGAATAAATGTAATCAAAAAAAGAATGCACCTTTTCCAATTCCCAATCTTGAACAGCTCTATTGAAACTTTTATTCTAACTCTCAATCCCCCCATTAGAGGAAGAAACCAGCACATCAAAAACTAAGGCTTCCTTATCAGTGATTTAATTGGGAGGTAAAGTGGAGGAGAATTGGTAAAGTGATTTAAGAAGTTTGAGCCCACATGTGAGGGGAAGTGTTACAATTATGGTTAAGTGACTAAATTCACCATTTCCTAATAGCTTAAGCTTTTGAGAGAATTGGTAATTTAACATGGTATCAAAGCAGGAGATCCTGAGTTTGATACCTGCCTTTGCTCTACCTCACATTTAAAATGTTAAATTCCTAATTGTTGGGCCCCCAATTATTAAGGGGAAGTTTAGGCACACAAATGAAGGGGAGTGTTAGAATCATGGTTAAGTGATTAAATTCATCATTTCTTAATAGTTTAATCTTTTGAGACAATCAGTAATTTAACAATACTCTTTGTTACTTCCTTAATTGATATATTATTTTTCACTACTTCTACTAATTTTACTTTTGCTCTACCTCTACCTCTTTTTTCATTCCCTAAACTTAACTCAACTCACCATTTCTCATTGGTGCATTAATGACTCCTCTGAACATGAACAAACCATCTCAAGCGACTCTCCCTCATCTTTTCATCAATAGAAGTCACCCCTATCTTTAAGCCTAAAATTTAGTCACTCAGAGCCTTGGTGAGATGGCAACTAGCAAGTAACTTCCGCCAAAAGTGACAGCTTTTGGCAGGTAGCTATTCGAACCCGGAATTAGCCTCTCCAACAAAATTGGGGGTACATACCCCACAAAAGTGGGAGCTTTTGCACTCTGTCAGCTGATTTGATTTGTGGCAATGAGGCATTGGAGTGTATGAATACGGTGGATATTTCTAGTTGGGTGAAGAACAGACTTCCTGGATTTAGTAAACTGGTGGGGCTGCCTCTAAGTCGCCATGAGAAGTTATGTATTGCTTTGTTACAAAAGATTGAGAAGGAGACAGAGGATGCCAAAGTGTTGAACAGGAAAGATACAGTTCCTAGAAAAGCTGTCATTAATAGGGATAAAGGGAAGAGAGAGCTGAGGAATTTGCAATCTTCGGTTAACTATGATGGTAGGTAGAGTGTTGGCGGCTGAGTTAATATTACAGTTGGGTTCTTCTTGTCATTATGAATTTAAAAATTCTTTCTTGGAATGTTAGGGGTCTGAATGACTGTTGGAAACGTTTGATTGTGAAAAATTTATTGCGGGAATGGAAGTGTGATGTAATTTGTCTTCAGGAGACTAAGCTTATTGGCTTGGACAGACACATGATTGGCAGCTTGTGGAGTTGTCCTTATGTGGATTAGGTGGCTTTAGATGCTGTCCAGACGGCGCGGAGTTTTGATGATGTGGGATAGGAGGGTTTTAGAGAGGTTGGAGTTCATGGTGGGTTCTTTTTCTGTGTCTGTTCGGTGGAAAGGGGTGGGGGATGGCTTTAGCTGGGCGTGTTCTGGGGTTTATGGTCCAACTGACAACAATGCGAGGGGGCTAATGTGGGACGAGTTGGTTGGTGTTCAGCAATGTTGGAACGTCCCATGGTGCTGCATTGGGGACTTAAATATTGTCCGTTTTCCGAGTGAACGGTCGGGTAATTCCCGTCTCACCCCGGCTATGGAACTTTTTTCAGAGTTTATCGAGGACCTTAATTTGATTGATTTGCCTTTTGGAGGGAGGGAGTTATACCTGGTCTAGCGGCTCAGAACAGCCTTCGATGTCTAGAATAGACAGTTTTGGTGTCTCATGATTGGGAGGAGCAATATCCGAATGTGGTCCAACGAATATTACCTCGCCCTGTTTCAGACCATTTCCCTATTCTAGTGGAGGTAGGGGGAATGGCGAGAGGGAAAAGTCCGTTTAGGTTTGAGAATATGTGGTTAAAGACGGACGGGTTCACTGATAGAGTTCATTTTTGGTGGAATCGACATTCTTTCTCTGGTACTCCCAGTTTTGTGTTTGCCAAAAAATTGAAGGCTCTGAAGGAAGATATCATTCAGTGGAATCGCTCGGAGTTTGGTCATGTCGGGCGCAAAAAGTCTCAATTTCTTGAGGCTTTGAAATTGCTAGATGCCAAGGAAGGGGAGTTTGGCCTCTTTGCTGCAGAGTCATGTGAGAGAGTTGTGGTGAGATCTGAAATAGAGAAACTTCTCTCGTTGGAAGAAATCTCTTGGAGACAGAAATCAAGAATGTTATGGATTAAGGAAGGTGACAATAATACCAAATTCTTCCATAAGGTGGCTAACTCTCATAGAAGGTTTAACCATCTAAGTATTTTGGAGGTGGATGGGGTGATTTATGAGGAGGAGTCCGAGGTGGCGGCTCAGGTGGTTCAATTTTACAAAAATTTGTATCAGGAGACTGAGGAGTGGAGGCCTTTTGCGGAAGGTTTGGAGTTTGATTAGATAAACGGGTCAGAGAGGGGCTGGCTTGAAAGGAGGTCTGAGAAGGAGGAGATTCTTCTAGCTGTCAACGAGTTGGCTGGAGATAAAGCTCCAGGTCTAGACGGTTTCTCTATGGCCTTTTTTCACCAATGTTGGAGAGTGGTGGAAAGAGATATTCTAGCAGTTTTTGAGGAGTTCTATCTCCACAGTAAGTTTGAGAAATCTTTGAACGCTACTTTCATAGCATTAATTCCTAAGAAGAATGATGCTTCCAATATTCGAGATTTCAGGCCTATCAGCTTGGTGGGGAGCTTATACAAGATCTTGTCTAAGGTTTTGGCAAATCGTTTGAAGCTGGTTTTAGACCAACTTATCTCTGAGTCTCAGAATAGTTTTGTGGGAGGTAGACAGATTCTTGACTCAGTCCTTATTGCCAATGAGTGTCTTGATAGTCGTGTGAAGAGCAAGGATCCGGGGGTTATTTGTAAGCTTGACATTGAGAAAGCCTATGATCACGTGAATTGGGAGGCTCTTCTAGATCTTTTGAAGAGAATGGGCTTTGGGGAGAAGTGGTGTAGATGGATTCGTACTTGTATTTCAACTGTCCAGTTCTCTATTTTGGTTAATGGGACCCCAGCTGATTTTTTTAAGAGCACGAGGGGTCTGAGACAAGGGGACCTGTTATCCCCTATGCTGTTTTTGGTTATAATGGAGGTTTTAAGCAAGATGTTGAAAAGAGTTGAAGGTGTTGGCTTGATCAGGGGTTTTAAGGCTGATGGTAGACGGGGGGAAGGGGAATGTATCTCGCATCTTTTGTTTGCGGATGATACTATTTTGTTTTGTGATGCTGAAGTGGAGCAGATCCTTCATGTTCGAATGCTTCTCCTCTGTTTTCAGGCTGTGACAGGTTTGAAGGTTAATGTCTTGAAGAGCGAGATGGTTCCAGTAGGGGAGGTAAATAATTTGCACGCTTTGGCAGAGATTCTGGGTTGTAGGATTGGGACTTTGCCTATGACATATCTTGGTATGCCGTTGGGGGCTTCCCACAAGTCCCCCTCTATTTGGAATCCTATCTTGGAAAAAATTAAGCAAAAGTTGGCTGGGTGGAAGAAACTGTACTTGTCTAAAGGTGGAAAACTGACGTTGCTTAAGAGTACGTTAGCTAGCCTCCCTACTTATTATTTATCTCTTTTTACCATCCCTTTTCATGTGGCAAAGAAGATTGAGAAGATGCAAAGGGACTTCCTGTGGGGGGATTCGAAGGCTCATTTGGTGGGGTGGGATAAGGTGTGTGCTCCAAAGGCGAATGGTGGATTGGGAGTAAGGAAAGTTACGACTTTCAACAAAGCCTTATTAGGAAAATGGTTATGGCGGTTTGGGGTGGAGGAGACTCGTCTTTGGAGGAGGGTTGTAGCTTTGAAGTTTGGGGAAGAGTGGGGGGGTTGGTCTTCCAAGTTGGGTAGGGGTGTCCACGGGTGTGGTTTATGGAGAAGCATCCGAAAAGGCTGGAAGGTGTTTTGTAAATGCATTCACTTTGAGGTAGGGATGGGAGATAGAGTGAAATTCTGGACGGATCGGTGGTGTGGGGAGTTACCACTCCATCTATCCTTCCCGGTAGTGTATGGGATTGCTTATAATAGAGAGGCATCTGTGGCCTCGTCTCTTGAAAGGTTGGGGACTAGGGCTCAGAGAAGCTGGAATGTTCGTTTACTCAGGGAACCAAATGATTGGGAGTCGGGAGAGGTGGAGGATTTCCTCCGTACCTTAGGCTCAAATTTACCTCAATATGAGCACGGAGACCGTATGAGGTGGAAGTTGTCAAAGAAGGGGAATTTTAACACTCGCTCTTTCTATAATAAGCTTCGTTGTCCCTCATTTATTATCTTTCCTTGGAAAGGTGTTTGGAAGGTTAAGGCTCCTCCGCGCGTCTCTTTCTTTGTTTGGAGTGCTGCTTGGGAGAAGATTCTTACTGGGGATAATCTGCAGGGTAGAGGCTTGATTTTGTTGACTGGTGCATTATGTGTCGTTGTAGTGGGGAGACGGTAAATCATTTACTACTCCATTGCGACAAAGCTTATCAGCTGTGGAGCTGGGTTTTCAGATCTTTTGGGATCAATTGGGTTTTGCCAAGCTCGGTTGCAGATACGCTTTTTGGTTGGTGGAACTGGCTGGGAAAGCACTCTTCTAGTATTTGGAATTTAGTTCCTCCGTGCCTAATGTGGTGTATTTGGAGGGAACGAAACTGGCGCACTTTTGAGGACTTGGACAAATCCGATGACCAGCTGCTCGCTTTTTTTACTGGCTCCCTTTTTGATTGGTCTAGGGCCTGGGGACTCACCTCTAGTGATTCTCTCCCTATGTTCCTTAATTCCCTTCTTTGTATTTAGTTTTTTGTTGGTTGTTGTTTGTTTTGTTGTTTTTTCTTGTTTGTTTCCTTCTCTGTATTCTTTGTTCTGCCTTATGTTGTTTGCATGAGGTAGCTTCTTGAATATACTTCTCTTTTACTTATCAAAAAAAAAAAAATGTCAGAAACAGAATTTGCATACTGTCAGGATAATCATGCTAATAACAAAATAGATAATAGCATAACTACTTTGGCCAATGAAACATCAAATTCAAAGTTGAAAATTCCTAATTACCCACCAAATATCACAAAATAACATTCAAAATAGTAGTTGCAAAACCTAAAAATCGATTAGTATTGAATTTAGAAGCTTCGGATTCACAAGAAAAATGGATACCTGGATCAAGTCATTGGAAACATTAGGAAATTGGTTCAACAAGTCTCCCACCACCGCTTCGGGCTCTAACTCGGGCTCGGACTCGGACTCAGATTCGGACTCGTAAGCCCTACTCTTCTTTCTCGATTTCCTTCTCTTCCTCTCTCTCTCGTCCCTTTCTCTCCTCCTCTCTCTATCTCTCCTTTTACTTTTATCACTGCTCCTGTGCCTGTGCCGGTGCCGGCGCCGCCTCTTCGACGAGTCGTCATCAGAGCTCGGTGACGACGACGACGACGGCGACGCCGAAGTCTCGGTGTCATCTGTATGCTTCCTCTTCTTACGCTTCGATTTATCGCCCATTTTAGAATGCAACTACTACAGCTTTTGCTCACTCAACGAAAAATTCCTGATTTTCTCGGGAGCGGCTCACCTCCAATTCACCACCGCAACAATTTCTCTTATATCGCCTCTTCAATCCCTTCCTTCTCCTCCGCCTTCACCAATCCATGAATCACTGCACTGTTCGCCTCCCCAGCGGCAGGTCACTGGTGTGAAGAAAGCTCACGGTTGACGGTTTGAGCCACCGGTGGTCGTAATTTGTGCTAACTGCTGGTGGTGCCGGCCTCGGCAAGTGGTTTGGGATTTCAATTTGGTTAATATATGGTTAGTTTTTGGTTTTTGGTTTGGGATTTCTCTTTTGGTTTGGCTAAAAGAGAAATTGTCAGGCTTTTTTTCTAACCGTTGGATAACATTTTCTTACACGTTTCACACATCTAATGCGAACTGGATTTGGGCCTTTGGGGGACTCGGGCTGCTTGGTTTTCGTGTTTGAAAGTTGAATGTTTGTGACTACGGGCCAAAACATAGAGCAAACTAGAAACCATCTAAAATGAGTTTATCAAGTGACATATATTGATGTTTCCAGCCTAGGGTTAATCTCCTCTCCCTCAGCAATCAAATTATAAAAAATATACAATCACTAGGAACAAACACCATAGGTTAAAACTATTTCTTAAAAAAATTTAGTATAAAAATCTGCTAACTAACAACTAACTGAATTTATGTTTTTTGGTTGCGGTTGTAAAAGAACTCTTGTTATAATTAATCTCACTAACCTTCCATATGCTATTCATTCATTGGCTTGTAACATAGTTGAATTGGCATATCTATCATAAGAGGTACTTTCTAGTTTGAAAAACAGCATAAGTTATTTATCCTTGACTTTTGAGAGTTTTTTAAGGATCTTTTGGGTCTCAAAAGAATACAAAGCAAAAACTTAATGAAATTATCTTTCCCATGACATAAAGTTTATATAAATTGAATGTTAGGGTGAGGAGTTATGGTTTCCAAAAGTTGACACATCATAAACTTGTTTGATTTATCGTAACGAAAGTTTACGCATTTCGATGGAGACCTTGTTGAACTCAGAATTAGGCGAGCCATACGCCATTTGAAAGCTCTTAATATAAACTTTATGACCATGCTTTGGTTCGGAAGGATTTTACATCATTTTAAGAAGTTGTAGGCCTTTGAAATGTCTGTTTATGTGCCTTTTGAAGTCTCATTGTTATGTAATTTTATATATATATATATATGAGTTCTTTTGTTTTTGGCTACCCCAAGCAACTAAAAAAAATCCTTTTGCTCAATCTTTCCAATGATATGTGACTCATGCTATTCGAAAATTGTTTGACTTAGTTTCAAACAAACCCTAGTTTTGGCTAGGATTAGGGTTTCTAGGGGTTTTCATTTTTGTGATATCTTGTTTGTTTACCTACAATTTGATGATCCACCCTCATTTCAAATGTGACTAAAATATTTTTGAGTTAGTGCAAGAATCATTTCAATCAAATGAACGAATTTTTAGTCAAAGTTCTATCAAACTAAATCAAACCTCATATTTTGCTTTGAAACTACTATGTTGGAGCATTTTAATATTAATTAATTAAAATGGGTTTATATGACAATATAAATGTAAAGATATGGGAGTTAATATGGAAAATAAAGAGTTAGTGAAAATGTTTAATCCCACATTAAAAATGAGAGAGACTATTTTTCAACATTGCATATGCAGTAGGAGTGTTTAGTAGATTTACTAGCAAGCCTAGTAGAGATCATTGACTAGCTATTAAGCGAGTCATGAGATATTTAATTAGTACCAAAAACTATGACTTATTTTATAAAAAGTACCCTGCTGTGATTGAAACTTTTAGTGATGCTGATAGGAATACTTTGTCAGGTGATTCTCTCTCTACCACTAGTTATATTTTTACCTTAGGTAGTGGTGCTATTTGTTGGGAATCTAAAAGGCAAACTATAATTGTTAACTCAACAATGGAAGCTGAATTAATAGCATTAGCTTTAGCTAGTGAAAAGGCAAATTGGCTTAGAGATTTGTTATATGAAATTCCACTTTGGGAAAAGCCAACTCCACCTATATTAATTCATTGTGATACCACTACTGCAATTGGTAGAGTTAAAAACCGTTATTACAACGGTAAATCCAGGCCTATAAGAAGAAAGCACAGTACTGTGCGATCTTATTTGAGTAGTGACATCATAACTGTGGATTATGTTAAATCTAATGATAATCTTGCAGATCCATTTACCAAGGCCTTGACAAAAGATAGGGTCTGGAATACATCGAGGGGGATGGGATTAAAGTCCATAGATTCATGAGCCATGCATGAGGATACCCAACCCAAGGACTAGAGATCCTGAGAATTGGGTTCAATGGAAAAAACGAACCATACGATGGTCGTAAGAAATGCACTATTTATTTCTTTAGTTATTTATTTTGTAAATCATTTTTAATTGTTCATCCTTATGATGTAAGTGCATTTATCTTGTAATGTGGAGAAGTTGAGTAAAAAACTCTTAATGAAATTTGTAGTTTGTATGAGTGGGGCGTCAGAATTACAAGAGCACCCCTGACAAAATTTCATCTATATGAGTGTGGGATAGGGCTACTCCCTATGAGATTTAGACTTAATCTCAAATACACTCATGAAATTAGGATCTAGACATAGTCATAAAGTGCTAGCTATAAAAGCTCGTGTCAACAGCTGGGTTGTTATAGGTAAGCAGTGACGCTTAATTTCTCAAAAGTAGTCTTAGTTCAAGTCGGAGACCACTACGACTTCGGAGTTGAGATGACTGTTTTACTAAGTGAAGGTTCAATGCAGAGCACACCTTCAAGATGCATAGTGACCCGTCTTTGCCTGGTATTCTCTCTTTAACTAATAAAATTTAATATTAAAATGAGTGGGGGATTGTTGGAGTATTTTAATATTAATTAATTAAAATTGGTTTATATGACAATATAAATGCAAAAATGTGGGAGTTAATATGGAAGATAAAAAATTAGTGAAAATGTTTAATCCCACATTAAAAAGGAGAGAGACTATTTTATTCTTTTTAATTGTGGTAATTAATAGGCTGATATGTATTGGAGCAAATTGTGGGTCAAATACATTCAGAATATTTCCTTATTCATTGGTGAGTAAATGGATTATTTATTATGGAAAAATGAAAGTCATTCACCCACTTAATGGATTAGTTGTTTCGGCCTATTTATTTCTTCAGAAACTCCTTATCTCATCCATTAATTGTGTAACTCCAGCCTATCAGATTTATGTCCAGCAATTAATCTTGTAACACCCGTTACATAAAAAATATGGACCTAATAAATTAGATTAATTTGGGTAATAATTTTGTGAGGCCTATTGAGCTTATAAATAGACTCATTTAGACCCAATCCAAGCAACTGCAATATAATAACATTACAAATCCAGTAATTGTAAGCATTCTTATATATTAAAAAAATAAAAAGGTTCTTAGCAAAGAAGGGTGTTCTTCTAGTGGGCTTGAACACTTTGTGCAAATGTTGTTCTAGTCATACGGCATTTTTTGGATTGTTGTATCCTTGGAGAGACAAGTCGGAGAAGGTCTGCACCGATTACAAAATTTAGTCAACTAAGGGCTTGAATCTCCTTAAATAGAGCGAATGTCGCGCCTTAGTCTAAATAGTTTTGTGTATTTTCTAATCTCAAATTAGTAACATTCAGAAGTATTATTCAATTTCTTTTTGTGTTATTTCCATTATTATTGTATTTGTGCCAACAGAATACCATCTTTAAATCAAAATCTCTAAAGTGTATAAAATATTGGTGGACTAACACACTACTCACAAATGGAAAAGAAATGAGAGAAGATCTTTTTTTTTTTCCTTTTTACTATTTCTCTTCTTTCACTCTTGGTATGCAAATGGACGTAAGGATGGATATATGGTCTTTCAATCCATCTCATAACCTATATGACATTTATTAGTTTAGGGAACTTCACTTAAATTTATTAACTTAACTTAAGCATATTACTTTAATAACTCTTTTCCTTTTAAGATCTTTTTTGGCACTCTAAAAACTTATTACTAAGTCAATATATTGGTGGGATTTTAAATCACTTTTTCTATATTAAAACGATATCTTTATTTATCAAGAGTTTTGTAACTTAATTAACACTTTTTGGTATTTCTAATAAAAACGCTTATGATTCAAATTTCCACACCTTCAACTATCAAATTATTAAAATTAAAAATTAAAAAAGAAAAGAAAAGCGGTTTCCTTATGTTTTAACTTCCCCCTTAAAGATACAAGAATCCTCTAAAGTTTAGGAAGAACGAATTACAATAAAATTTTATGATTATTTGCTTTCACATGGGATGGACCATACATTGCACCTTCAACGCTAAAAGCCAGCATATACCATGTACGTGTAGCCAACGTAGCAGCAACGAAAATCATGCATCTTCATATAATGGTACAAACTACAAAGGCACAGCATGAAGTGATCCCTTTCTTGGCAGATTGCCAATGCTTTTATGAGTTGGTGAAATTTGACTCCTCCCAACAACCCTACCCTATTGCTCTCTGATTCCCATGCTAGCTAAAAGCCTAAAACAAGACAAGGCCATGACCCATGAGCATTATAGCCCCAACTGTTGAGGGGACCACCTTGCCTCTATCGTCCTACGCTTGTCCATGCACTGCAAGCATCTACAGCTGTGCTCACACTATAGCAAAAGATAAAGAAATTAAACATATATTTTCACAATAAATTTTATACGATGAAATGTTAAAAATGGGAGAGGCCTAGATTCTTGTGCACTAAATTTGATAGGATGACACTGAACCTAAATCAAACACGTTAATAATAGATAAAAAAAAATGATATATGCAGCGGAACTATTAATGCTTTAATTTTTATTGTGAAATTATTGTAAAAATCTCGGTAACAAAGCACTATTCGTAGTAAAATGAACAAAAGTGATAGAGAAGCTTCCAAAGAACATTTCCTGAGCACTCAACTTAAAGTCTGTGACTTTGCTCTAATCTTTGCATGTGAATCGTGAAAGAGACAGGTGAAAAAAGCATCCAAAAAAATAACCATATATAATGCCTCTTTGTCCTTCACTTAGTCTCATCATCCTTATCAAGTTATCATCCAAGTCCTAAAGATGAAGCTCTTCATCATTCTCGCCATTGTCATCCTCCTCTTACAGGTACATATTGCCATTACAGATGGTCTCATAATGTAGAAAATTAATGTTTTATCTAACTTTATTTTGTAAATTGGTGTACCTTTAATTTCCAGGCTCTTGCAGAGGCTTCATCATATAGTAATGCAGCAAATACTCTGGCTAATGTGAGTCTCTCTACCTATATATGTTCCATTTTTATCTATATCAAATATGCTTCGGTTGCCAAGATGTTTTCTGATCTTACAATAATGATTTTAAATCCAAATAAATATAAGATGTCTAGCAAGACTGAACAAACCATTATTTAAAAATTCAATGAAGCAAATTGCATTTGATATTTGAGACCAATAGGAAAAGTTCTATAATTCCTTGGGTTTTCTGAGTGTGTGTGCCATTAATTTTCTTTAATTTAATTCCATGTTTTTGTGTTAATCAATCACTGCATAAATTGACAGTATAAATATTTGAATTTGAACCTGGGGGCTCATTTTTGTCATGTCACTTTTGGATTCAGATGGATGAAGGGGAAAACGAACTAGCGCTTCACAGTAAACATAAACCCAAGAAAATCAGTAAGTTTTACTTTGCTAGACCTGAAATTCATTCCCTTCCATTTTATTTATTTTTTTAAATTCATTTAGTTATTGCTAAAAATATTACAAATTTTACTACATAACATTTACAAATTAATGTGGTAATAATCAATGTGATTGGTTAATGTCAACAACATAATAAATAAATATCATAATTATTTTTTTGTTATTGATGACATGTCAATTTTGTAAAGATAGTGTAATAAAATTTGTAGTATCCTTTAAAGTACACATTATTATTATTATTATTATTATTTACTTTTTCTTTTTTGATAAATATGATATGATCGAATTTTAACTTATGCGGTCTATTCCATAATAATTGTTTTTTATCATTAGACTCAAGACACCAATTAATTTTTTATGTATACAGAATTCAACCATAAATCTTTTATTTAATAACAAGATATTTTATCAATTAAACTAACTAAAATCCTCAAATTCATAGTTGAAACTTGAAAAGGGTTATTTGATTTGGATAGGTTAATGTCCTAAATTGGAATCCTCGGAAAATACAATACATGGTTCCTCTTTAAGAATGCCATAAAAAATAAAAATAAAAATTCTGGGACAGGGATTACTACGATCCTGGTAATTTCCATTTTCTACTATTGTTCTCCTCTAACCCCTGCTTACTAAAGCAAAAAAGTCAATCAGTCGTGATTAATTATAAAATCACATCATTGGAGGCCGTGGCCAACGCACTATGCCACTATGCAGTGGTAGATCAGCTAGAAGGATTCACGTGCCTTGCTTTCTAGTTACTGAATAGACCGATTCTAAAAATAAATAAATAAAAAATAACAATTTACTGATTAGACCGGCACAAAAGTAATTTTTTTTCTGAATAGATATTTTTATCTTATGCGCAATTAACAGAGTCACATTGAATAAGAATAAAAATTGTTTCTTATTAAAAAAAAAAAAAATTGTATAAAAATTTTCAAGAAGTAACTAATATTTTTTTTAATATTATCTATGAAGACATTTGGGATTTTTAAATCTCTTCTCCTCTAATAATTGAATTATCAAAATTAACGATAATAGCTTCTGTATTGATCAATTAACTATATATTTATTATAATTTTATGAATGTCTTTAAATTATTAGACTTCTCTTTTAAAATATACACTGTTAAAAAAATTATTTATAAATATTAATAAATTTTAATTGAGATTTATGATGTCATAAATATAACTACTTTTTGTGTTCATTTGTCTAAGTATACATACTAATTTTAGTAATTTACTGGTTATACCTGAAAGATATGAAGCATTAATACTTTGTTCATATTTTTATCAATTTGGTTGGTTTAGGGATTACTTGAATCATATTGGAGGTTTTGGGCATATTTTGATTATTTTGTAGGTTCAAAGGTATTTTAGTCATTTTGAAAATTTTGAGAATTATTTGATTATTTTTGCACATTTTTGGGTATTTTGATATGTTTGAAGGTTTTTAGGGTATTTTTGTTATTTTAGAAGTTTTGAGGGTATTTTGAAGGTTAAATGTGGCATTTTTGAAGCTATAAGGGTATTTTGATAATTTTGAAAAAGAGTTTCAAACCCTAACTTACGGGTTATCAAAGCATTCAAATAATAATATGAAAATTCTAAATTTCGAATCCTCCTATGTATAAAATGAATCAAATAAGAAATTTTAAAATAGTTAGATTTAGATTCAAGGAATTCCAAATCCATTAATTTAAAACCAAATCCAAGTATCCAAATATAACTTTAGAGTATTGATATTTCTAGTTTTCTACCATCCTTAATGAAGTAATTGTCACCATCTTTTGATGTAAAATTGAAATTAATTTTTCATTTTCGGTGATTTAGATTGTAATTATGCATGCTCAAGGAGATGCAAAAAGGCATCAAGAAAGAACAGGTGCACTAGAGCATGCAAAAGTTGTTGCATGAGATGCCATTGTGTTCCACCTGGTACCTATGGCAACAAGAACGCTTGCCCATGTTATGCTCGCCTCAAAACCCATGGAAACAAGCTCAAGTGCCCTTGAACTATCCACGAGAGAAAGGGAGAATTGGACATTCAAAATACATTTTGAGTACAATACTTTCATTGTTATTATGTACTTTTATTGTTGTTATTATGTAAAGAATAAATGTTGAGACCTATCGAGTCAGCGATATATGATGCCAATCTAGCTTAATAAGTGAATTCTATAATTTCTTAATTTACTTGATATTTTTGTTGGTAATGTTGGAATGCTAATAGAATTATTTACGTTCTTTAATTGGTTCAAAATCACCTAGCATAACAATTTATTTTTAGGTTAGATGAACATTAACTCAGTTGTCAAACCCAGATTTTGAAACAAGTTATAATTTTGTGTTTGTGTCAAATTTAATTTTGTTAATTCTTGTACCAAGTGACCCTTTCATAATATTCAACAAGAAAACCGAGAGGACCGTCTTACTCATCATGTTTAAATCACCTCTTCATCACTACATACGGTTGAATGTTTATGTACGTAAGCATGAGTTACAAATAAATATAAAATGTCATTTCCTTTGTGTGAAGGAGAGAATAGATGAAAAGTTACTTACAAAAACAGAAAAAAGAACATATGAAAAGTATGCACTGAAATCACACATACCATAATACCATTCAATTAGCTCTAGTAAACACGGCTGAGCATACACATGATTGTATAAATTGATAAGCACACAGTAAAGGAGGACCGAGAACACAAACTTATGTTTGATATTTCTCTAGGACCTCTCAACACTTTAATATAACATATATACTTGAATCAATTTTAAGACCCATCTTCCAGGTCTTATTCTTCTATTATCTGTAATACACAGTGCAACACCTTAATTTTTTTTTTTGTTATTGTGACATTACATTGCGTCTTTTTAAGGACACTTGCGTCTACCACCACGAGTCTTCATATGCCAATAGCAAGGGCATTTTTCATAGTTCCCAGAAGTCCCCGGAGGCACGCAATGGCACCTTTGGCAGCACGTATTGCACGCCCTTATGCACATCTTATGCCGAGACGACTTGCTGCATCGGTAACCACACCTAGCTCCGCAGTCTGGGTATTCATAGAACACATAATATATAAGGAAAAATATTATTTCACACTTTTCATAGTATTATTTCCAATTGGCAATGTTAAGAGTGCACCAAGAAAAGTTATTTCTAAATGCACCTTAAATTTAGCTTGTAACGAGTAGTCTAGTGACTAGTGAATATGGTGTCCCAATGCGAAAATGAAATTGAGGTTCAAGTTGGACCGGAAATATTTGTCTAATTCCTATTTGGGTACAAAATTAGAGGTTGAAATTTTTTTTTTGAGAGAGTTTCAACCTATGGCGTTCGCTCCTGATGATATCTCTTTATCATCAGACTAAGATACCAATCAGTTTTTGGTGTAGGCGGTGATTGAATCCCAAATCTCTTATTGAGGTTGAAAACTTTTGAATGGTCTAAAAAAAAAATATTACGAAAAAACAGATGGGTAAAATATAAAGGTCCAACAATGATATTAAAGGGTTCGTAGAAAAGAAAATTGATATGTGAACTATGATAGCACTTCCTACCCCTTATACATACGTGTAACACTAAAGTTAGGCTTCTTATCATTATTCCAACTTCTAAGTTAATTGATCAATTCTCACATCGGCTAATTCTGACCAAACTTTGTCCATTTTTGAGATTTAAGTTGATTTCTCAAACAAAATATCAAATTTTCATTCTCGTGAGCAAAAAGTTTATATATTGATAGACTTTTTTTTTTTTTTTTTTTTGAGAAGATATATATTGATAGACTAAAAATTAGGGGTGTGCATGGGTCGGGTTAAGAGGATTTTTTGACCCAACCCACCATGGTGGATCAAAAAGAATCCAACCCAATCCAACCCATCACATAAGTCCAACCCAACTCACATGGGTCGGGTTGAACCCGTGGGTTGGACAAATTTATTATTATTATTATTATTAAATTGAGTAGAAAAAATATATAAATATAAATATATTTAAAAAAAAACCCAAAGATTAATATCAATGTAACTCCTTAAAGGCAAACAACACTAATGACTAAACAACAATAGTAATTTACTAGGGTTTATGTGAACTAATTGGCTTTTATATAGGATAGAAAGAGCTAGTTATTTTAAAAATTTTATTAATTATATAATATATTTTAAATATATATATTAAATATATGGGTGGGTCGGGTTGGGTTTGGTGGATTTGGAATTTTATGACCTAAACCCAACCCGACCCGTTATCAAAAAAAATTTTGTAACCCAACCCAACCCACCAAGCCCTAAAAACCGACCAAACCCGGCAAATTGGGTTGGGTCGGGTCGGTTTTGGCGGGTTGGTTGCACACCCCTACTAAAAATGAATGAATTTATCATTGTTAAGATTGCATAATATAGACAAAAGTCTTGTAGTTCAATTATATACTCATATACACTTACTTATGTGGCCAGCTTCAACCATGAACTGTGGTCCGCCGAAGATCTCCCACTGAATTTTTTTGAAAAGAAGTATCAATAACAGTCACAATCAAAGTTTTGTACCCAAAAAAAAGAAGAACTATTCTAATTCTTTCTAGTGCTATAATAATAGGTACATTTGTTTTATCAAAACAATCCAGCAGGAGTGCATGACTACCAAAGATAAATCTTAGATAGATACAGGTTTTTTTAGATTATGAAAATTGTTATGATATATCCCATACATGAATGCTTTAAAGTTTAAACAATCACCTCAGGCATCAGGACAAAGAAGAGAATTGTCAAAACAAGAACAATGTTAGTGCGAGCCATTTCCTGCCTCCTTAGAACAAGAGAAACACAAAAGTTGTGGAGAGAGAGAGAGGTAAGGTGCTTGTGGATTCTAAAGCTAGCATAAACTGTCTTTATAAAGACAAGGTGTTCTGTTTAATGATTTATTTTTATGTGTCACCAAAATGGCATTCCCAACGAACTTCCGTGTACCACTTCATTCAGTAATCTCTGTATCATCTCAAGCTTCAAGCAGTTCCAATTAATTGCCTTGACCTTTTCTCCATTTGGTTAAGTTATAATTGTCTTGACTTGGTAAATTCTAACTATAAATTCCTTTTGGCAATGGGCTATAGGCTAATTGCACGACCAAACCAATGAGCTATGAAGTATATCCGGTACAATCCCCAACCCCCTTACCAAGAAAAAAAAAAAAAAAGATTTTTCAAACAAAATTGTATTTTTCTATAAAATAAAATAAAAAAGAAAAAAGTATGAACTTGGATTGAGTTCAGAGCTCCTATGTACTATACACGACACAAATACAACAAACGTCCTAAAATAATCACGTATTGGTCGTGTATCCCATCAGAAGCCTTATCCAAATTGTAGGTATTGATCTCAAATGAAAAATCTAATATAACCTCTTATCTGTTAATAGTAATACTGTTTTTCTTTTTTATTTCTAGTTTGCAATTGATCCTTGAAGTAAATTATCCAAACTTGGTGGCACCATTGCCGCGTAGGTGAATAACAATGCTTTACATTTAGAAGTTCATAACTAAATTAATCTCTTTTCACTTTTATTTTGTTCTAGAAAGTAACTCTGTTTTTTTTTTCCTAAGAAAATACACTGGTATATTAATAAGATAAGTACCAAATTGGTTACAACTGAAGTGCAGTTTTACATTCTTATAAAAAAAACAAAAGGTGCTGCTTTCCGTTCTACATCACTTAACAAGTCAAGAACAAAAAAACTAAAACAGTTCCAAAAAAAAGAACAGCAAGGTTCCAAAAGATTGCCACCCATGACCTAATGTTGTTTTATAGATATACATGGCCTACTGTTCCTCGCCAATTCTTAGTGAGTTGCATCTTGTAATCAGAAGCCAAAATAATATACTAGGTGGAGATCAAAATATTTTTTAGTAAGAAATTAATTTAAAAACTAAAGAGAGAAAAGAAAGAAAGAAAAGAGAGTCTGAGAAAGAGAGAGCCGTTGACAGGACAAGACAAATCTATGGGTCCCATAAGTTGAATGAAATTACCATATTACCATCATAACTCAGTTTCCATAACTTGAAAACACTCAAAATTTGTTTTCAGTTTTGCTAACTCATCACTCAAAAATCAAAAAATTGAGTGATAGAAACAAAAACTGAAAACAAATCCAAACACACCCTTCTGCCATGAGACCCACCAATTTTGAGTTATGGGTAATGAAAACAGAGTGATGGGTGATGAAAAACATGAAATCCAAACAACCTCTTACTTATTCTATTCATCCAAAAAGAGAGTTAACTTCTATCATTGAAACCCATTTGTCAAGCTAGATTGAGTCCTTCGTGGACAACCCATTATTCAATGAATCTACTGTTGTAGCTAATAGTCATGGTGAAAATGGCCAAATACCACAATTTTGCAAAAATTTTAGGAAAAAGCACTGTTTTAGAACTTATTAGTGATCTACCACTTTTCTAGTACTCGAGCTCTACAAACTCGAGTTCCAAATGGTACTCGAGCACGGTAAACTCAAGTTCCTAGAAGTCCTGCCACCGTGTCACTGGCTGAGCTGGCATTTGGGATTAAAAAATGCCACTTAGTACTCGAGTTTAAGGAGCTCGAGTATTGTGTTAGTGTGGTACCCGAGTCCATTAAACTCGAGTATGGCTCAGGTTGATTACCCTAACGATCCAGACTCATACTCGAGTTTAGTGAACTCGGGTATGGCCCCTGTTTTTAACACCCACACTTGGCTCTCTGAATCTCCCTATCTCCCACTCAGTCTTACTCTCTCATCACTCTCACTTTCTCAATCTCCCTCTCCCTTTCTCAATCTCGTTATCATCTCACTCTCACTCTCTCAATCTCGCTATCATCTCACTCTCACTCTCCCACACGCTCTCAATCTCCCTCTCAGTCTTGCTCTTGCTCTCACTCTCAGTCTCCTTCTCGCTCTCAGTCTCCCTCTCAGTCTCGCTCTCACTCTGTACTCTCCCTCTTGCTCACGCTCTGTACTCTCACTCTCGGTCTGCATCTTCAGTTTGGAATCACAAGGTATGTCTCCTTATCTCAATATTTGTTTAAGCATTTGGGGTTTAGGGTTATTTGTGGGTATATGTCGGTATTTGTAGGTATTTGTGGTGTTATTTTTGAATTTTTTTTTTAATGAACATTTTCATGTGTTATTAGAGCAATCAGTCATTGTAGGACACAGTTAGCGTTCTCATTGAGGCCATATTTGATTTGTGAGACTGAGTAGGTTGCTTAGAATATATGCGGCAGATCCCTATTAGTGTGTAGAGGATCCGTAGCTGAGCCTAAATTTTTTTGCGGCTTGATGTTGTTGAATAATGAGTAGGATGCTTGGACTATTAAAGTGAAGGTTGATTTTAATAATGTAGAGAGACTTTCATTTTAGAAATTTCTTCCATGTGGTAACATTGGTTTCCACCTCTCTCTAAAGAATGTGAAGAGTTGTTTCGAGGTCTTTTAAGTATGGTGCCCTAGAGTTTTGTCTGGATAAGTTTGTTAATGAAAGTGGAAAGCACATGTATGTGATTCCTTTATTACTTACGTAAAAGAGCGATGCTAGGGATATTACATATAGCTTACAAACTAACGTGTTAACTTTTAATTGTTTAAGCGCAACACAAAAAGGATGGTAAAAAATTTGTTTAGTATGTTGTTGATGTAGGCACCAATCTTATTCATTGATATGTAAGTTTGTAAGTCTTTTATAGTAAAATTCATAGAAGCTTTAGCATTTTCCATATGTGGGACCATATCATTGACATGTAAGTTTGGAGTCAAATGTGAGACCATATCAATAGAAACAAACTGCTATCACTGGACCAGTAGTAATTACTCTCTTATTTGGTACAGAATCAGAGAACACTCACTTTCATGAAAAGAGAAAAACAATGATGAAGGAGAAATAGTTTGTTGGTTCCAATCTTGTAGATGGGGGAGGGTACTTCGGTTTTCTCTTAATTGTATTTGTTTAATAGTGAAACTCTCTCTCTTTCTCTCTCTCTCTCTCCTATTATTTTCTTTTGAAAATAAATTGCACAGAATACATAGTGATTGATACATCCACTAACATTAAAAATTCTAAACTTTATTGATGCTAAAGTGAGTTTAGTTGTTCTTGTGGTTGATGGGATCCTTGTTGAACCAAACTGGTAGGGCTGGTTTTAATGGTGGTGGTGGGGTTGTGAAGGGGGTGTTCAATTATGTTTCTTTATTTGTTAAATTGGTAGTTATGTAGTAGACTTGTTGAACTTGATTGCTTTGAATATCTCTTATATATATTGCGAATTGGGATTGATAAGGAGAGGCCAGCTATGCTTACACTGGCTTTGCTGGTTTTAAGGGATTAATTACTTGAGAAAAGAAAATATATTTGTATTCGTTCATTATAATATCTAATGCAAGTGGTTTAGGCATGAGTAAATATTTTATTTGCTTATGAGGCCATAAAAAGTGTCTCCTTTCTTTGTGTGTGTGTGTGTATATATATATATATAAAATTGCGTATGGGTATTTGATGAATATGCTTTCAAATCTGATTAGGATGACATTTTAAAAAAATAATAATAATAAGAAAAGATATAAAAGGTTAGGCCTTGGGCATGCTCCTTAAAAAGAGAATTAGAATTAGAATGTGTCATGCTCCTTAAAAAAAAGGATTAGAATGTTTATGCTTTGCATTCGACCTAATGGGCCATTAATCAGCTTTAATTTATGCCAGATATGGACCCACATGGAGTGGGACCCTCTGTCCAACCTTTGTTGACGAGGCAGCCTATGCATCGTTCAAGTTTGCTTTGGGCTCCTTCAGCAGGTGAGGTATGCACTTGTCCAAAATCGTAGTGTAGTAGAAAGATTTTTCTTACTATGCACTTGTCCCTAGCATTGGCATTTAAGTTTGAAGCATACTTATTACGTGCTTAGTGAATGTTATTATTAATACAATGTTGCTCTGTTTGCAAGAAATGCCAGGTGTACTAACTTGTCGTCACCGATTTATAAGTGTGTCAGAAGGTGGGTTAGATCTACGGACTGTCGCTTATATCGCAAATGTGGGGTTAGAGAGGCTACTTCGGGTCCTAAATATAGACCTTGACCATGCATTGATCACGGCGTTGGTGGAGAAATGGCGGTCGGAGATGCACTTATTCCACTTGCCCCACGGTGAGATGACCATCACGCTATAAGACATGGAGGTTATAATGGGGGTACTTGTAGATGGCTTGCCAATGGTGGAATTTACCGATATGAAAGATTGGGGCGACCTCTGCGCTGAATTGCTAGGGCATAGGCTGCCGGACAAACAAGTCAGTGCTGGTAAGAACACTGTAGTGATGGAAGGGTCAAGGGTAAAAGCTAAATGGCTCGTGGAGCGGTTTAGCAACCCTCTCCCGGCTGGCGCCACTAAGGTGCTTGTGCAGCAGTATGCTCGGTTTTACATACTGGGGATGTTGGGTGGTATGCTGTTTATGGACAAGTTTGGCGAACGGCTCTCAATTATGTATCTACAATTTTTCAATCCAATCAACAACGGAAAGAATTATAGTTGGGGTAGTACAACACTAAGTTGACTATATAGACACCTTTGTAAGGCATCAGAGAAGACAACCAAGTAGATTGGCGGTGCACTGCTATTGGTGTAGTTGTGGGTGTGGGCAAGGTTTCCACACATATGTCCTGTGATGAGGCATCCATACCAAGCACTGCCCCCAAGTCCAATTGCTATCAAGTATGTAGGATTTGAGATAGTTACCGTTTTACATTTTTTGCATTAACTTTTTTGCATGAGAATTATGTAAGTAACTAATATGAAGGTTATATCTATGTTGTTTGCTAGATGGAAAGGGGCTAAGTGCACAACTGAATATCCAATGCACGTCCTACGCGCCTATCTTGTGTCGCTTGCTTCGCTACAGCCAAATTAGGTATCGTGCCTTACAAGTGGGAACTGCTTTGGCATGTAGTTGTTGTACTTACAATTCTCTTTGGAATGAATAAACATTTTTTATTTTAGAGTTAAACATTGTTGCCATGTATTGTTCACATTCATTACACATTTTTTCTAATTATATTGTTAATATGGTTGTTTGCATTTGTTGGATCATTGTAGATTGTCTGGGAGCCATACAAAAATTATTTAGGTTCCCTGCCCGCATATTGTACGGCAGGCCAACACATATGGAGGTCTATCGTGCCACTCGTACATTTTTGGGTGGTTGAAGGCCATCACCCCGAACGTGTTCTCCGACAGTTTGGGTTGAAGCAAGGCATACCAGTCGATGTTGATACTTCAACTGAACTTCACAAGATAACACTCTAGGGCAAGCAAGACAAAAACTGGGCTGAAGTACATGCCACACATATTACTATATGGAATGCGCACACCGCAATTGCCGATGCACCACCCTTTCATGGGGAGATGAGCTACAATGATGATTATATGGTGTGGTTTCGTCCCCGCACTCTACGCCATATTACAAAAGAGACCTCGTACTAGGACACTTTGGTAAGTTTACAAAGGTTGTTTTGTTATAAATGTACCCCGTTTCGCATAGTTTAGTTCAACCTACTAACACTACTCTTGTATACTTGTGACAGGTTGAATCACAGTTGCTTATTATGATGAAGTGCGAACCAGGGTCCGAGATCTACACCGACTATATTAATGCCTTGAACGTTGTTGAAGAGATCAGTCGGTTGACCTTGGATGACGCATGCGCTGCAAGCAACACAAGTGAACCGTTTGTAAGGTGTGGTTGGCAAACAGGTGGACGTCAAAGGCATGAAGGTCGTCAATCTAGTTAGCGTCATACATCTGGTCGGCGTCACACATCTAGTCAGCGTCACACACCCGTGCATGACCACACCATGGAGGAGGCAAGTTAGATAGTAGATGAGATGTGTTTGGACATTGGTTATGACATGGGCTCCATGGCATACGATGATGCGCGTCCATCCCATACGTTTGCCCATGGGGACACATCTCGGTCCCCATCCATGGGGAGCGATTATACCTGCCCACCCACATCCCCTACTACATCTCCATTGCCCACCACCCATACGTCTCCCCCACTAACTACCGGCATGCTCCCGTAGATGTACATGGTAGAGATGAGATGAGATTCATGCCCACCCCTAGGCGACCCACCCCTGGCTGTCCCCCCTGAGTTTGTGCATACCGAGTTCATCCAGACACAGATACCCACCCTCCCACCAGAGGCTTCACACATTGAGGATCAGTCACGAAGGCCGCAACAAACACGGACACATCCTCCTGACTGTGGGACTAGACATGATACTATACTTCAATTCAATACCGATTACATATACATCTCTTTATAGTTAAATGATTTGCATATTAGTATTTGCTTGTGTTCTTTTCAGGCAAGGTGAGACCAGTTAAGGAACTAGTGAGGAGAAGAAAACAAGGATGATTTTCGATAGTCAATTGGCATGGGTGGAACCAAAATGGTGCCCTCCAAGTTGTGTGTTTCTCTTATGAATACTATTTTGAATTCAACTGTAGGCATTTCTTAAAGAGATAGAAAAACCATCTTGAGAACGTATTGCTGTCCTTTAGTCATATCTATGCAAAGTTGAGATGATGTTACCCATATGGGTGAAATTAAGTGATATCTTTCTGTCAAGTAGGGAATAATTGAACTCAAAGATTCCCAATTGTTAAGTGATATCTTTTTGAAAAGTACTCTGCTAATACCAATTCTTGTGGTTGGTCTTTTGTTACAGCTCAACAAGTTCAAGAATCAGTGCTGCTTTGGGCTTGCAATAGTATATGATCTTTTTGTACTTTGGTGATATATTTTTGGTAGCACATATATTTTGGCAATGAACTTGAAGATTTGGGCAAAGGGGCTGATATATTTTTTGTTGGTAACTTGCAAAATTCTAGCAATGAACTTCGGAAATTTCCATTTCAGACCTATAGATACCCTACAGTGGCGTTTTTAAAACGCACCTAAAACATGGTCTATAGCCGCGTTTTTAAAAACACAACTATAGGCCTCAGCCTGGGTGCGATCATACCAACACTAATGCACCGGATCCCATCAGAACTATAGGCCTTAGCCTATAGGCGTGTTTTCAAAAACACAGCTATAGGTCTCAACCTGTAGCCGCGTTGGAAAAAACGTGGCTATAGACTTGTTGGACCTATAGTCGCGATGAATAGACCGCACGTGTAAACGCAACTATAGACCAAATGGGGCTATATGATGGTGAGATGCATTACTGGGCTACAATAATGATTTTTGTTTTTGGGGGGGGGGGGGGGGGGGGTTGGTTTTGTAAGTCGAGTTTTATATTACTGATTTGTTAAGGAAAAGCCATTTTCTTATAAGTCATGGCCTCATGTTTACTGCTTGCTACTTTTGAACAAATCCAAGAGTTTACGCTTGGAGATTTTGATTTTGGTAGATCACTGCAAAGTTTACGCTTAAATCGTGTTAAGCGTCTTGCTCGCACAGTAAACAATTTAGTAAATTCTGTTATGAAAGAGGCTATTGGTCAAAGTGACCAAAGTGGTGCAGAAGGTATAGAATAACTTATGTAAGTTATTTTTCAGTTGCACTACTGTATTACACTCTCCTTTATTTTTTCAGCAAAACTTTTGTCTACTATATTAATCTGTTTCTAAGCATGGTCAATTTTATCCAGTCCAACCGAAACTGCCATGGGGAGGAGACACGGCTGGTAATTAATGATGGCCTGAAACTTGTATGAACTATTCATTTTAAAGGTATGAAGACACATGAATTTGCTGGGATGCTAATGGATGTTTGCTACAGGTCCTCTTATTGTTACTCTTGCATGGCTCATTGCCCCTCGTGTTGAGAAGGTATGTCAGATTAAGTGTTTTTTAAGTTTATTAAGATACAGTGCAGACATAATTCAGTTTATAGTGTTATTAGCTCATCTTATGTGTAGAAGTAATTAACTCTATGCTCAGGATTAAAGTACATGCACAAATGTTAGGCACCTTTTACCATTCAAAATAAACATGGTAGGTGATGGAAATGATAAGAAATGGATGAAATCACCTTTAAAAAAATAAAAATAAAAACTAAAAGAAGAATCATTTGTCTATATTATCATGTCTATTCCAAATTGTGCTGGTTGGTGTCGCCACGTACTATTGGCTCATAGAAAATCTTCTTAGTTTGAAATAAGCTAAAGGTGCCAAATATTGTTGCTTCTTTCATTACCTTATATTTTTACTCATAAAAAGAAAAAGCTAATGTTGTCAAATATTGTTTGCTATGTAATAGCTCATTTGACTGTTAAATTGTCTCTCTTCTTTCTCATTTGGCAGAATTTCTAGTAACTAGGAAGTGGACTCATCAGTATTTATCTATTAGAAACAACAATACATTAAATGCTTGTTTGGGTCACCCCTAAAGAAAAGAATGGAAAGAAGTTTTTTCCAATGTTTGGATTTTCAGAGGGACAAAAAAGAAATGAAGGTGAGGAAAATCTGTCAACATTTTTCTCAGGCCCACTAAATTCTTTTCGGACTAGACGAGATCTGAAGAAAATGTTTGGTGTAAGGAAGAAAGAACTGTGAAATTTCCCTCTTTTTTTTTTTTTTTTTTCACTCCAATTTTTTCCCTGTTTTCACTATATTTTTCTCCTGTAAAATTTTCCATAATTTCTTTGTAACCACTTTTAGAAGGAAATCGTGCCCAGATATGTTTCTTATGTACATAAATATATTTATGCTTATGTGCAAGCATACAAAATTGCATGTATAGCATACAGACAAGCATACTGATCAACAACTCATATCTAGACTTTTTTTTACATATTAATGTACATAATTCACTATCATACATAAATAGGTATAAATTGCATGCTAGTCTGCATTATAAGCTTCAATAACTTTTTGACTATTGCTGGGTGATGTGTTTTGTTGAAGAGTCTAGAAGAACTAGAATAATTTCAACATTATGAGTTGGAGAGTTCCTATTGTGGACATCAAATTGGGAAGCATCTAAAGTGTTTGAATGTATTTTGCTCCTGGCTTCATCATTTGTTACCTGGTTTATTGGTGATGAACTACTCTCTCTTAACTTTATGGGATTCAATGGTTAAAGAGTGGGTTGGGATTTATGTAATGCAGCAGCAGTTTTTTTCCCTCTTCCATTTGATCAGCTTTTCTTCATCTTTGCAATATGGTTTATTTTCACTTGCTTGAGAAAAGAAGCTTCCTGTATGTGTAACCCATTTGCAAGACATCATGTAAAATAGGGAATGGCAATAGGAATATGACCATATAAGCTACTAATATATATATATATATATATATATATATAGGGTTGTTATTAAGATGAAAATTACAATTCTGCATAAATTATTAGAAACTAAACAAAATGCTAAGAAAATTCTTGCATTTAAATATTTTAAGGATATTCATTTATTTTGAGTTCATCTATTCTTTTTGTGTTTATAATGTCTTTATTATATGCTTTATTTGATAAATACAACTCTGATGTGCAGAAAACTGCCAGAAGTGGTCTTCATATTCTCCTTGGAGGCATCTGTGCTCTAATAGTTGTGGTTTTCTTTTGCTTTGTAAGTATCTTCTTAATAGAGATCATCCAGCTACCACACTCGTCTGCATCTGGCTTAATTTATTATTGATATATGTTTCACTAGATTATAGAAACTTGATTAGGGTTTGCAAACTTTTCTTGACAAGCAAGTGGCCATTAGAGAACATTATTTAATGTGAATGACATAAGGATAATAGAAGTAAAATAGTGGTTTGCAATCTATGTTAGATTTTGTTCATTTGTGCTCTCTTTTCATTAGTAAAGATTGGTAATTGTATTCCTTGGGAATATTTTGTATGAACTCTGTGTGCATAAAGTATCTTCTTCCTTTCAATAAAACTATCGTCACTTATAAAACAAGTAAAATAAAATTGAAAAGAAGAAGAAGAAGAATATTTTCTTTTGGTTTGGGAGTTCTAGTTGCTTTATTTTCCTTAATAGCATATATTGATATCTGCTCAAAAGCTCAGCCTGTTACACGTTTATCCTATTAAGCTGCATATGTGTTTTTTCTTTTTATATACAGAAACCAGCTCGAGCATGTTGACATATCTGTAGATGAAATTAGAACCTTAAAGCATTTAGCAAACTGCACCATCACAAATGCAACCTAGTGGTCCCAACAATGCATATGGTGGAAATTATCAACCTCCCTCAAGGTCGCCTTATTATTTATTATGGTTTTTGGCCATGTCCGAACCAAAAATGCTCAAAATCCAACACTTTACAAACAAATGGTAACAATTTTAATTGGCTGGTTAGGATAAACCACTACTAGAATTGAGTATGAAAAGTTGTTTCCATAGATAATTAGCTACTTTCATGGAAAATTAATCAATTTAATTATATCTTTTCTTTTCCTTTAATGTTAAGATTAAAATTCCTATCAAAGATGACTTAATTGGGTTCATAATTAATCAATTTAATTATGTATATAAGTTTATTGAGTAATTTATTGTTCAGAAATAGGAATCCACTTGACTTAGCTTTGTTAAAATGCATTCCATATTGGAGTTGTTGCTTGTGATTTTACTTGTTTAGCTTGCATTTAATTCTCATGGTGGTTCTTAAAGTTGTGTGGCAAGACATGACTAACAATTCTATGAATTCTGGGTAGGTCCTTAAATTGATTACCTATCTATGAAGAATACTCAAGGTCTGATTTGGTGAGAACTTTTTTTCTAGACGTCTTCAATACTTTGCATGTAATAACCTGTCTTAACCATCATCGTTCACTTGTTTTTTTGTTTTAATTGGAATATCATATGAAATGGACTATTTACTGGAAAGTTTTAATGCCATGAATAGTTCAGCTTGTTGGAACCTACATTTGCAGGCTGATCTCTGATCTAAAAACAGTCTTCACCATGGGGGTTTTTTGGTTTTTTGATTGTGTAGACAAACACCCTTTTTTTTTGTTTTTATAGATAGAGATGTCTATTATCATTACTTACATTAGATTTTTTTATTTCTCTATCTATGCTAGGTGTTTCTAAATAGAATGTAAATATATGCTTACTCTACTGACATAGATTATGCAAATTTGTGAGTTCTCTAACTATGCATATTGACCTTGTTGAATGAAAGCCTTGTTACTGGAACCATCTTCTATATGCTCTGAAGTACTCCTAACATAATGTTGTTTTTTTGGTATATAAGTTCAACCATATTGTTGCAGGTCAACATCAGAAGCATTGATGAGGCTGTAGTGATTAGTGCTGCACTCTCTCTATCTTCTTCAGCTTTCGTTCTACAAGTATTCTTATTGTAGGTAAGAATGCTGTGAAATTTATTATGAAGTTTTATTTCTTGAGTATTCTCTAAGCCTAAGACTGTTCTTTTGGCAGCATGCGATGTCCCTGGAATCAAAAGATTACTTCCAACTCAGTGGAGGGAATTGGACTTTTTCAACAATATTTATGAACTAGTTGGAATTCTTGTTGTCATAGTACAACTAAGATACAACAGTTGGGTCTACAACGGTTGCCAAATGTGTAACTTTCGAGAGTCATGTTATATGTATTTGATCTATTCATGACACAGAAAGTTGATCCTTAAAAGTGTGATTATAACTAAACTAGAATTTTCAATACCCCAATTTTATCTTCTTCTTTCTTCTTTTATTCAATTGTAATAACAAGTGGGAAGTGGCATTGAATTATAAAGGTCTTGGTGATACCCAAACATTAACTTGATTACCGAACTCTAAGAAATATATTGGCAATGGGACAGGTCAGCTTTGGGTTTTATTAAAGGTATTTGTCATCTAAAGATGTGGCTTAAAAATTAATAAGGTAGACAAGAAATAGAAAGAGGAGGGACAATAGTGAGTGTTTTTTTAAAGAGAGAAAATAAGTGTCAAAATCACCTAATATGTGGTTAATATGTTGCCAAGAATGAAAGAAATCACACAAATTTTTTATCTAGAACTACAAATCCACCTACAAGAAAGAAAGAAAGGAAAACAAAAATATTTGAGGAACAATAAGAAACTATCTAATTAGATTTGCACATGCACCATCACCTGCTTGTACTTTAATTCATACCATCCAAATATAAATTTTTGGATTCTTCAAATAAGGTAATGTACTAGTAAAAAATAATATTCAAAATTCTATTATGCAAATTATGAGGCTGGACCCTAAGCTAGCATAGCCAAGCCATACATGAGTTTAGTGGACTCGGGTATTGCTGACACAGTACTTGAGTCCATGAAGCTCGAGTAGCAATCTGGATGATTTCACTTATTCTGTTTATTATACTTAAGCCATACTCGAGTTTAGTGGACTCGGGTACCTCTAACACAGTACTCGAAATCTAGAAACTCGAGTATCAATCTGGATGATTTTCACTCTTTTTGCTTATTATACCTGAGTCATACTCGAGTTTAGTGGACTCGGGTACTTCTAACATAGTACTCGAGTCCTAGAAACTCAAGTACAAGTGGCATACTTATTACACACCTACTTACTGGCGCCAAAAACTGCAATGAATGCATAATGAATGGTACTCAAGTTCTATGAACTTGAGTACCTCTTAACAAAATAACCCCTTGCTAGCTTTAAGCTATTTTCAGTATCTCTCTTTCCAAGTCCATGTAACGAGTCAAAACGCTTACTGGAAGCGGAAGCTTTACTAGTAGTTGGGTCACCATTTGCAAGTCTTTGACTCTCAGTGTCAGTGTCTCCATCCAAGACCAACGTGCTGTCCATTTAACCTTTAGGTCAACCCTGCTGTGACCACTACATAGAGGTAATAGTTAAATGCTTAGTTTTTAGATTGTGTTTGCATGTGGTTCATATGAGATTTTTATGCATGAGGTGTATTTCATGTAATGAGTTTTGCAATATTAACTATGTACAATTGCTGATATATATATATATATATATATATATACATATATATAACTTTTTTGTCAAAACAAATGGAGCACAAATATAAAAGAATCAAGCTTAACCATATGATAGCAAATAGAAAGCATGCATAGTAAGATTATTTTGTAAGCTACACACATACATTTAATGGTGTAAACACAATAAAATTAAGCAAATCCTTTGAAAATATTCAATCCAACAACGCCTTCAGAATAAGCAAGTGCTAGAACTAGTAAAGGTTAGTTGAATTCCCAATTAGTGACAGGTATAGTTCATGTGTGGCTTAATTGTATAAAACTCATGGGTTGATAGATAGAGGTAATATGATATTTTGTTGACTTTTACAGTAATAAGGGTATTCATAATAATATGAATTCATTACTCAACAAAGAAATTGGCTTAATGAAATAAAGTCGAGATGTTTGACCTTTTATTATTTTATATGCGTATAAAATATATATATATATATATATATGGTTAAGTGCACATTATGTCTATGTGTATAAATTATTTGAATGATCGAGATTCAATTATTTATATGTCTATACACAAAGTCGATGAGGTTGAGTTTGAATATAAATTGTCTTTATCATACGCCAAATTTATGTAACTGGTTATAGATTATGACAACTTTTATATTGTTAATAACAGGTCGGTGATGGATTTTCACTTTTTCTATGTGTACTATGATGGAGAGACGTATTATCATGAGTTGCATGGGTTGTCATACCAAGGCTCGAACCAAAAGTAAAAATGTGTTAAGGTGAAGTGTGGGATAGGCCTTATGAACTTACAACGAAGAATATTGAAGGCGATGGGGTTAGACCACTCTAGGCATGACATTTCCATCATGTATCGAGCACCTCAACGGGTTGTAGACACCCAAGTTTTCTACAATTCACTACAGTTATCGGGTGGCGCCAAAGTGAAGATGATGTGGGAAGTTGTTGAACAAATGGTGGTGAAAGGATTCGTTACTTCGGATCTCCATGTCATTGTTGAGCCCGCCATAGTAGAGGCTAGAGAGGGTTCACAACATACTATTTTGGATGGAACTGTAGATGAGCACATTGACTCAATACCATTACAGTCTTATCAAGGGTGTGCAGAGAACACAGGAGATGAGTATGACAATGAACCGTGGGAGACATTTCCCCATGTGAACTCGATTGAAGAGGAGGAATGGCCCTAGGAAGTGCATGAAGGAGAGTATTTATCTCATGATGAGTTGCACGGGGGCACATTCGAAAATGAAGATAATCACGGACTTGGTGATGATGCAACCCATATTGATGTTACTAGGGATGACTTCGAGGAGCTCCTAGATACCATGGGTGAACATGAGGATGTTGATCATATCGAAGATGTGGTTGTAGAAGAGAATAGAGACACATGCCCCGGTCCCGATCCTACGCCGAAATAGTTCACCAAAAACACTTGGGATAATATGTTTGATCCATCACCGGTTATGCAAGCGGAAGTATCAAGTTGGACGCCTAGGGGGCAGCCAATGAAAGGGATGGTATTCGCGACAAAATTGGCGGTGCAACATGTGTTGACCTGGTACGCAGTGCGAAAGAATTTTAGTTTCAAAACTGAGCATTCAGACTCAGAGAGGCTTATGGTGAGTTACGAGGATGATTCTTGTCCATGGTCAGTCCATGCGATCTGTTACAAGGGAGACAATGTCTGGAAGATCGCAAAATGCAAGGACCCCCACACGTGCGACAAAATTCAGAATGCTCATAATGGTTGGATAATTGATTCGACATTCCTAGCATACGTACTTGAGCGCTATATACGAGAAGACCCCGCATATAAGATAAAGAAATTACGCCACGTTGCTTTGGCAGACTTAAAACACGACGTATCTTACTCCAAGGTATTCTTTAACTTGCATTCTTTTTTCAATACAATGTAGAGACATCAGTCTTCATGGAAGTATAAGCATGATATTTTTTCCCAAAACCCATGAATACCTTATATTATGAAAAATGAAATTGAAAAAAGAAAAGAAAAGGGAATAAAGAGAGAAATATTATCTTCATCTTATAGCCTTACAAGTCTTGATTTGTTTTCTTCAACTATAATTATTTAACTTGTATTCATTTCTAACGTAATCATTATGGTTCACATACAAGGTATGGGATGCCAAACAAAAGGCCGTTGCAGCTATATACGGGGATTTTAAGGAGTCTTATGCAGAGTTGTCGAGTTTTTTGGCAGGACTTAAGGATGCAAGTCCGGGTACAAAGTATAAATTACTAGTGGACGATAATTATGAATGGGGAACCTGTACATTCAAGTCCGTATTTTAGGCATTTCGTCCATGTATTGTTGGGTTCAAGCACTGTAGGCCTGTGATTAGCATTGATGCAACCCACCTTTATGGAAAATATAAAGGGAAATTGATGATTGCAATGGCGACAGATGTTAATAATAAGATTTATCCACTAGCCTTCGCCATTGTCGAGAGCGAGAGCACAGAGACTTGGGGTTGGTTCTTGGCTTGTACAAGAAGGTATATTACCGACCGGAGCAAGCTATGTGTCATATCTGACAGACACCCTGGGATACAAGCTATCTTTAGAGACACTAATCGATACTTTTTGCAGCCTCCCATGACAAAACATCGTTACTACCTTCGTCATCTATGCAGTAATGTCAACATTAGATGGAACAATAAAACTTTAAAGAATCTAGTATGGAGGGTAGCAAGTGCTACCCAGGAGTGAAAGTTCAATGCCACCTTCGATTTAATTGAGAATGTCAACTGGAATGCGCACCAATATCTAAAGGATGTGCCCAAAGAGAAATGGGCTCTAACTTTTGACGAGGGTTACTATTATGGGGCGATGACTACAAACGTCTCCGAGTGCTTCAATGGTGTTCTAAAGGGTGCTCGTAGCTTGCCCATTACAGCAATGGTGAAATACACATGGTTGAAACTCAATACTTACTTCGATGATCATCACAATAAGAGCATAGTGCAGTTGAATTCGGGGAAAAATGGTGTAAATATGCCTTGGATATCTTCATGAGAAATAAGGTGAAGGCGGAGCATCACAGGGTGACGAGATTGAGAGCGCAACAACAATCATATCAAGTAGATACACCGCATAATCCAGGGACTGCTGGACATGGGGATCACACACATGGAGTTAATCTGTTGCAAAGAACTTGCATATGTCAGAAATGGAAACTGTACAAGATACCATGTTCACATGTCATTGCAGTTTGTATTTGGTATCGACATGATGCAGAGTAGTACATTGACCCATGCTATAGCGTGGATGCACTGTTTCGGAGCTATGCTCCCGTTTTCGTTGCGTTGAAAGATAGATTATCATGGCCGGATCCTAAAGAAACTCGAAGGGTCGTCCCTAACCCCCGATTGGTTTGAGAGAAAAGTCGCCCTGTCTCAACACAAATCAAGAATGAGATGGATGAGGATGGGAAACGGCCGAGAACCACACCATGGAAGGAGGGGGGGAGGAAGGTGCAATGCGGGTTGTGTGACCAAGAGGGGCATAACCGAAGAAGATTCACTAAGCGGAACGAGGTACCGACGAGTGGTGGTCTCGCGGACTAGGTATGCTAAGTTTGAACCGTGGCATCCGTCTAAATGCAACTTGAAACAAAATGCATGCTATATGCCATTAGATCAAAATGCATGCTATATGCCATTCAATTACGTATTTTTAAAAATTAAGAAAAATTGGATAAAATTTTAAGGACCAAATATGGAATTTATACTATAAGCTACTTTCCCTATAGGATGCATACAAAAAGTCATTAGCATTGCCATTTGGTTTGTCACAAAAATTGCATACTAATTGGTTAATGTAATGTAATGTGTAATGTAATGTTTTTCATTTTTTTTTTCTTTCTCTGAAGGGTGTTAGGTCATTTGTGAGTTGGCCATGATTTCACTTTTCCACTTTTAACCTATTGGATCTTAGAAGTTTTCTCTAATTGCATCTTTTACAATTGTGAAGGCACTCTCCTTAGCATGATCATCTTTAAGTACCCTGGCATTGCGGGGGTGTTAACTTTGACTTGGCCTCTGTTAACATGATCATCTTCAAGTACCCTACCATTGAAGTACATTGCTAATTAAGGGTGTCAAATTTTTATGCTCACAACCAATTAGTCAGTTTACTACTTCTATTATAGTGATTTCTTTGCTTGTGAAGGTTTAATGCCTGCCTGATTCAGTAATGATGATATTAAAAACTAGTTTCCTAGAATTTGATGCTATGGTTGATGTTCTTGCTATTTAATCATTAATGTGTTTCACTAAAATAGGTTGAAGATATATTATTTTTTTCAATATACGCTTAACCTGTTGTCTACAATTTGATGTTGTGGTTGATGTTCTTGCTTTTTAATGTGTATTACTGAAATAGGTTGAAGATTTATTTTTTCAATACAAGCTGCCTAAAATAACTTGTGGGCTACATGAATACATGTGCATGGATTTACACATTTTAGATTATCCATCTTTTTAACTAGTATTTTTGGACTGCTGATCCAAGAGTAGTTTAGCAGTGAGTGTTCTTTTCTCCAATTTAAGATTGAATTGTTTTATGTTCTGTTTCATTTTTGTGTGCGTGTGTGTGTGTGGATAAGGTGAACTTTTATAAATATAAATTCAAGCTTTGCTTGTGTTTTAAGCAGGGATTTAGAAAGATCGAATCCTGAGAAGTGGGGTTTGCAAATGAAGAGTTTGTAACAGGAGAAAAACATTTTTTGAAGAATATTCATCGATGCATGCCAGCTCATAGTCATTACATGCAGAACCAAGATCATGTTTCAGTCCCATTAACTGAACAGAAAAACAGTATTTTGAGGTGAAAATTAATAGACAACCACTTGCTTCACTTGGACCTACAGAGGAATCAAAGACAAGGAGACATTTGAGTTTCAATTACGACTTTAGGTGAGAAAGTGTGGAATATGGAACAAAAGACAGGCAATATGACTCTACTTATTTGTTGTGGTAACTATGGCATATTATGTCTATTTACAACCATGAGTAAGCTAAATTGTTTTGCTGATGTAAATGGTGTTTCACTCAACTTATTTGTTGTGGTAACTATGGCAATTTCCACTTGATGTAAATGGTGGCAACTATATACTAGATATTCTTGTTTTTACTAATTTAATTTTTTGACGTTTGTGCATAGGTGGAAATCTAACTTATAAGTATCAATTTTGACCCAAAAAAATCTAATTTAAATCAAGATGATTCTATGACATTGGATTATTGACCTGTAATACCCGGAAAAATAAAATAAAAGGAGGGGTATTTAAGTAATTTTATTTATGGGGTCAACTTTTATAATTAATATTACTAAGGGGTTTTTTAGAAAATAAGGTTGAAAACCCTAGTTTACATAGTCTAATTTTAAGTCAGCGTATTCTTACAGATGTTTTGAGAGAGGAGACTACTCAAAATACTGAAGTAGAGAAGATTTGACTGTACAACTGAGGTAAGAGTCTAAAAATCTCTTCTTGTCAAATCTAAACTTTATTTAGAATTAGAGTATAATTTATGTTGGTATTTTTGGCCAAGCGGAATTATCAAAAAAAAAAAAAAAAAAGGATTTTCTATGGGTTTTACGATGTAAGGGTAAACAGAGAAGGGTTGGAATTAGGCGATAAAATCCCTTTTTCATTGCACGTCTTCCTCGATAATATCTTAAATTTTGGTGCTTTGCTGGGCATGGAGTTGCTTTGGGTGCATATTACTCTTTGTGAATATTTATTATAAGAAACAGTGGACTATTGGTTACACCACCATTAGTCCAATAGCCTTTTAGACTTTAGAGTCTATGGTGATAATAAGAGACAAAGGCTTTTTGGTTAGAAATTTTTACTCAGCTTTACAGAGTATTCAAACATTATGAATGCTTTGACTTTTTAGCCTAAATAATCGTGTGAGGAGAGAGTCTTATATTACACAGTGCTTGGGAATATTTGCGTGAAACAAATAGAGTTAATACAAATGATCGAATGTGGAATATAGCCATAGAGAAACCGTAGGAGAGTTAATAGTGAGAAATTATTGGGTACTTTAGAAGTTTCTCTTCTGGTCAAGTAACTTGCAAGTTATTCTTATTATTTTGATTATTAAGTAAATTGTGCTTATAAATTGTTAGGTGAGATCTAAGGATTTTAGAGAAAGTGTTAGGAAGAAGTTCTTTGTGGTGAGCTAGTTGAGGTAAGTAACCTTTTCCCTATTGGTTTTATTTTGCGTAATTTAACTACTGAAATTTGTTTACAGTTGTTACAATTTTATTTCTATTGTATTACTGATTTCAAGTAAAGAATTATCACAAATATATCTGATCACTGAATATATGATGTAATTTATTTAATTGTTTTGAGCTATACTGATTCAAAGTAAAGAATAAAGAATTTTCACAATTATATATGAGCATTGTTTTTTTGCTATATTGATTTAAAGTAAAGAGTATAGAAATATCACAAATATATTTGAGATTGAATATATGATTATATATATAGGTATTTGAATAAGACATATTTTTTATGGACAATTTGACTATGAATTGATTCTGATACCCAAACCAATGGGGGTTATTCATTGGTATTCTGATAACCAAGCCAATGGGGGTTATTCATTGGTATTCTGATACCCAAACCAATGGGGGTTATTCATTGGTACTCTGATACCCAGCCAATGGGGGTTATTCATTGGTACTCTGATGCCCAGTCACGGGGATATAGCGTGACCATAGTCATAAGATTGTTAAGAATATGAATTACATTTGAATATTTAACTATTTTGAGTCATTAAAACTGTTTATGTATCTTTGGAACCTATTGTAAGTTATAGTTTTTGATATATGGTAAATTAACTACTTTCTAAACCATCTATGATATAATTGTACGATTAAAGTATGTGATCTATTTGCAACATACTACTTTAAGATTATGAAACTTCTTTAGCTATTTTTGAAAACCCATGGCATATCATAGCTTTTGAAGATTCATATTACATCTTATTACTTTACAAATCCATTGCTGGATAGAACTTATTCAGATTTTGGTTACTTATTGAGTTGTCAACTTACCCCCCCCCCCCCCCCCTCCCTCTTTCTCCTTTCAGATCTTGATCAGGAAGAGTAGCATATGTTTGGGCTTCCGCTGGGATGTGCGCATGAGTGAAGTTTAGGAAATCAATGGAATAAGACTTGAACTTTTATGTTTAAGATTGCCATTTGTGTTGTCCTTTGGATTTAAAGGATTTTGTTTATTTTTATTTGATATTGGAAGATTATTTTTTTGGAGGTCTTTTGAGAATTGCTTTATTGAGGATATTTTTAAATTTATTGATAAAATTTTCTTGAGGATAATTCTTTATTTGTTAAGAGGGCCTTACACACTTGTAAGGTGTAAACTTTATAAGTGTGTGGCTGTTGTCACATGCCTAGCTCTTACTTGGGTTCGGGGCGTGACTTTTTGTTAGATTGAGCTGCCTTAAGGAATCTCCTCATAAACACATATGGGGTAGGCACAGACAACTTAAATTGTAATGTGTTCACCATAAATCTCTCCTATAAGCAAGGGAAATCATTAAATTTAATTTAATAGTGAAAGGAAGGAAAGGAAACGAGTGGGAACCATAATAGAGACAAAAACTTGTCTGATATCATAACAAGATCCTCCACAATAGGGACAGAAACTTCCTCATATTTGCAAGCTAATAGCATGGCTGTTAGCCCAACCAATTGAAGCTTCTTTCTGAGAATTGTTTGGTGCTCTAAGAACCTGTCTATAAGGTTGACAGTGAGGAATAAGGTCTTGTCCATAAGCTCAAATTTGCAATGAACCTGTTAGTACAACCAATTTCATTAGTCAATTTCAAGTACAAATTTTCAGCGTCACTCAGATGTCCCTACAACTGCCTTAATCAATAAAAAGTAATCCCCATTCGAAAGGATGGAGAAATTGATATTATTATGTCTGAAAAGAACATGAATATGAATTCCAAAACACAGAGATTTAGCTCATTATAAACGGTTATGCAAAGGCTTTCAAGTGCTATGCAGATCAAATGTAATTTTTTTTTTCTTTCTACATGATGACCAAAGTACATCCTCAGTATCTCCCTTCACAGAAGCAAATCGGTTTAGAATCATTTTGCTTTGTACTCAAGAATGGGGTCTCCCATACAGATTGATACTCGAGTTTCATGGACTCGAGTATCAATCTGCATGATTTTGCTTTGCACTCAAGAATGGAGCCTCACATACAGATTGATAATCAAGTTTAATGGACTCGGGTACTGCTAACACAGTACTCGAGTTTCATGGACTCGAGTATCAATCTGCATGATTTTTGCACTCAAGAAATTGTGGCCTCACATACAGATTGATACTCGAGTTTAATGGACTCGGGTACCACACTAACACAGTACTTGAGCTCCTTAAACTCAAGTATCAAGTGGTATTTTTTAATCCCAAATGTCAGCTCAACCTGTGCCACGGTGGCAGGACTTCTAGGAACTCGAGTTTACTGTGCTCGAGTACCATTTGGAACTCGAGTTTGTAGAGCTCGAGTACCAGAAAAGTGGTAGATCACTAATTAGTTTCGAAATAGTGCATTTTTGCTACAAATTTTGCAAAATGGTGGTATTTGGCCATTTTCACCTAATAGTCATAGGAAAGCTTGCCAGCCATTGCCGTTTCTGATCTCTAATAATACCATCCCCTACTGAAGGATTAAGATTAGCTCTTTTTTTTTTTGGTGTGGTGAGAAAAGGGTTTAGATTAGCTTTAGAGCTACCATTTATATTTAATGAATTAATTGATTTGTATATGAAGAGGGTAAAATGGATGTAGATGGCCTCATTTTACTGAACTAGTCATGAGCGACGGTACTTTTAGCTCGTAATCAAGATGATGGAAGAAGATGGGGGGCGCGTACACGAGAAGACGGACTCTCCATGAAGGATGGATAAGAAAGCGGACAGATACAAAGTGAATGGTGGCTAGGTCACGTGGCATCCACATGATTTAAGTAGTCCTCAAGAAACTTCAAAAGGAAATATCCTGCGCCTCACGATTAACCCTAATCAACAAAATCGTTATATGGAAAGGATCCCGTAAAATACGTACTTTTATGAGGATATTCCTTATAAGGAAAAGTTCCTCTTTCCCAAGAAACGAAGGTCGGTTCCACACTACTATAAAAACCCCAAAGCCCTTAGAAAATAAGGTACGCATAATTTACCTTAGCTCTGGCACTCTAGAGTGGTGAAAGTTCTTTAACTTAACTTTCGGAGGGTCTTTGGCAGGTACCATACCGGTACTTTTTTTTTTTTTTTTTTTTTTTCTGTGTTGCACAGGTATTGTCTTGAGCACGTGAGGACTGTGTGACTCACTGACGATTTTCGGTATCATCAGTATAAAAAAAAGTCCGTGAAACCCAATTGGGGTTGGATGTCCAGCATTAATATGTCAAAAAAGCTTTACGACTTGTTGAAGTAGCAACTTGTGAGTGGTAGAAATAAAAGTAATATTAGTATTAAGTCTATGTAAAATTAATTATCCATCATTCACAACATATCATTTCAGTAAGTTGTGAAAAAATTTATCTCTGTATCAAAGTTGCAATATTAATTTTTCTATGGCCACACACTTTGTCACAACTAGATGACACGTGCAATTGTAATTGATTAAATATCATTAGAAAATAATAATGCACTCTGCTATATTATTTGTGGCGAGTAATTCTTAAGTACTCTCGGAGCACGGAGAATAGTGTTCCCTTCTCTCACATTTATGCTGAGATCCGCTCATTAAATTCATGGTGGGGTCCATGAATGTAAGAGGAGGAAGCATCATTTCACTATACTCCGGGACTACCTAAGAATTTTTCATTTGTGGTGGTGCCTAGATTGATAGATAATCATTTTGATCCATTGGCGTTGCCAATTTCTAAGAATGCCTCCCCCTCCAGCCCTTCTTGGTTTACCTATAACATTTTCATGGTTGTTAGGCCCACCCAATGTATAGGCCGCAAACAATTTCATTAGGGAGGAGCAGAAGTTGGTTTTTCTTTCTTTCTATATTTTTTTTTCTTTTTTTTAAAATAATTAATATAAAAAGGTGGAATCCTGAGAGCAAGTTTCTACTGTTGCGAGTTAAACTCTCGTGTTAGATGGCCCCGCCAACCCTAGTACTAATGCATCCCGCACAACTTAAACTTAAGCGCTAAAGCAAAGCGGACAAGGTGCTTAACTACTGGACTTTCACCCCTAGGTCCAGAAGTTGGTGGGTATTACTATGTTTTCAAACCCGTCTACTCAGTGTAACTATAGGTAGTTAAAATGTAATTAACCCAAGAAAATCTTAAAACGCAATGAACCGTATAGATATTATCATTGAATATATATTTGAACTTATAAATCAATCAACCGTAATATGAAATTAAGAACATTAACATGCTCCTATTGTACACAGACAAAAACATATATAATTAACAGCTAAAACCGAACCCAACATCGAGTGCATTTTGCCATACAATCTCCCTTACAATCGACATTATAACCCAACACTTTTGGATTTCGAAGAAGAAGGTTACGGAGTGATTTCCCCTTTATTCCCCATTCCTTTTCTAACACCTGCACATTGGTTTTCAGATCATGTTCAAGACTACATCCAAGAACTTCAGGAAACTTTTTGAGCAACTTGCAGATATCATCATTGGCAAGGCTTAAACCCCTAAGATAGTCCAATATTCCATTTACAATTTCGAATTTTGGTACTTCTCTTTGACGTTCCTCACCCCAGTAAGGTGAATGAAATTGGCCAAATGCTTTTCCAAGTATCTTGTCTTCCTCCTCAACACTGAAATTAAATGCAGATAGAGCTTGCCTGCATGCTTCCCATGCCTTCCTATCTTCATCACTCAATGTTAAATTTTCAATTTGTGCGGTTGAACGTATTTCCCATTTCTTAGAAGAGAAATTGGTGGACCTAGCTCCTCTGAGCACATCTGGTGGAAGACCATTAGAGAAGTTCACATTTAACAGCACAATATTTGGTGTAGATGTTGCAAGATCAAGAGGCTGCAATGAGAAATTGCAGATCATATTTTTTAGATTTAATAGTTAACATATATAATAAAATAAATGAAGATAAACTCATAACTTGAATATTTACAAGCTTACAATCTAGAATGTTATTAAAAAGAAGGTCCAATATTTAAGCAGGAAAACTTGATAAACATAAAGAGTACCTAAAATTTATTCTCTCAATTAACAAGTATGATTTGAATGTCATATTATTTTATGCATCTTTTAGGAATTAGTTTTCCACAAAATTTTTTTTACTGTGTGTGATTGGTTATTATTTGAGGCTAGCTTCGCAATCATGGGTTCATTGCTTTTAAATTTTTTGGTTTCATAAGTACATTACTTTTTAAATGTTACAAAGTCCAACTGTTCATTACTGCATGGAAAGCTTAGTTGTTGGAATTCCTACTATAACTGTCCCAATACAAGTCACTCAAAACTAGGTAGACTTCAAAACCTAGTCCATTAACCCTTCATGAGTGACAAAATCCACATAATTGTTCTCTTTTCCTTGGTTTAGAAGGGGGTTCCACAGGAATACTACTTGATCCTATTAGTTGCACAGTAATCCCTTGAAACCACCATCTGTGTTAAAGGGATTCAATCTCAAGTGTCTGATATGACAACATCAGATTTTAAGAAACTATGCAAGTTCACTTCCATAAGGTTATCGATATAAAGATGTCATACAGAAATCAAGTTCACATAGAATTAAAAATGAGTATGTATTGCTACCTTTTAAAAAAATAAAATAATAATAATAATAATGAGTACTTATTGCTATCTTCTGAGAAGTCTATATACCTCACCATTTAGCAACATTATTGATCAAAACTACAAAGTAAATTAGGACTATACCAAATGGTCTAACTTTATTTTGTTTTGTTGTTTAGATGGATATTCATAACACTAACTGCCCGTTTGGATGGAGGGGAGAAGGAGGGGGAGTGGAGAGGAGTAGAGTAGAGTTAGCTGAAAATAAGCTTATTTTGGACTAAATTTACTCTACTCTACTCTACTCCTCCTCCCTCCCCTTCAATCCAAACAGACCATAAGGTAAGTGAAGCTGAATATTCTCAAATTTATGAAACTAGATAGATATTAAAATAACGGCCTAATTAGAATTTTATCTTTCTTTTTTTAGGGAATATAGGTAAAATATAGATGTTCATCTTTCATATGGTTTCATCTGTTATCAGGTTCTGTTTTAAATGATAAAGAACTTTCTTTTCCTTCAAACAAATTAGTTTCACTAATATCTTCATCCTACCATTGGAGCTCCAATATAAACCCCAGCTCACTTCACAGATTCTTCAGCCTTGAACTGAAGTATCAAACAAAAAGTTGAAAAGTTCCAGATTTGGGGAAAAAACAGTGCTTATTTAAAAAGCATGACAAAAACCACCTACTCCAGGCTATCAAACAATGCAAAAGAAGATAACCAACTGACTCCCCATCATGCTTTCATATAAACCACAAGTTGCAACATATTGTTTCCTATTGATCAGATCATTTGCTGTTAAGTTCCTAATGCTGCAAAGTGTCCAGAAAACACCATGTAAAAACATAATGCCAAACATTCTGCCAAAAAAGACCCCTCTGCTTGACCTAACCCAAAAGAGTCCCATGCTCCACTGTAGCTGTCTCATGCATCGCAAAGAGAACTCTAAAGCAAGCATCTGCTGAAAGTCTGACTCCCTTTTCTCGATCTGGCACTACTCCTAATTGAAAAAGGGTTCAAATGTCTGTCCTCCAGGTCCCCTATAACTTCACATCATTGCCCCCCTCATCTAAAGCTATACCAATCACCTAGGAAATACTTTTACCAAAAAACTCCCCACTCCCATCTCCCAACCTAAAAGGAAAAATCTCCTGTACTTCCCAACAAGAAGTCCTTTTTTTTTTAGAACACTCGTTCCTAAAAGTTTTCCACAGACTCAGCCCAAAGGTGTTCATAACAGGCCAAGTGCACCAACCTTGTAACAGTACAAATCCAGAGTTTATTACTTCTTTCTTATTGAATATGTTCATTCAATGAACCATACACTTGTTCTCTTGATACTTTCTTGGGACTGTAAATCAAACCACCATGAAACAGACTTCAATCTTATCACTTAGACATAGGGACACAACCATTCAAAATCAGTAGATATTAGTCCAATCAAATCAAACCAACAGGTAACCATATTGAATAAGTAAGACTTTTGAATGGCTAAATAAAGACTGCATATGATTCAATACCTATGCCAAATTGTGTATGACTGAAAGGAGGCAAATGTAACCATTTATTTCTCCTAGCTCTCCTAAGAACCAAAACCTGCATTTACAAAACTCAATTCAGACTCTTAATCTGAACCCTAATTACCCTGTTGATGCATTGATCTCTAGCAGGTAGATGTAAAACTTGAGGAACAATTTGAAATATCAACAAGTACTTGGAAGCCCAAAATAAAACCAGCCTGTCTGGTTTTGCACCTAATTTGAAAACACTAGACTAAAAACACAACCAATCCCTGAACCCTAAACAAGTGAACCATGCAGCCAGTAAGGCTATTTCATTTTCATATCAACCAAAGTATCCTATTCTAAAAACTAAATAAAAATAGAGTTCAGAGTGATGTAAAGATATTAAGCTGAACTTTTGTTGCTCATGCACATTTATGTCATATGGCTAAGATTCCAATTTACTAACTTGATTACATGGTCAGGCTTTTTCATACACTACAGAGGCCATAGAAGAATTCATTTCAGTTTCATCAATTCAACATCCCTTAGAAGAAAAGGTATGAATTGTAGTTTGGTACTCACAGTAGAAAAGCAGTAGGGTGTTGCAGAACCAAAGGTCAAAAAAGGAGAAGCCAATGATTTCCCTAGCATCCCTGCCTTGTCAGAAATTTAAATACATATCAGCTGACAAAGAAGGAACTATATTAATTGACTAAAGAAGGAAATAAAATCACAAAATTACAAAAGGTATAACGAGATTGGTAAATTACAATTATAGTTATCCACAAAGAAGTACTTGGCTTACAGACCCCAACACATTTAACTCAGCATCTGACCTTCATTGATTAAAAAACTTAATACCAAATTCTTTCTAATTGAGGAAAAATAAGGTATTTTCACCATTCATGCAGTAAGAATTGACTATGAGCCTTTTCTATTTCTCCAAAGACTCTGGTGTGGACAACAAATACCTGTTGGACTAGATTGATGCTGATTGATTCCACTGGACTAGATTGATGCTAATTGATTGATAAACCCTTAGGGATTTGATTTGATTTGATTTTTATTTTCGAATTTAAATATTTAATGTAATTTGATTAGGAATTATTTCACTTCCATATTTGATGCAATTTGAGAGAACTGCTGAAAGGCACATTCTTGTGTATGTTTCACTTGAGTAATAAAACTTTTTCTAGAACCACTTAATGCTAACTCTGAGCAACCTTAGGCACTTAATGCAAACTCTGAGCAACCTTAGGTGCTGAAGCCTAAAGTCACCACTTGATGCTAACCCCAAGCAACTCTAGGTATTGGCTTCTAAAGGTTATATGTTTTTTTGTTCTTTTGTTTATTTACACACGCATTCCCTTTGAGAGTTCTCTGCGCTACAGCAAACTCACTTGACTAAAATTTCCATTATTCAAAGTTCGAGAAATCTAATTTATTTTTCAAAGATTAGCCCTTAACTAATGAAATTTTAAGAAGAGTTGTTGCAGAAGAACAACTCAAAATACTTTGACTATATAGAAATAAGAAAGTCCAAGCGAAACCCATTCATTACAAACTGTTATGGATCATATTATTACCTAGTCCAACTGTTTTGGATCACAATATTATACCTATTCCTTTTATAAGGTCACCAAAAGACAGAAAAGAAAACAATTGATGACGGGGCAGTCAGAATGAAATCCTGCTAAAATCAAAATTCAACCCAAAAATGCTAAAATCCATCATTCTTAATTCATCAATGTGAAGCTTATTCAATGATTTCGTAATAATAATAATAATAAAGAACTTAATTACAGAAAGATATAAAAAGCAGATCTCCACTTTTCTATCAATTCTCTCTACAATTCTATCCACCAATAATCATTTTGAAATTTCCCACGAATATACTTCTACAGTCCCTATAACTCATAACAGCCCAACGTGTAGTGAGAGCAGCAGGCAGCAGAGAGCACAACCCAAGTCTTCCCACATGCTCTTCTTGACCGAGAGCACAACATAAAATGCAAATAACACATGATTTTAGACTATGTCTCGCACCCAAATTTGAGTATGTGTGAAGCAAAATAGTAAAAACCCCAAGGGGTAGCATACTTGGTCATGGATAGCCCATCATGAACGCAAGGGTTATTGGCTCAAATCTTCCCCTACCTGTGGCCACTCACTCATTAAAAAAAGAAAAAGAAAAAAGAGCTAAACACCTAATCAAATTCCATTGTTAATGTAAGGAGGGGAGTTGCTCCTGGATATGAGCATAAACTAATTAGCCCGTCAGGGATGAAAGCCCCTAGATTACCCGGCAATCAGTTCTGGCGGGTGGGATCAATTGCCTGTAAGTTTTACTGGCTAGAGGTAAGCCCAAAGGGCTGTTCTTTAGAAAGATTCCCTAGGTTATGAATAAAAAAAAATTGTAAGGAGGTGAGCATTTCAAAGGCATTCTCTGTGACACAACACAATATACCGAATACCAAAAGGTCCTTTTATTTTATTTTTTTCAAATGGGATTCAATGCAAAATCTTAACATGATCATTCAGTGTACAAAGTACATCATCAAAGCAGATAATGAATTGGAAGGAACAAACAACTGTCTCATAACTTAATACTGAGCAAGTCTAATTATGCATTAGCACACGCACAAGTTGCAAACTTTCAATCGCACATTAGTTAAAAAACAATTCAGAAAGCAAACTAGTGGAATGGGATAAATTATAAATAACTAATTGAGGTTTGAAAGACAAACCGCTTAGAATTAATATGAAAAAGAAGAAGAAGCAAGAATTAGAGTTTGAGTTTGACTAGGAATTGAACAAAAAATTTTGGTGTGGTAAATACCTGAATACAAGGGTGATTCCTTGACTAATGCACAGAGAGGGAGAGAGAGAGAGAGAGAGAGATGCTAGTTCTTCCAGTGCAAGTGCAAGGGGTGGCAACGAAAAAGTGGGACCCCTAACCAAAAATATGTGCCACAGCCACAGTTAAGAGGGATCAGAAGACAACCACCACTGTCCTCGTATAACTACTGTTGTGGTCAATGGGTTTGTTTGGCTGGAATTGGATCCTATACCCCCATGCAAGCAGCGTTATCCTGAAAATAAAATTACATCCTTACTTAATAAAATTATTATTATTACATATTTTAAAAATCTAACAATTAAATTACATGTTTTTTATACTCTTAATACACATGTTAAATTTCGTATTATTCGGATACTATTTACTATGTGATATATAAGTTTATATTTTATGCATAATTTAAAACAATTTATTGATGACATAGCTACTGATATTTAATTTTCTAAAAATTTTGCAAGTATGAAAGATATAAGAAGAAGATATAATTTAATGGTGGATTTATCAAAATTCATCTCCAATAAAAACATATTAATGAATGTTGTAGTTTTAGGCTATAATCAATTTTGTAGCTAAACTTTGTCATTTCAAATTTATGGGGTCTATTCCATGTGATTGTTCCTGTCGTCTGGCCAAGAAGACATTAATTAGTTTTTAGTATAAATGAGTTTGAATCTCAAATATTTTATTTGAAATGGGTTGGGTTGGACAGTTTTAGGTTCAATCCTGGCCGGTGCACGCTAGAAACTGGTAAAACTAAAATGGGTTTTGATGCTTACTTGGTCTTTGATGGGTTAGCTCTACTCGATATGATTATGACATTATATTTTTTTCCACAAACTGTTGGCCTTTGAGCTTTGGACAAACCCAAGTTTGCACTCATGAGTGTAGCCCATTAAGGATAAACCTGAACCCCAGGGTATTAGACTTATAGTGTGCTATTCTTTTACTCTGGGTATAAAAAAGAATGCACACATTAATTTAGTTTTGATCATAATGTAGAGTAGTAAGTGAGTGGATCGATGACGACCAGAATTTTATTGGACCATGAATTTTTAAAGAAGTTGAGACTGATAGTATGGTGGATCAAACTCAAATGTTTGAATCATTTGTTTACTCTTTATGCCAACAGGTCATGATGGAAGACCATCCATGCGGATAACAAATACATAATATATATTTATATATATTGAGAAGAGATCAACATGCGATCTATAGAATCATGATGATACAAATTTCTCTTAAAAATTATGAATATAGTTCAGTGGTGGCCCTTCAAGAAAATCATTCTATAGCTCCAGTGAAGAAAGAGTGAATTTTTAAGACACATAGATGATAGAACCTCAAGAGAGCCGTTATCCTTTGTAGCTACCTGGTGTAGTATCATGTAACCACTTGGAGTCAAGTTTCCTTAATTTTAGAATGCCCCAAACAATGAGACGAGATCATGAGATCTAAGTATTAAAATTTAGAAGTTTTTAATTTTTTATTACAATAAGTATAGACGCATCTCTCCTTCTTCTTTCTTTTTTTTTTTTTTTTTTTTCACTCTCAGAACTTCTGTGTCATATTGTAATTGGTGCATAACAAAAATGATGTCAAGTATACATCCATATGGGAGTAAAAGTTATATTGCTCAAATCACAATTTATCATTTTAACATATTGTTAAGACTATTTTGATTAAAGTTGCATTGAAAATTAAGATGACATATAATTCAAAAAAAGAAGACGAAGAAAAAATATAAAGCATTTATATAATGGGATTCTAAAGTTCTTAGGTAACCTTACAATTTCTAATATCCTATGGAGGGATAAGAATTGAGATCAATGGATGAAAACCAAGTTTGAATGGAAGTTTATCAAAAGTCATGAGGTCGGGTGTCTGGGACATTCAACGAGATAGTCATGTTAGCCACATAAAATGATCCTTGCATAAGCAACATAACGATTAAAAGGAGAGCTAGTTGGAGTGATACGCCTAAAATATAATTTCAATTAATGACATTCAACAAGCAAGATAGTCATATTAGCCGCATAAAATGATCCTTGCATAAACAGCATAACAATTAAAAGGAGAGCTAGTTGGAGTGATACGCCTAAAATATAATTTCAATTAGGCTGTGTTTGTTTCGTGTAAAACATTCTCCGGAAAATACATATTTTCCGGAAATGCTATTTTCCGGAAAAGGAAAATATTTTTAAGTGTTTGGTTGAATTATGAAAATTGTTGTGAAAAATATTTTCATGTGTTTGGATGTATTCTAAAATGCTATTTTCCGGAAAATTTTTCACATTATTACAAAAAATTTCAACATCACATCCAATTCAACAACAATTTCCGGCAGCAAATTCCGGCAACAACAACACAACAACAACAACAACAATAATCAGTTCATCCAAAAAAAAAACAACAACAACAATCAAATTAAAAAAAAAAAAAAAAGGGAGAGATCGAGGAAGAGAGAGTGTGGAGGCGACGGGGCACCGTCGGCGACGAGGTCGAGGTTCGTGGGTTGCTCTGGGTTCGTCGGTTCGTGGGTTGCTCTGGGTCGAAGGCGATGGGTTGCTCTGGCGGTTGCTCTGGGTCGTGCGATTGCTCCGGGCTTGCGATTGCTCTGGGTTGCGATGGGTTGCGCTGGGTCGAAGGTCGCCGGCGGTTGCTCGTGCGAAGGTCTGGTCTGGGTCGCTGGAGCGGATCGGAGCTTGGAGCGGAGGTCTGGACCAGATCGGAGTACTGCTGAGTGAGTGTGAGAGAGCTTGGAGAGTTATGTTGCTGTGTGAGAGAACTTGGAGAGTTGAGAGAGTTTTTTCCGGAAATTGGTTTAAGGTAAAATAGAAGGTGAAATCCATTTCCACCAGGGGAGGGCTTATTTTCGGTCAAAGGGGAAATGGGTTTCCGTTGACCCAATTTTCCTAAGCAGCCAAACACATCAATTTTACGGAAATTGATTTCCGGAAGTAGTTTGAAGTTGAAACAAACACAGCCTAATGACATTTCCTACCACTTTTTGTGGATGATTGGTGGACTCAAGGGAATTTGATTGGGTATGAGTCAAATCACAAGAATAATGATTTCCAAGGACTTTAGAATAAGAAATTTGCCAAATTATTTTACTATTCAACTTATTTTTGATACTATTCATAGGCCCCATTGTATTATTTCAGCTAACTTTTACATTTATCTACAGTACTTTCAGCAAAAAGTTTTTAGTTTCAACAAAATAAGCAGATCTCAAATAGACCCTAAACTCCAGAGCTTTCTTAATTGTCCTTTAGGGCATCGCCAAGAAGTAACAGGATGATCCATCTATGCTCACAGGAATCGTGACAAAGAAAAAGTTCAATCCTGGTGCTCAAATCCTTCATCACCTCTTCTAGGCAAAGGTTCTCATAATCAAAGAAAACCCCACCACCCACATGCTATTCATCCGTTTTTTTACCATGTCATCAACATTTAGATAAAGGTTAATTATCACCAATTTAGGACTTACGTAAATTGTTAATGATGTGTTGAGATCCAATTATTTGTTTAAAAATAAATGGTAGATTTTTGAAATTTTATGAGAGGTTTCTAAAAAGTAAAAACTTCAGAGTTTTACAAAGACTTTCAAAAAATGTCCAATTTGCTACTTAAATACAAAGGACGCTTAAAACCGCTTGAAAGTTCCACACACCTCAAAATTGTCAGATTCCTTCCAAGAACATATTTTGACTACACAAATCTCATAATGATTATATATTATGATAATCATACGTGTAAACATAGTGTTTATGTTGCCAACAGTATATTTATAGCAGCTAGAGTGGGGGAAGAGAGCAAAAAATAAGGAAAAAAAAGAGTAGAATTTTTAAAGTGCGTTAAGTGGCGGGTTTTCTTTTAAATTGAGAGGGGGAATAGAGGAGAATAGAGTAAAGTTGATTAAAAATAAGTTAATTTTGTGTTAAATTTACTCTAACCTACTCTATTCCAAGTCGCTTCCCCTTAATCCAAACAGTTAGGAAAAAAAAAATTGGATAATTTTGAAAAAATTTCGGTGATAAATGAGGTGTAATCTAAATGAGATTAGTTATCCCTAAAATCCGGGTCAGGGTCGGGTAAGAGGGTAGGTTTGTAATAATGGATGGGCGGTCTACTTGACTAGAATGGTTGGTTCCATGGATGAAAAACAAAAACAAGACAGGACCGTCAAAATCTCCTCTACTCCCATCGCTGCCCTTTCCCTCTTCTTCAAAATTAATTCATAATTTTCATATTTTGCTTTTAGAAAACAGGAAACAGAAAACAGTAAACTCCATTTCCAATTGAGAAAACAAAAGATCTATATATAAACATCTATATATCACTTCCTTCACACTCACTCTTTCCCCAACCAAGTAAAGGAGAGAGAGAGAGTTTTACAAAATCTCGCGCGCTCTTTCTCTCTCTTTTGGAATCAGTACAGTACAATGCTAGAATGAATGGCTCAGTACAGGCAATCAGGAGGAGGAGCGGACAGGTTCCCCAATCCACGTGGCGGCCATTCACCTTCATCGTCCAACGGCGGCGCCGGCGATCACGTCTCCATCGGGATTCGCTCCACGCCGCTCCACCACAATAAACCGTCTCGGCCTCGCCGCTCCGGTCGCTCCGACAAGTTCCGCCGTCGCGTCTCCGTGTGCGGCGTCGTTTTGATCCTCTCGCTCGTTCTCCTCCTCACCGTCTTGGCCTACTATTACCTTTCCAGAGACACAAAAGGTCCCTTTCACTCCTCATTTTGCATTTTTGATTTGAATCTTTTTCTCTATAGCACAGTTCATGTCCGTTAGGTTTAAATTACTGTTGGTGTAAAGTGACTTCATGGTATAAGTTAAAATTGTGCTAATCTTGCCGTTAGATCGCATTTTCTCTTCATACATGTTGAATTTTTTCTTGTCAATCGGATGTCATTTACTATTCAATCTCGAATTTTGTATAATTTAAAAATTATAAAAGATTGAAGATTTGAACAATTTGCAGATGAAATGGTTCTTAATCTCTGATCATTTTGATAATCGATGAGCACGATACATCTAGGAAAATATATAATCCTACACTGTGCTTGGTAAAATATTTAACTAATGAAGAGATATCGGGTGCCATCACGAGACAATATCACTACCTGTTATTGTTGCTACCATCACCATTTTTATTTTCACAACCAACTCGCTGCCACCGGTACGACCACTGTTATCACTAACATTATAAATGTCACAGCAACATCCCTCTGCAATCACCCATTGCTGCCGACATTAACCCCTGCTCACTTGTTTTTGTCATTTCCAAACCTGTAAATGCCCAATAATCTCTAGCTAATATGGTACTGCCTTCTCTCACAACAATGGGACAGAGGGTGGGGTTACTGAATTCACCGACATTACTGTATATTTGGTTGTTGCCCGCACCTTTGCTACTGAATAACTAAAGCAGAAAGAAGAAATCGTATCAGTGGGAAAAATCTTTGAGTTACTGTCTTTTTTATATGGAAGCAAGTTTTGAAGAGTCTATTAATTTCAGTGCATAATAATCAAATAATACATAAATCCTTTAACTTATTTTCTTCTCAACCGCCAATGAGTTATAGCTCAACTGACACTTCTTTTTCCTATAATAATGGGATGGAGGGTGGGGTCGTGGGTTCAAGAGTCATTGGGTGCGTGTGTAACTTACCAGTCAAAAGGGGAAAAAAAACCCCTATTTTCTTCTCAACCAACAATTGGAGTGGTAGGGAATTTGATGTAGTCAAACCCTAATTTGTTTGTAATTTTCCATTTATGTTTGTGTGATGAACGTGCTTTCCTGAGCCCCAATACTCAAGAACCTTTTATCATTGTATAATCTTTTTATTTCAAAACATATTATGACAGCTTGATCTATAATCCCTTTCTATACTCTGATTATGGAAGTTGGAGTTTTATCTAAGCATTTTATGACTCTTTATGTGTTTGTGCAGAAATAGATAGTTATCTTGCTGAGAATGATGATTTTCTTAGAAATGTGACACGGACACAGAGGAATGAAGTCAAGTTTGGCCAGGGTTCAGGTGGGCATGGTCGAGATTCAAGGTATTGGGATAGAGATGATAGAAGAAGGGATGAAGATTATAATGAAGATGTGGTGGAGCATTCTAGCATGGACTCAAATGATGAAACTCATAAGGGTGATGATCTGATGAGAATGAAGAATAGCAACAAGAAGTCTTCTATTGATGATTCTGTCAAGGGTTCAGATCGGAGAGGCATTGGATTGTACAATGAAGCTGGGCGTAATGAGTTGAAAATTTATGAAGCACAATATGAGGCCTCTTTGGAGAATGTGGGGAAATTGTCTACAGAAAATGAAAATAATAATCAGCTATTTGATCCTGAAGATTTGGGAAAGCAGGATGATGTAGCTGAAGCTTTTGATGAGTATGATGACGGTTTTGATTTTCATGATGCTCAAACGGATGATGACACTAGACATGGGAAAGGGGACTATTTAGATGTAGTAAATTCACACAATGAAGACAGTGGAGACTCTAGGGAGTCCTCTGATTTTCTTAGTGCCGGAAGGAAGCATCAGAATGTGGCTGAGGATTTGGATGAAACCTTTACCAATCCACATGAGGATTCTTCTTTAAACTCCCGAAATATTGATAAATCCAAGACAAATTCCAGACATGTTAATTTCGTTGAAAAGCAATCTACCAGGACACGTTCAGGTTCAAAAAGAAAACCAAAGCACCGCAAGTTCTCTGGTAAAATTTCTGTTTTTTCTTATGAAAATTGTCTGGGTACATGTTAATATTTCTTTTTTTGACTCACTGAAAATTTAATTAGTTTGTGCCAACAAAAATTATAACTTGCTTGTGGTTCTAAAATTAGAGATCATTTTGACACCTAACTGCTAGTTGGTGCAGACATTTCAATCCAAAGGATACTTTATACCTGTAATTTTTTCTCATTTTAAGCTTACATTTTTTTTGGAATCTTCTTGCAAACAAATGACATTGATGATGAATAGGATACCTATGATACCAACTGCGCTTGTAACTGATAGCTGATACTTGGTTTTGGATACTCTTCTTCAGACTTCAATTCCAAATATAATTAGAGAGATCCAGTCCTAATCCAATTGTATAAATCATGACACCTAAAGCTATTTTTACCACTTCTTGTACATAACATCTAGTGAATGAACCCGATGGCCTTTTCTTTGAACCTTCTCTTTATCCTCCCTGCTGTGAATCCTCCTATGGTCAAATGCAGTGCCAGCAGCTGGTGCTGAGGTGGCATGTGTAGTTTCCTGGCTGGGTTTGATGTATTGGATGTACCCCATTGTTCTAACCCGAAGATGGAATCAAAACTGTTGGATTCCTCTCCCTTTTTCTCCTCTCTGAAATCCGTTGTAAGAGTTTTCCCTGGAGTTGCAGTCCAAACAAAAAGCGCTAACTTTGTTGGTGCCTTCACTTTCCTAATAGCCTTCCTAGGAAAATCTGAACTAGAAGCCCTTCCTGACACCTTATAGAACTAAGGAATTGTGACAATACCATTTTATTTAACACTTATTATTTGTCCCAATCTGTATCCAAACTAAATACAGCATATCAAATAAGTTGTTAACGGATTCCAACTCCTAATATTGACTGGGCTCTCACTAATTTGGGTTCCAATGTACTACACCACCTAATATCTCCATAGGTTAGACACTAGCAAATTTATTTTCAGCTAGCTGAAAAGATTCTGGAAAAATAATAACTTTGATGGTTCATTCACTCTATCAAGAGCCTTGTAGCTCAATTGGTTGGCACCTATTGGTGTTTACAACAAAAACATTTAGAGCATGTTTGGTAAACTGTAATTGGCATAGTAATGAAATAGTGGTTTCTATGGTTTAACTATTTATTAGTTTGGTTATGTTTTTGGTTATGTTTTTATTAGAGGGAATAGTCATTCCTTATGAATAGCTATACTTTAAAATGAGGAATAACTTTTCCTTTTTAAATGGCTTGTAATAGCTATTTATTAGTTGGTGTAATAATTTCTAAAATGAATATATTTCCAAATAAAATTTTTTTTCCATATACACATAACAATTATGAAAATAAAAATCATCAAAAAACAATTCATTTCTCTCAAATTTAAAAAATATTATTTTTTAAGAAATATAATTGTATGAGTAAGATATTTCCTAAAATATATCTAAGTTTTATTCTAATGTTACAACTCACAACCAAATTTATGAATAGGTTTAGTTATTCCATTATGGGTATGTTTGGTACACTAAATGTAGATTGCATTAGGAATAGTAACTTTTATTATTGGGAATGGAAGACATTGTAATGGAATAACTATTACCATCTATAAGTTTGGTTATTACATATGGAGAACTTGTAAAAGATGATGTACAAGGAAACTTTATATTTTTGGAAATATTTTTTTTGATAGGTAATAAGACTTTATATTGAAAAATTGAACATCATGCTCACGATAGTGAACACTCTGAACAAGAAACAGATACAAAAAAATCAAAAACTAAAGGAACTAGAGGAATAACTATTTCATCCATTTTAAAGAGGAATAGCTATTCTTCAATTTAAAGAATAGTTATTCCAATGTAATAATTAATCCATGTAATAAATATGCAACAAAATGACTGAATTGTTATTATACATGAATAACTATTCCATTAGAGGAGCTATTATTTTACTATCTTCATTCCAGTTTGTTTGTCCTCTATTCCATTTTGGGATGTCCCAAAATATTGTCCTGTTTCTAAAATTAAAAAATTATTAGTTTACTAATGTTCCTATTATACCCCTACTTTATTTTCAAAACTCTTTGAAAAGAAAACTAACTAATATTTAAAAAAATCAATTTAATTAGGGCACCTTTTTAGTTGCTTTATTAAGAATAACTCTTTTTAAAAAAGCTGATAAATTTATTTAAGAGTAGTTTTGTAAACTTATACATTTTTATAAAGCAGACAAGACAATAAATGATGTTCCCGTAAAAAGTTTGACTTTTCAAACAGGACAAATAAATTGAGACGGAGGGAGTATTATTTTTCACTTATTTATTTTGACATTCTCATTTCAGTTACACTCATTTTATGGATATGTTGCTTCTTAACTATTCAACATTCAATACTATACGACATAGCTGGTCATAATAAAAATAAAAAATAAAAAAGTTATTAGAAGTAATAAAAAAGGACATGCTAAATAGGGAAGTAATATAGAGTATGGCTTTAGATAGAATAGAATGGATGAGAAGACCCATAAAAAGAAAAGAACGGATGAAAAGAATACATGAGAAGAATACATGTTATAGACCCTAATGAATCTGTTGAGGATCCATAGCTAACCCCAAAAATTTGGGACTAAGGCTTTGTTGCCATTATTGTTGTTGTTGTTTTATTTTTTTATTTTATAATAAAGCCAGTACTAAAACTAAAGATTACAAGTACAATGGGGATAAAATGGAGTATACTAGCTGTAAAACATTAATATCTAGTCAACTAAGAGCACTCACATCAGTGGGTGTAATAGAAAAAATGTAAAATTTACACACATTTTCCAATGCATGGGTTGTCTATTGTTGTGTAAATATACAAATGAGCTGCAGTAACTGTGTAAATATACACAGTTACTGTAGCTGTGTATTTCTATATTTTAATATTTGTTTACTCCACCCAATGGTTTCTCTCTCCCCCCTCACTCTCTTCTTCCTCTTTCTTCTTCTTACTCATTTGCTTACAAAAATGGCAAAGCAGCAAGCAGGTCAGTCTAGTCTATTTTTTTGATAGGTAATAAGAGTATTATTAAACAAACTGTAAAACAGAAGAAAGCAAATACAAGGTGTTCATGATGGTGAACACAAGGAAATGCAACAAACAAACAAACAGCATCAAACAACAAGAAAAAACTTAAAGTGCAATAGTAAGAGAAGAAATAAACTCCAAGATAGTGGAACAATCTGAGAAGCCCCAACACCTAGACCAATCAAATAAAGTCTTTTGGCATAGAGCTTGTAATTGAACCAAGGATTTCTCGGTATCCTCAAAAGAGAGTTGATTTCTTTCCGTCCAAACAATCCACATCAAACAGTTAGGAACCATATTCCATATGTCTGAATTAAATTTTCCTAGCCAAAAGCTCCAACAATACACCAAGCTTTCCACAGAGCCTAACATGACCCATTGTGTCCCAAAGATCTGAAACATATAAACCCACAGTGAGTGAACTACAGGACAATGGAGGAGGAGATGATCCACAGTTTCCTCATTCCGATGGCACATACAACACCGATTCACCAAAATGCGCTCCCTAAGCATAAGATTATCCAATGTAAGGATCTGCCCATAAACCGCTGTCCACGCAAAAAATGCCACCCTCTTAGGAATCTTAGCTTTCCAAACACCCTTCCACGGAAAATTGGAGGTAGCTGCCCCCCTAATGATATTGTAATAGGACCAGGTATCAAAAGGTATCAAACTTGCCATTCCTGTCGAGACACCAATGAGAAGTGTCACTCCCACCACCCCTAGGGATTCGAGATTGAATGAACTCAAGGAAAGAGAAGGTAGCCTCTAATTCCCTTTCATGAAAACCCCTATGAAATCTCAAATTCCAAATTCTATCGTTTCCACCCTCCTGGTAGCATAGTACATCAGAAATGCAAGCTTCCTTGTCATTAGAACACACATACAACTGAGGATAGAGCCTTTTAAGTGGGTTATCTCCAACCCACTTATCATGCCAAAAAAGAATTCGAGTGCCATCACCCACCACTAAGGCCACATGTTTGGAGAAACTCTCCCAACCATCATGAATACCACGCCACAGACCACATCCGTGGGCCCTTCTACATATTTTAGTAGGTGTGAAATGCGTACCCCTATAGAGTTAGTTGGCCCCACATGAAAACCACGAAGCAGACCACAATCCTCAGTTTTCTTCAAAATCCTACTTAGTACTTCCATAATTAAAAGGAAAAGAAGAGGGGACAGCAGATCACCTTGTCTCAACCCACGAGAGCTTCCAAAAAAGCCTATCGGAGATCCATTCACAATAATAGAGAAGCGAATAGTAGTTATACAAGCCTTAATCCACCCCTCCATTTCACCCCAAAACCCATCCTAGCCAACAGATAGAACAATGCATCCCAATTCACATGGTCATAGGCTTTCTCAATGTCCAATTTGCAAACCACCCCGGGAACATGACTCTTCAATCTGCTATCTAGGCACTCATTAGCAATAAGCACTGAATCCAAAATTTGTCTCCCACCAACAAAAGCATTTTGAGACTCAGAAATGAGACTATCTAGCACAACCCTCAATCTATTTGCCAACACCTTAGACAACAGCTTGTACACACTCCCTACCAAACTAACAAGCCGAAAATCCTTAACATCAATAGCATTATTTTTCTTGGGAATTAGAGTGAGAAACGAGGCATTTAAAGACCGTTCAAACACTGAATACCTGTGAAAGTGCTCAAAAACAGCCATGACATCCACCTCCACCACACTCCAACATTTTTGAAAAAAAGCCATGGTGAAGCCATCTGGTCCAGGTCCTTTATCCCCCTCCATCTCCGTCAAAACCTGGGTAACCTCTTCTTTAGAGAACTCCCTCTCCAAGGACAACCTTTCATCCTCTCCAATGCAAGCAAAATCCAGTCCATCCACAGTTGGACGCCACATATCTGTCTCTGTGGAGATTTTGATAGAATTGAACCACCTGAGATTGTACAGCAGATCCATCCTCATATAAGACACCATCTACCTCAATGCTTCTAATGTGATTAGCTCTTCTATGAGAGTTCGCTAATGTATGAAAGAATCGAGTGTTGTTCTCCCTCCTTCACATACAGAGCACGAGACTTTTGTCTCCAAAAAGTCTCTTCTAAAGCGGCTAAAGCTGCAATATCACATTTAACCTGTGTTCGGCAGGATTCTTCCTCATTTGAGAGGCCCAAAAGTTCTTCCTTAGCATCTAGACCCATTAATTCAGACAGCAAACGCTTCTTCCTAAATGCCAAATCTCCAAATTCCTCCTTATTCCACTTCTTAAGGTCTTCTTTAAGATCCTTTAATTTCTGAGCTAGAATGAAACTTGGGGAGCCCATAAAGCTATACCCCTCCCACCATTGATTAACTCTCTTGACAAAACCCTCAACTTTGAGCCACATATTCTCAAACTTAAAAGCATAGCGACCCCTACCCACTCCACCAGCTTCCACCAAAAGCGGACAATGATCAGAAATAACACGAGGGAGCTCCCTTTGAGACACATTCCCGAAATGATCTACCCAATCCACAGAAACTAGAGTCCTGTCAATACAGGACATAGCTTGCGGCTCAGCATCTCTAAACCAGGTGAAAGCAGCCCCCTCCAATGGTAAATCCACTAGATAATTATTCTCAATAAAGTCCGAGAATGCAAACATGGCTGGGCTAAAAGACTCACAACCAAGCCTCTCACGTGGGTATCTAATAATATTAAAATCACCAAATAAAAAACAAGCTGTGTTCCACCTGACATGTACCTTGGATAGCTCCTCCCACAAAGTAGCCATATGATGATTAGCATTGGGACCATATAGACCAGTGCAGACCCATTCAAAACCGTCCAAAACTCCCCTAAGAAGAACACTAATAGAGAACTGACCAACAGATACATCAATTTTCTCGACCACCCGTTTATCCCAAATCAGCAAAAACCCCCCAAATGTTTGAACCGCGTCCAGTACAACCCAATCAATGAAGGGACTACCCCATAAGCTCCGCACAAGAGAAAAATTTAAAGAAGAAAGTTTAGTTTCCTGCAAACATACAACATCACATCTCCATTCATTCAAAAGATTCTTACAAACCTCCCTCTTTTGAGGGTTATTTTAACCCCCTAACATTCCAAGAAATAAATCTTAAGGACATTTATAACTACCAATTGCCCCTAAACTAGACGATGAACCTCTGTTCCGAGAGTAAGTCCCATCATAATTTACTGTAGAAATCAGACCCCGCAATTCCCTAAGACTTTTCTGTCCAGCTTTAATAGGTCAGCGAGTACAACCATCATTGACTACCTCAAGACACTCCTGTTCTAATAAACGAAATAAAGTCACACATTGAGCTTCATGTTTTACAATAGGAAAGCCCACCATTTTGCAGAAGCTCTTCATCATTGTAGGCACCCATTTCGAGTGTTCCACCTTTGATGCATCAAACTCACCTTCCTCAGCCACCGTACTCAACACCATATCTTCAGCTACCCTAGGGACCCAACAAGACAACGGAACACACTCTAGTGGACTATTGCTGTTCTCCCCATTACCCAAATCTCTAGTGTCAGCCCCACTTTGCCCCCATGGAAGAAATAGAAGCTCAGACTCACCAATTTGCATACCGTCGGCATACGCAGCTTTCGACGTTGTCATACATGTTTGGGAGTCACACCCCTCTTTGTCACTTATGCTTGGTACATCGGTAAATACTTCCTCCTCCTCCTCAGACCAAGGGTCCCCCTCCCTACCCAAATTGTTCAATGGAGAAAACTGATTGGACACCTTCCACTTATGACGATGGAGAGGATTACCACTTATTGATGTGTTGTTTGGCGACAGCACCGCCAGGTGTGAGCCTTTATCCATTCCTTCGAGCTGCCCAGGTCTGTTTTAATGGCATGTTTGGATGGAGGGGGGAAGGAGGGGGAGTGAAGGGGAGTAGAGTAGAGTTGGCTAAAAATAAGATAATTTTGTGCTAAATCTATTTTACTCTACTCTACTCTCCCTCCCTCTCCCTCAATCCAAACAGACCATAAGTTCACCGTGTTCCTCGAGTCATCCCCAATCGGCCTCTCAACCTCCCGATCAGAATGGGAAGCCACCGAGATAGGGCTGAGAAACTCCGAAACTGGGCAAGAATGGAGTTTAGCCCTCATCGGAGCCTCAGGAACCACCATCGGCGCCTCCGCCGCTGCCCCGGGTTCCCTCGAGGTCTCGCCTGACCCACTTGTGCCCTGAATGTAGACCATTCTCTCGTTCAACCCATTTGGATTGGAGGTATATACTGCCTCTAAATGGGTTTTTGGTATCGGGTTAGCTAAGTGGGCTTGGGCTCGGGCTTGGACTGGGGCTTGGGCTTGGGCTTGAGTAACCACAAGCCCCACTACAATAGGCCTTTGTGACTTCACTTGATCCATCCATGAGACAACCCGTTTACCGCCATCGGGTTTCCCACTTTTAATGGACTTGTGAGGGTTATGTGGGTTCATCCAAGATACCACTCTTTTTCCCCCTTCTGATTTAGACACCCTCAGCGCCAAGTTGTCAGTAGTCAACTTAAACAAGAAATCACGCGTGGGTCTGCCATTTTTATTAGAAACTGTAACGACAGTTTCACCCTTCAACACGTTATGTCCCAAAATATTTCTAGAATTTTCAAATTTCCTTAACTTCCGCTGGTTGCTAGATTTGAAAAATTTCTTCCCATTATGTCCACCGCCATCCGTCGGACCACCACCAACAGCTACATCGGAAGTCCTCCCTTCCACCCAAACAGTGTTAGAACCTGATAGGAAACTATCTAATTCTTTTGAAAACAAGCACCGCCTAGACCGGTTTGAACTCGTAGGCACCATAACACAACCACGTCGAGCTCCACCAAAAAACACAGCTATATCCGCAAAAATACCAGCCTTATTCGACCTTCCCTGGAATTTGAAAAACTTATTGTTTTCTCTATATCGTTTGTACAACAAATCCTTTCCTGGAACCCAATCACGATTATCGGCAAAACAAGAGAGAATCCATTTCAATCCCTTATGACTTAGCCAAACGGAACTTTTAATATTCTGACGACTTTCGTGTATAGCATAAGAATTAGCCCGCCTGCCGTCAAAAGAGAAGGAAAAGGTTTTGGAATCTATGCGAAAAGAACCTTTACTGCCCCCTCTGACCTGAGGAGAAGGTTTAAGAGCTGAGTTAGGGAGAGGCAATTTGTTAGGAAGAGGTGTGGGTGAAAAGGTAGTGGTTGGTCTAGGCAATAAAGGTGGTTGTAACGGCAGGACAGAAGAAGGTGGGGTGGTCAGTGAAGAAGTAAGAGGTGGACATATAGAGTGGTATGGCAAAAAACCAAAAGGTGATGGGAACAGTAATGGAAAGAATCCAGGGAATTGAGGAGGTGACTGGTTGTGAGGCAGTGGTAGAGAGGGGAGCAGAGGAGGGAAAGATGTTGGCTGTGTGGTAGGGAGGGAGGGGTGGGGGGAGAAGGGTAGGGGGGGCAACGTCATGGAAACACTCTTGCCAGTGTCTTTTCAGTACTACAGTAAAACACTATTCAGTATAGTTAGTCACTGAAACCACCATCACCACCAGGCCTCCCAATAGTTGGTCACCTTCACCTCCTCACTGACATAACCCCATTGAAACAACACGTCAAGTTTCCTCTGGAACAGAAATATGAAAAAATAGCATATATTCTACTGAGAGAACAAATATAACCATCAATCAACCTGTAAAGTTTATGAATTCAATTGCCCCTTCTATAATTTGACATATCTAAAGCATTGCTTAAACGTAGATAAGAAGGAATCAAGAGGCTCACGAGGCAAATCTTTTTATTATCCATCTCTAACCTCCTCATCTTTATCATTCAAAAAAGAAAAACCCATGTCAGATATTGTTAAATTGTCAAAAATGAGGCTTTGTAGCAAATAATCAAATGAGTTTACCTTCAAAATTTGGGGGTTTGATCAAAGTTGGATTGTTGTCATCAGTAATAACCATTTTGCTTGATTATCTGAAAGAAAGAAAAAATCACACCAACCCCACTAGCCTAAGACAAGATCAAAAGCTTCAAAGAGAGTTTGCTGGGTAGTTTGTTGTTATTTTGGTGAGGCTTTTGGTTAAGGAAGATAGAGACTGATTTTGGTGGGTAGTTTGCAATGATTTGTGGTTTACAAATTTGGTAAAGCCGAGAGATGATTTGAGAGTATTATAAAAAATTGATAAAGAAATACTATTTTAATGAAATGTAGTGTAAAATAGATAAACTGATGTGGATATTTTGAAAAGTAATTTGTGTAAAATAGAAAAAGTTAGGTCCCTATGCTAAAATAGATAGAAATGCTCTAAGGGTATAAAGAGCTATGTAGCACGGATACGGGCACGATACATAGTACTACGACACGGCATTTCTTGAAAAACTAGGATATGGCACGTCTAGGATATGACACTTAATTAATTAATATATATATTTATTTTTAGGTATATATATTTTATATTTGGACATAATTTCTGTTTATTTTGGATTTAAAAAATAAGTAACAACAATGAAATGTTTAGATATCTAAAATTAATTTAAAGGCAATAAAATATTTTTTAAAGTACGAACAATGAGTTCAAATAAACTAGACACCCAACAAAATAATTTACATAAACAACATTCAACATCAAACTAAAAACCAAAAATAGAAGACAAGTCTTCAAGATGATCCCTCAAAGACAGCATCATCATCTTCATTATTGTCATCACAAATACTACTATTATAAAAAATAACACTCTCCAGCTCCGGCTCATCTAATGAAAGATTTGCCATCCCAAGCAATCCAGCCCCTCCAAATGGCTCATCCCATGAATAACCTCATGAATCACCTCCAATGTCCCACTTCTGAGATTTTCCTTTATCATAATCTTTCCTCTTCCTTGAAAGAAGTCAAAGATTAGTATGAACAAATACTAAATCTTCAGCACGTTTAGGAGCAATTTTGTTCCTCTTCATTGAATGAAAAAAGTTGTATGTACTCCAATTCCTCTCAGCACAGATGGTGAACAAGGTTGTCCAGCAAACTTTACAGCTAAAACTTGAAGCATTGGTAATGAGAACCCATGGACATTCCACCAAAGCAATGCATCTAAGTTCCACCTTTCCTACATGCAATCACTATCAGAGCTCACATGTCCTTAAAAATAAACCAAACTCTATATGCACCTTCCTTCTATCTTCAATATTTGGAAAGAATCTTCTTAAACACTTGTTTATCTCCTCAAAAATTTCTTTATCCTGATGTGGAGGGACACGATCATTTGCCCCACTAATCCATTGATTAGTATAGTACCTAGTTAAAATTAAATAAATATGTTACAATATTAATAATGAGTTCATTTATTTCAAAAGGAAGAAAACTTACTTAGGATACTTATCAAAAAAAAGAAAAAGAAAACTTACTTAGGATTCAAGGAGTGAGCAAGGCAATGAAGTAGTGTGCAATTTTTGGTCCACTGAGCAATGAGTATATCGTTTATCATAGTTTAAAATGGCACAATCTCCTCTTGGTGCTTGCCTTCAAATTGGTATATTTCTGCCTTCACCTTTTTTATCATTGCATCCCACATATCATACACCTCATGAAGAATGGCTTATCTGTGTCAGCTGTACAAAGCATGCCATAAATAGGTCACGTGAATCAAAGAATATAGTCAACCTTGTCCCACCACAGTTCATTTGAAACCAATTCTCTCACAGTTGCTGCTTTTCCAACATCATCTTCCCCATAAGCTGACCATTGCTCACAAATGACCATGTTTTGAAGGCTTCTTCTTATGAGTGAAATCTCTTAAGCATGACCAACGTTGAAGCAAATCATGTTTCAGCAACAAGAAGTAATTTCGAAGTGCAAAATTCATTAAACATCGCCAATATCATGGAGTGATTCTTGATGAAAATACGTATGAAAGATGCATCTTCAGCAATTTTTGTAATCCAATACTCTTCTTGACAGAAATATTCTATAAAATCACACATATTCTAGGGTTGACTCTCATCCAAAGGACATCCATTACATTCTGTGAAAACAATTTTAACCTCTCAATATTCAACTTGAACCCTTCTAAAGTTCTATTCCTCTCCCTTTATATATGCTACGTCAAACACAATGGAGCTATCATCCGTACCCTATTCTTAAAAGAAAGATGTCTGACAATAACATTTGAGAACTCCTAACTACTCTAGGCATCACCCATTTCACACCAAAAGCCACAAATATGAATTTTTTTAACTGCCTCAGTATTGTATAATGCAAAAGAAAATGATCAATGTTCTCTTCTTCTTACCAAAAACTAAGTCTTCTACCATTCCCGATGATATAACTAATATATCTAGAAAAGATTGCATCCAACTCTAATCGCCTTCAAGATGTCCACTCCATATGTACCATGAGGTGAATTCATAGACCAACTCTCTCCCTACTTCCCCATATTTCACTACTAATAAGCATTTCCACTAGTGGACTAGTGGTCATCTTTTTAAATAAACCTCTAATAAACTATCATTTATCCTTAAAGCTTGAGTTGATAAGAAATGTTGAATTTAATCACTTAACTATTATTATAATACTCCCCTCAAGTGTGAGCCAAGACTCCTTAAAAAGTAGGTGCTAACAATATTTAACTGTTAGATCGCCTACTCTAGTATTATGGTAACTTATTGCTAGTCCAAAAAGCTTAATCTGATAGGATATTGTGAATATAATTTAAAAAAAAAAGGAAATCGTGAATATAATCACTTAACCATTATTATAACAACCTCGATAATCATTTCCTTGACAAGACATGGTTGAAATACTCAAATTTTTTATACCTAATCCACTTGCACTTATAGGCGAGCAGTTAAATCCTTTTCTTCAATCTCTTTTGCATATAGCTAAGGTTTAGATAATGACATAGGTATATATATTTTGAGGAAATTACATAATTCTCTTTATAATTTGGGGATGGTTTCAAATTAACCCTAGTTTTAAAAAAGCTTCCATTAAAACCATACAAATTTAAATTTTTTTATTAATTCACCCCTCAAAGAGTTGTTGTCATTTAAAAGTAATGAAAAATCTAGTAAATTGCACTTTAGACTTATCTGAGCACTAAAATATCCATCATATAAATACCAAGTGGTATTTTAATGCAAAAAAGCTCACAAAACGATAGCATCCTCATTAAACTTCATTTTGTAAGGTTTTTATTTTTTGTTGCCAAAATGGTATATATGATTTTCATGGAAGGATTTTTGTGTTTAGGTATGTTCTAGTCACAATTTATGTTACTTTTAGTTAATAGTGACTAATTGGGGGAACAAATTGAAACAATGGAGAAAGTTGATGGTTTCAATAAAAAAATTTTAAATTTAGGGTTTAATTTGAAATTGCCCCAAACTATAGGGTGTATTATGTAATTTGACTAAGATTTAAGGTTCTTTTGACCAAAATCTGGCTCGCTTGTCATGCTCTGTTGGGTGCAAACAAGTCTAACCTGCCTGAGATTGTTGCTTGGCAGCATTATATTGTATTGTAGGTTAATAACCTTAATAGACATAATAATGTCTAAAACTCACTACATATCCTCTCTAGGTACCTTATCATATGCTTTCTCTAGATCAATAAAAACCATATGGAGATCTTTACGGGCTTGTCTATATTTTTCATTTGATGTCCAAGTAAGAAAGTAGCTTCCATGTTAGATCGCCTTGACACGAAACCAAAATGATTCTTCGATATTGTTGTTTCAAGTCTTAACCCTTGTTTAATCACCCTCACTTAAATTTTCATAGTGTGGCTCAAAATCTTAATTCCATAGTAATTTGTACAGTTTTGAATATGCCCCTTTTTCTTGTAAATTGGTATTAGAGTGCTTCTTCTCCACTCAATAGGTATTACAATGTTTCTCCTCATGCTAATTTAAAAAAAAGTAACAAGAACTTATCAAAATAAGAAAAAAAAATTAACAAGTAATTTTAACACTCCTTGTTAAGTTGGAGCATACAAATCAAACGTGCCTAGCTTGAAAGATGATTGTTGAAAAAAGGCAGGAGCAAACGACTTCATGAGAATATTAGTTGCCTAACTGGTCATTTGAATGGATAAAGGTAGTGATAGTTTGTTTCTTCATCAATAAGACGCAGCAATATAATTAAAGAATTTGGTCTCTGTAGCGAGTCTATTATTTTGTTGGTGGCAATGGGTTGGGAAACATAATTCAAATATCTGGAATTTGGTCCCAGGCAGTTTGATGTGGATCATTTGGACGGAACAGAATCATAGCTCCTTTGAGGATACTGAGAAATCGTTGGTTTAGTTGCAAGATTTGTGCCAACAGACTCTCTTTGATTGGTCTCAGTGTTGGGGCCTCTTGGATTGTTCTTCTATCATAGAGTTCCTTTCTTCTTCTAGAATAGTCTCTTGATTTCTATGGTTCTTTGCTTTATTTTGTCTTTTCTTTATTCACCATCATGAACACCCTATATTCTTCTTTCTTTTTCTTCATAATAATATTACTCTTACTACCTATAAAAAAAAAACAATAAAATTAAAGAATAGAAAAATGAAGGATAGATAATCTAGGAGTCAAGCACCTAGGCTTGATTGGACTCATCACCAAGTAATAAAGAACAAATCTAGGAGTCAGCACTTGGGGTTGGTTGAAGTTAGCATCAGAACATTGGAAAAATTCCAAGAAAAATTTTCATTAATCAATTATACTGTAATTGACTTTGGAAACCTAATTCTAAATTACTTGGGAAAGCCTAATTATCAAATTACAAAAATACCCTTAGTGTGGGAAATTAAATAAAAATACTAACAATCAATTTAACTAATAAGACCTGAAATGAAAATCTAATTGGTCAATAAAAATACAATTTCATTTCAAAATTAAATAAAACTAAATTAAAATAAAATTTTCTTCACACTTCTCGCATCAGTTTATGGCATGATTTTAAGAATACCCTTATGCTAATGTAAAATAACATGCTAATATAAAAAAATAACAAGTAACTCTAACATGGTCCACAATATGTGCTTGGGACTTGGGTGGTACTTATATATAAAAAAAAAAGTGCTTGGGAGGTTCTTGAAATATTAAAGACAAAATGCGTTGTGTAAATTTTGGTAATAATTTACGTTTTTGGTTGTTCACTAGCTTTGAAATGTTCTTGTTACTTGACTGAAATGTTATATATAAATATTTCAGGTTCCTCTTGTGAGATGAAGTTCTTAAACTCTACTGCTCAGCTTGTGGAGCCTTTAGCAAGTCGAAAGTTTGCAAGATTTACCTTGCAGTACACAGAAGTAGAGGAGAAGCCTGATGGACAAGAGCAATGGGAGCCCAGGTTTGCTGGACATCAGAGTTTGGAAGAAAGGGAAAATTCATTTTTGGCACGTGATCAGAAAATAAATTGTGGCTTTGTTAAAGGTCCCAAAGGATCCCCAAGTACAGGGTTTGACTTGGCAGAAGATGATGCAAATTACATCAGTACATGCCACATTGCTGTAAGTTCTTGCATTTTTGGAAATTCAGATCGCTTGAGGACGCCAACTGGTAAAACGGTAAAGGATTTATTCTAGAGTTTTATGCTTATTCCTATACTTTCTCTATGCCATTATTTTTTGTTTCTTTTGACCTGTCGAGTTTTCATATAATCTTCTTGGAACAATTGCACTTTGAACAGCACATAAAAACTTAGTGACAAATCTTAATCAAAATTCATGCACATTGGCCAAACCTGCCTCCATGCTCAGAAAATTTTAGAATTCTTGAGACATAAGCCTATATTAATATGAGAAAAATTATACCTACCTCCTGCAAACTTAGAGAACATAAACTGAGTCGGCCTCAAATCGATTATATATGGTCCCTGGAAAGCGCCAAATCAAGTAGACTTCTTAGATTCATATGTTTGCCTTTTACAGTTACTAAAAAAAAGAATGCAAAAAATTGTTTGCTTTTTACCTGAACCTAATGTTCTCTGCAACTTCATCATCACATGTGCTATAGGCCTTAGGGAGCCTATAGATGCCACAATGCTACCATTCCTTCATCATCACCTCTCCCAAACCTAGGAAAAGTGGGAACTTTGTGCACTGGGTGTAACAGTTTTTTGGAAGAGGAAAAACTTAGGGATTGTCTAGTGTTGCCCTTTTAATACTCATTATATAATGATATGCACCTCAGGGTTAGCAGGAACTCAAATAATACAAAACTAGAAATTCACATTGACGCAAATTAAGACCAATTGGAGCAGAATTCTTTTTCCACTTATATGAATTAATCAGGATATTAGATATGATAACGAAATGGAATTATCTAAGGTTGCAGTGATTGAGTTAGTATGGTCATTTTGAATACCAATGTTATCTTGAATCTCTTCTGTATCTGTGGTCTGAATCTTTATAAAGTGTGGTTTGAGCTTGTCAATGGCATCTCACTTTGTCTTTATTCCAGGTGACTCGATTCTCAAGGAAAAATGTATGCTTTGTTATGTTCATGGATGAAGTTACTTTGAACACACTTTCTTCAGAAGGTCAAGTGCCAGATAGAATGGGTTTTATTGGCTTATGGAAGGTTGTGGTGGTGAAGAATCTACCTTATTCTGATATGCGAAGAGTGGGCAAAATACCTAAATTATTGCCACATCGGCTTTTTCCTTCTGCAAGGTGAGAACGAGACTTGTTAGACTGCTCAAGTGTGCATCTTGCGATGCAGTTAATAATAAAATGCTGTAGCCCCTAGCAGTGTAACTGAACTAATTTGGGTGTGTTCATATATATATATATATATATATATATATATATCTATAGACACACACACACACACACACACTGAAATATATTCTTAGTTCATATGAATAGAATTTATTTCCACTAGCCATCATATTTTAGTGAAGGATCTTAGAATTTGGTTTCAATTTTTTCTGTTTACAAAATTACCTGTGTGGGATTTAATGGTTATTAGTGTGTCTTAATTTTAGCTGGGGAATAAACTTTTATTTATAAATTAAATGCACAAAAGGCTTAGGTTACACCCAAAATTGTCTCCAATATGCTAATTTGAATATTAAATGAGACTTATTGTAGTTGTAGTCGAACTTGTATCATGAGACTTGCATCATTTAACTAGGTATTCGGTCCAGATCTTTAATGATGCCCTGACTGGGCTTTAGAGTGCTCTTGGTTAATGCTCCCTTCCTCTTTCGTCCACTTATTTATTTATCTATTTTTTAGGGGTTTGTGTTTTGGGGAGAAAGGGGAGAAGGGGGGGGGGGGGGGGGGGGAGTGCATCATTCCACTAGGTTTTTGGGTTATAACTTTAAGCTGCCCTCCCTATTTAATGATTTTAGAAATTTAAACAAGGCCTACCGGACATGAATTACCAGTAATTATATAGTTGGTTAAAAGTGTTGTCAGTTTAGGGCAGCCTTCCAAGGTAATCTAATTAAGAAGAAAATATAGATTTTTTTTTTATATGTTTATTATAGACTGTGTTTAAGTTCCTTCTGTGCATAAAACAATGATGTCATGTGTTTTATTTTTATCTAAGACCTGGCAACCAAAAAAAAAAATTGTTCATGCTGCTTGTCTTAGTTACTCCTTTGAAGTTGTCAGTGCTGTCAACATGTTTCTGACTTTAATTTGTTATAAATTAAATTAAAAAAATTTGTCCGCTTCTGTTCATATGGAGCTGATTGTCAAAATACATTTTTAGGGAACTGATTTTACAGTATATGTTTCTTGTTGGAATAGTCTGTTTGCTGGATAGGAGGCTATTCCATGCAACCAAGTCATGGCTCTTGTGTCTAAATCTAAATCCTCTGTTTTAAAAATATTTTCAGGTATTCGATCTGGCTGGATAGCAAATTACGTCTCCAACTTGACCCTCTTCTTATCTTGGAGTACTTCTTGTGGAGAAAAGGTCATGAATATGCGATTTCTAATCACTATGACCGTCATTGTGTGTGGGAAGAGGTTGCACAGAATAAGAAACTGAACAAGTATAACCATAGTGTCATCGATGAACAATTTGCATTCTATCAGGCTGATGGGCTGAAAAGATTTAATGCCTCAGATCCAAAAAAACTTCTCCCTAGCAGTATGTTCAATAAGAAATTTTCATTGTCCAAACTTTATATTAACTTCCTCCTCCAACTTATGACATAATTTGCCTTGTGCTGTGCTGTCTATAGATGTACCTGAAGGATCTTTCATCATTAGGGCACACACTCCAATGTCAAATTTGTTCTCCTGTCTTTGGTTCAATGAAGTTGAACGGTTCACTCCTCGTGATCAACTGAGCTTTGCATATACACACCAAAAGTTGAGAAGGATGAATCCTGACAAACCTTTTTATCTTAATATGTTCAAGGTAAATAATTCTATGGAATATTATCATGTCAAAGTGAATCGAAACCATAGTGATGGAAGATTGAATTTAATATAAACTGGCTGTTGGGGGGCAAATCAATGTGATGCTAAAAGATTATGGATTTTTTTATTTTTATTATTATTTTTATTTTTTAAAACAAGTCTCTTTGGTTCCTTGCATTGCAGGATTGTGAGAGGAGAGCCATAGCTAAGCTGTTTCATCACAGGTTAGAGGAAAAACATAGTATTCGCAAAAGTGCAATGGAGTGAAATATGTGCTCGGCTTTTTATTGGAAGTTAGATTCTATATGTTGTGTTGGGCAATACACTTCTTGAATGCCTGGTGGGGCAATGCCCTTTAAAGTTCTCAATATTGCACAAGTGCTGCTTGTGGATGTGATGCATGAAATTTTGTGATTGATGGATGGGAAGATTGTAGCAAATGCATAATCTTATAGGCAGTTAGCCTTTGTGGTGAGCTCAACATTCTTCAGTTATTTCAACTGACTAAGTCCCTGTCGAAACTGATAAATGTAATCTGTTTTAGTGTCCGCATTGTAATCATTTTTTCCATTATTTTGGATGCAAGCAAAGCACCCAGTATTGGTAGCTATTCTATGTATCTTACCTTCATACCACTAGTTTGTTGTTATCTGTAAGAAATTTTGTTGTCAGCTTGTATGATATTTTGGTTATTTTGCGATTCTCATCTTGTTTACCTTCACATCACAGTATTCAATAATTTTCATATTTTCCCAATTATAAGTTAGCTTTCAGTTTTTTTCCTTTTAATTGTCTCAAAATTCTTTTAATTAACTTTTAAATGTACCTCACCTAAATTACTTTGAAATCACTTACGAGACTTGCAACAAACTGTTTGGTATATAGTATATCAAACACAATGTTACCATGTTATTGCAACATCACCTTTTTAAGGAGGAACATTGCTCAATAAAGGAGAAAGTTAATCCCAATGGCCACAACTGATATTCCCATCATTCAGCATGTTTTCGAGTGACCCCAACATTAATATAAACTGCAAAGGAACCCATAACATGAGAAAGGGAGATTATATAAGCTCCGGACTAGAAACCACAACACGCATTTATAAGAGACGTATTTAAAACACTTAAATCACTCATATTTGCTGGGACAATTTTTTTACATTCAGCAGGTGTACAAAATATGTTTATGAGTTCTTTAACTACACAAATAGGAGTGTCCCCTTCTCCTTCAAATCATTACTTCCTCTTTTCCTTTTTTCTTAGAGCTAACATCTATCTTTCTTAAGTTATGGAAGCTGTTTTGGCAAAGCTATTATAGTCGCTGCCACTTCACACTTTGTAGCATGAATTCTTGGAGTTTGATCTATTGCAAATGCCTCATGAATCCATGATTTACTAGGCCAAGAGAGAAGTGTGAGTTGCTTGTAACTAAGATAAGTTTCTAATACCTCATTCTCTTTATACTTCTCTGCACATCTTCATATGATTCAACTTGATACATTATTGGCATGGCTTTGATGCTTATATCAACTTGATACATTATCGGCAAATACACTTACTTGTTCTAACATATTTCTCCATAGTTATTTGTACATGCCATATGGTTTAAATTTCCTATACACGAGAATACTCTTTTCCTTATTAATTTGGTTTTTATATACATCTTATGATGTCGCTTCCTGCATCTATTGGCATAAATTTAATGCCAAATATATTAACTTAGAATTTGACAAATTTATATTCATTTAATCTTGAAAAATATGTTTGTTAAGCCTCGCTAAACATATTTCATTATTTTAATTTCATGAGTAGTGTTTATTACACACATCTTATCTCACACAACTGTACACACATTTTTGCACTGAAATCGTGACTTGAAGTCAAGTGTTCGGTGCAAAATGTGTGTATATACAGTTGCATGTGATAAGATGTATGTATTAAGTTTTAGCCTAATTTCACGTAAGTTTTAGCCTAATTTACATATGAGAAAATTATTTTTTTGTGGCTAACAGGTGAAACTCAGGTCTAGCCGCTAACTTATCAAAACACAACGCATGTCATGGCCACTAAAAGACTCCAAACAACTATTTAATTTACATCTCTTCATTTTCTGTTATAGTGAATATTAAATATTCTGTATTTGATTTCAAGAGTCTCTCAATGTTTTTTTCCCTTCACAAAATTGGCAGACACCGGCTGGAACAAGCGCTGAAATACTTCGAAATTTTAACCAATTAAGGTGGAACGAGGGAATTCAGTATACCAATCTTATAATTGGTATGGAATATTTCGCTTATTCCGATCTAATCAGAACCGAGTTAACAACTTTGCAATCAATTTTGAAGTAATATAGATCATAGGAAGCGAAAACTCTCGTTCCACGTGTTTCATACTTTCATGCAATGATGCTAGTTGTGATAAATTTTGATAACGTTGGGCCACCTGAAATTTAATAGGGCCGGTAGGGTTGCTTATGATTTGAGATCGTTGGCCAATGTTATAGTGGTGCCCAGCATTTTTCAATGGTTTTACCCCTCTATAAAAAGGCCCATTCCATTGTATAAAAAATAAAAAGAGGCTAAATTGCAAATTACAATCTTAAAGTTTGAGGATGTTTAGATTTTACATCACGAAGTTTCAGAATTTGGATTTTTTTCCATAAATTTTAGGGGTGTTTGAATTTTACTCCCTAAAGTTTTGGGGTATTTGAATTTTACAACTTGAAGTTTTAGAATTTGGGATGTAAAATCCAAATACCCCTAAATTTTAAGGGGTAAAATCCAAATTTTATTGTATAAAACTCAAAGTGACGTGTTATCAATTACAAAAAAAAAAAAAAAAAAAAAAAAAAAAAAAAAATCAAACATTCATTTTATTTTATTGTCAAAGTCTTTTTTTTTTTTTTTTTTTTTTTGAAAAGAGGAACTTCATTCATATAACAAACCCGAAAAGGTTTTACAACAGAGGAGAGCAACATGGGCTCAAAATTACAAAGTCTATGTGGGGTATGGGAAGAGAAGAGAATGTGGCAATGGGGGAGTAGTTCCTTTCTAGACTTGAGCACTGCCAACCGATTTAGTCAAAGTCTACCAATTACATTCATTATTACATCAATTTCTATACTTTATGTAGTAAACTTTAAAGTACATTTTTTTAGCATTTTTTTTCAAAATTATATGATAATTAATAAGTGATTAATTTTTTTTTTTTTTGAAAAAAGGTTGCGCACTATTTATTTTCACTTCCAAAAGGGTCTTCGAAACAATAGACTAATAAAAGCTCAACCCAATTGAAAACCACACTCTTTGGGGGAAAAATGTTTTGAGGCTTTAATTATTGTAAACTAATATCTTACATGCTTGATTGTCAACATTAACCGCACCAAACAATATCTCTATCTCTATCTTAACACCAAAATCAAAATTTATAACAATGCATTGCCATATCTAACAAAAAGTCAACATTATTTGTTTAATTCATCAAATTAAACTTGAGATCCTTAATATTTAATAAACTTATTTAATTGAATTATAATTAAAGAATAACGCCTATTAAATTTATCGACTTAGGGCCCAACACTATTTCAATTTATTTGGCAGTGTGTAATTGGTGAGTATGATTATTTTTACACCTTTGTATGTTAATGATATTTTTGATAGCTTGTAATGGTGTTGCATCTGTGAACAGAGTTGGCGCAAGTCATCAAGTGGAGGTTGGAAGCAACTCGTGGTGGCGGCGCAAGGGTTTTTTTTTTTTTTCATTAGGAGGAATGGGGGAGTACTTCTAATTGAAAGAGGATTCTTAATTGACAAAGAATTTGTTTGTCTTTTTTATTATTATTGTACTGATTGCAGAAAATTTAGGAATATATGAGCACTGTTAATAAAAACTTTAAAAAGTCAGGCGGGGCCATGGCCCCAGCGGGACCCCTAGCTTTGTCTTTGTCGGTAAGCCAAGATACTTGTCATGACTCATGACTAGTGGTGGTATAATTGGTCACCATTATGTTTCAATTATTTTATGCCATTGTAGCAGATGAGTAAAATAGTAGTTTTATTTATTCATCAAAAATAGTAGTTTTATTTTAATTGACCTTTCAACTTGAGGCACTAGCATATTCTTTCAGGATAATGTTATTACATTGAAAAAATCTTATTTCAAGCTGACTGTCACACACTTTATATACACTCATTTTTTTAATTGTATTTTAAATCATAAAGGTGTTATGTGTATAACATTTTCATAATAAATTATAAGTTTTTTTGAGAAAAAAATTATAAATAATTAGTTATTATTGATTCAAATTTAAATTTAATATTAAGATTACTTTTTTTTCTCAACATTAATAATCAATAACTTATCACTTATGATTTATTGTAAAAATATTATAAAAATGTTGTAAATATTTGATTTGATAGTATGTTTATGGCGTGTATTCTCGTAAAACGGAATGTGTGATTATAGTGGCATGGCTAAAATAAGAGATTATGATCTCAAACATTAAATGGGAGATAATGGGTGGGCCCCTCGACACGCGGGAATGGCGTGAATGTTCCCAAAAGAGTATACAAATGCATAATCTTATTGGCAGTTACCTACTATCATAATCTGCTTTTGTATTGTATCGTTTTTTTTCAAATCCTTGTCTTCCCTTTCCACTCTGAGTTGTTATTTGTAAGAAATTTTGTTGTCATTCAGGTTTGTACGATATTTGGCCCAAAATAGGCATTTATTTATTTTGTTCAAAACAAGTAGCAAAATGTATTATTCTGAAATTATCTAGCAAAATATTTCTATTTTGAAACTTGATTTAATAAAAATCGAGTTACTTGCAAAATGTTATATAGAACTCGAATTTTATGTAATTTTTTTTTTAAAGTTTTTTACTTATAACTCGATTTTCTAAAAATTGAGTTTTTCATTGAAACTCGATTTTTAGAAAATCGACTTTAAATCATGGGCATATAGTTAAATAGTTTCAAACCAGAGATATTTTACTACTTGTTTTAGGAAAAATGGGCAAATATTCATTTTGGCCTGATATTTGGGCCAATTTGAGGTGTAATTTTGCGATTGTCATCTTGTTTAGGCTGCGTTTGGTTCAATATAAATCGAATTTCGAGTGTAAAATGAATGCTGGGGAAAGTGAATTTCCGTAAGGAAAATGAAATCCGGATGTTTGGTTCTGCAATGGAAAATAGTCCAGAAAATGATTTTCGGTGTTTGGTAACATTCTAAAAATGTTATTTTCCTACAAATTTTTCACATTTTCTCAGCCATTTTTTTAACATCCAAACAAATTTTATTATAGAAAATTTCAAAATATACACTTAACACAACCAAAAATCAAAATAAAAACATTGAGGGAGAGGAAGAAAGAGTGAGATCGGAGGGAGAAAGAGTGACAGAGTGAGGGACAGAGAGATAGATCGGGAAAGAGAGAGATTAGAGTGGATGGAGGACGGCAGCGGCCAGATCGGGTGGGTTTGGGGGTGGAGTGGAGTGGGCTTTTGATGGAGTGGGTTTGGGGGTGGACGGCGGCGGCCAGATTGGCCAGATTGGTGTGTCGTGAACGAGAGAGATCGGTCATGGGCGACGAGGTCAAGATGACGAGATCGGTCATGGGCGATGAGATTGAGACGACGAGATCGGTCAAACGGCGGTGAGCTTCAGGCGGCGACAAGATCGAGACGATGAGAGTTCGATCTAAAGGGCGGCGGCGGGCTTCAAGCTCTCTCTCTCTCTCTCTCTCTCTCTCTCTCTCTCTCTCTCTCTCTCTCTCTCTCTCTCTCTCTCTCGGTTCAGGTAGGCTGAAAATGGGTGTAATTAGTTTGAAGGTAAAATAGAAGTGTAAATTATTTTACACTTCAAGGCTTGATATTTTACGGTCAACGGAAATCATTTTCTGTTTGACTGAATTTTCTGGCCAACCCAAACACGCCCCGTGGTGTAAAATATTTTCCGAATTCCGTTTACTATCGAAACAAACACAGCCTTAGTAAAATATAATTCAGTTAGCAATCTTCTGGTGAACAGTGAATTACATTCATATTTTCTTTTCCAAATGGTAGAAACAATCATATTTCTTCGAAAAATCAGTTCCAATGTTCATCCTCATCTAATATTGGGAATAGCCAATTTGGAGGAAGTTCGGTGCACACAAAGTCATTACATTCCACCCCATAGGAGGCTAGTTTGTGAGCAGCTCTATTAACATTTCTCACAAAACTAAACCCAAAATCCTTATTTCCACTTTTACGTAAATTACTGTCCCTAATAGTTTTTGTATCGAGGTTAGTATTTGGTTGTCTCCTTCAATCACATCTATAGCACCCATTGTGCAGTCTCGTCAATTATAAATTATTGAATCCTAGCTCTTTCCCATGTACGCATTCATGACTAGTCATCATCATCTTTGTTGTTTGTGTACAAGAAAAGTGAAAAGTAGTAGCAAGTTAGCCACACGTTACCTAGAGCATCCGTACTAGATGTTCTAAAAATTATGTCATTTTATCACACTAAAGACCTACTTTATTATTTTATCACATTATTTTACAACATCCTATTTATCAGATGTTTTATAATTCAATTCTATACATTAAAATAATATTTACTACACATTAAAATAATATTTATTACAACACACCAACAGCCACGGAGAGATGACAGAGAAAGGAATAAAAAAAGAAAAAAAAATTTGCCACACCGTTCCGTACCGTGGCAAATTTGCCACGGTACTGTTCAATGTTGCAAAAGATATAACATTTCCCACATCTGCTAATGGGCTCAATTTGGGTTTGGTGTGGGATATGTGCCAAATATTTAGCATTTGGCACATATCCCACATCTACTGTGGGTGCTCTTATTTCCAAGAAAAGTGAAAAGTAGGAGCCAGCTAGCCACACGTTACTAATTTCCAAAAAAAGTGGAAGGAAGAGAAATATTATATGAAAAATGATATGTCTACAATAATTTTATAACATTTTTATAACAAATCTTAAGTGGCAGGTTGTTACTGGTTGTTATTGTTGGGGCAAAAAAGTAATCTTAGTGTTAGTTTCAAAATTGTTGGGGCAAAAAAGTAATCTTAGTGTTAGTTTCAAATTTGAACCAATAACAACTAACCACCTGTGATTTGTTGTAAAAATGTTGTAAAATTGTTGTAGACGTAGCATCTCTCATATTATATTTATAATATTTTCACAATAAATTTTAAATGATAAGTTGTTATTAATTATTATGAGTATGTAAAAAAGTAATTAAAGTTGTAGATTTAAATTAGAACTAATAATAACTTACCATCTATGATGTGTTGTAAAAATGTTATAGATGTAACATTTCTAAAAAAAAAAAAAAAAATTCCCATTTCATTTAAGTTTGAGACTTTTACAAAGGGCTGAAAAAAGTTTTGTGTAGCCGTGCTCCCAGACTATCTAATGAATTTTCTTAACAAAAAATTGTAAGCATGTTTGTGGATTAGGGCCATGCTGAGACTTTAAACTAGCGGGTGTGATAGATTATGAGTGGTGAAGAAAAAATGACAGTTTATATGAAATTAAGATGCATGGAGACTGTTTTTGCTCAAGTATTCATAGTCAATACAGGGGTGTTTGGTTTGTGTTTTCAAACAATCATTTTCAGTTTTTTTTTTTTTTTTTTTTTTTTTAGGGTGAACCATTTTCAGTTTTTAAACAATATTTCACGCATTTTCATACACTTTTTCATCCACACGTATTTTCACAAATTTTTTCAAATAACAATTTTCAGTTTTTAAACACATGTACCAAACGGGTCATCCTATATTTTTTAAGATACCCCTGGGTGTGTCTTTTTATTTTATTTTTTATATATATATATATATATATATTTTTTTTTTTAAGTGTGGGATACGGCATAGATACGGTCATAACCTAATGCCTTGGTAGTGTATAGATACTTAAACTATGAGGATTGTTATATATATTGGTTTCCATATTAAACATTTATCTAGTTATCTTTTATTTCTTCTTTTAGATTTTGTTTTGAATTTAGAACATCACTCAATGGTCATGGATTCGCTTTATTATTCTTAAATTGATATATGCTAAACAATATATTACAAATAAACACTTCGTAATTTATAAATATATATTTAGTAATTAATTAATATATGCATCTCTACAGTATTATATCCTAATTTTTCAAGTATATATCCTATATTGTATTGTAATCATACCTAACTTATACTTAGGCTTTTCAGAAAGTGATAAATAAGCACTCAGCAATCAGCCTAGAAGAACTCTTTAAATCTACACCACAAAACAAATGTCAGCAAGACCTATTTAAGAAGAGGGAAAAAAAGAAAAGGAAAAGGAAGCAAACATGTCTGGAACCATAGAAAACCAAGTTGTACCCGCCATTAGTGAAGAGGATGAGGCATTCATCCAAGCCATGCTAATCTCCACCACGCCTATATTTAGTTGGGTCCTAAAAGCAGCCACTGATCTTGACTTGTTTGGGATCATTGCCAGAGCAGGCCCCGCTGCTTGCATGACACCCACAGAAATTGCTTCGCAGCTTCCAACACAGGACTCGGAAGCGCCTTCTCGGTTGGATCGTATGCTGCGCCTTCTTGCTAGTCACTCCGTTTTGACATGCTCTATCCACACACTTGAAGATGGTAGGGTTGAGAGACTCTATGGACTCACACCGGCCTCTCAGTTCCTTTTTGAAAAAGAGGATAGAGGGTCCGTGGCTTGTTTTTCAGCTTTCAATTCACACCGAGCCGTTTACGAGGTCAGGTATGGGCTGTCTCATTGTATTTTGTATAAATGCAAGAATGGAAACGGCTTGGATCGAATGATTAGTGCACTAGATTTGTCACATGTCCGTGCCCTAATAGATCCATTGCATAGTTGGAGCCATGTTTTTCCTTGGAAGAATAATCTTCACGAAAATATCTTTCTTTAGGGGAAAAAAGTGGAGCAACATTTTATTATAATTGGATAATTTTTTGTTGTTAGTCACTTCTTTTTTTGATTGAACCTTGTCCATCTCTATAGGAAACACCGGGTGTTAATTGAGTTACTATACTTTTGGTTCCTCACTTTTATTTTTATTTTTTTAACCAAAAAAGAAGTGTATATGAGTCCATTTGTAAGTATTGGAAACCAATATTTTTCACATTTTTTTTTTCATAAAAAAACTGACATGGCATTTTGTAATTAATGCATAATAAAAATAATGTTAGCAGTGGACTCAAGTGAAAATAATATTACACTAATTACAATAAATCATGTTTAAATTATGAAAAAAAAGTTATAAAAAATCACTAGCCTTTAACTCTTTCCATATTAGGGTGCCTTAAATGAAAGGCAATATTATTCTTTAATCCTTGATAATTGAAATGTTTGGAGAAATCATAGATTGTCATACGTTATTACATATCTGATGAGATATATTAATAGTGATTGTGTTTTGTGTCTCATGTTATATACTTTGTTTCTACATTCTAGTATGCATATGAAGGATGCAATCCTTGAAGGTGGGAATCTATTTAAGAAAGTCCATGGAATGCCCATGTTTCAGTATATGGACGGGGATCCAACTTTCAAGGAGATGTTCTTCAAGATAATGGATGATCATTCCACAATGATTATGAAGAAAATTCTTGAGGTATACCAAGGATTCGAGGGGCGAAAGTCATTGGTTGATGTTGGCGGTGGAATTGGGAAATGCATGAATATGATCATTTCCAAGAACCCTACCACTAAAGGCATTAACTTTGATTTGCCACATGTGATACAAAATGCACCATCTTATCCTGGTAACATTCCTAATTTCTTTAGTAAGATTAATTTAGTTAATAATATTATTATAAAATGTGCTTGAAATTCATTAAAAATTAAAACAGTAAACTTAATCATGCCTATTTACACAAGTATCCTAGTTTGGTAGGAAATTCTGTTAAGGATCAGCAACTAGTGTGGGTCAAATCCTAGACACACACACACACCCAAAAAAGAAAAAAAGAAGAAAAAAAGAAAAAGGTTTTCATTAAGTGATTATATAAATGGGTCATGCTAACGAGTGCCCTAAGGGCACTCGTTAATAATCAATTTTAGGAAAGTTTTGATACCACTTTTATGGGAAATGAAAAAAACTGTCAAAATATTAATTACTTTTTTTTATTTCCCATAAAATTTTTCTTTAAATGAATTATTAACGAGTGTCCTAAGGGCACTCATTAGCATTTCTCTATATAAAAACATAAACATCAAAAAGTATAGTAGAAGAAAAAGAAATTGATAAATGATGTATTTGAGCCTAAAATTTAGGCTCAATGTCAATTTGATCTCTGACATTTTAAATGTGTTAATTTGGTTTCTAATCTTTTAGTAAAAAAAAATGCTAAGAGACCAAGGAGTCAATACTATACTGTAGGCCGTTTTGGTTTAGTTAATAGGATGAAATATTTTGATACCATTTAATACCTGTGTACCGTTTCAGGTTTAACTTTATTTTATATAATATATATTATATTAAGAACTATAAAATTTCAAACTCATATTTCACTAATTATGTCAAATCTCAAATTTAAAATATCACTCCCAATAATAACAATATTAATAATAAACATTTTTTTAAGAATATATTAATATAATAAGTCATTGCTGTACATTTTTTTATATTGAAAACTAAAAAGTTGCTACTCAAAAAAAAAATAAAAACCTAAACTAAAAGGTTCAACTGATGTGATGCAATTAATGCATTCAGCCCATCTTTTATTAAAAAAAATATAAGTTTTGAACATTTCCAAGGCTAGTCACGTGTAAAAGGGCTTAGGAAATTTCAAATAAGATACAAAACAATGAAAGAGAAACCACATATGTTCATTATTCAGCAAAAAAGAGAAGAAAGCTCCGATTGGATAGCGTCTGGTGACAAGCATTTCACCTTTTTTTTTTTTTTTTTTAAGTACATTTCTGTCTTTTCTAGTGGGTTTCATGTATTGTTCACAGAACTCACAAACCTCTTTTTTTCCCAAAACTTTCATTAAAAATAGGTCTCATAGCACTATTCATATTTTTAAATGTTGAAGTGGGCCGTGTGTGTGGCTTGAATTGCCACAAGCCCAAGTCTACCTAGTCGGTCACAGTAAACCGAATTCAACTAGGAATTTAATTCCTAGTACAACCGACCTATAATATATATATATATATATATATATATATATATATAGATATATTAAGGGTGTCGAACGGCAAGAGAGAATTAGAGAATTTCAATTAACCTAGTGAGCAGCTGCATGAGAGAAAAATAAAGAAAAGAGAGGCAGCCAGCTTCTATTCTTATTGTTTCTGTGAGAGAGTGCTAGGGTGTAATTGGGATTTGGGTTTCTTGAGAGTGTTCTTGTGCATTATTGTATCTCCCTATTTTTTATAGTGAAATTTCTCCGTCGTCTCCGTGGAGGTAGGCAGTTTGCCGAACCATGTAAATTCTTGTGTTCTTTATGTGTGCTTGTTATTTAATTTTCGCTTATTTACTGTTATTGATTTAAGTCCTAGGGTGCTATCTGCACAACAAGTGGTATCAGAGCCAGGTTAGGATTCAATCCTTTGTATACAGTAAAGATGTCAAGCACAAAGTATGATGTAGAGAAGTTTTGTGGCAAGGGAAATTTTTCTCTTTGGCAAAGGCGGATGAAGGATCTCCTAATTCAACAAGGAGTTCATAAGGCCTTGCTTGGGAAGAAGAAGAAACCGGAAACGATGAAGGATGTAGAATGGGTAGAGATGGATGAGAAAGCAGCTAGCGCTATTCGTCTCAACCTTGGTGATGAGGTCATTCACAACATCCTAGAAGCAAAGACCGCAAATGAGGTTTGGGAATCCAGTGATAAGGGTGATGCTGAGATTGATCCACAACAGCAACAAGAAGAGTCTTATTCAATTGCTAAAGGTAGAGAGAAGCGGGTTCACAAAACACCACAGAGATATGGCTTTGAAGACATGGTTAGCTTTGCTCTCATAACTAGCCGTGGAGATCCATTGTCTTCCAAGGATGTAGAAGAGATGGGGTCACTACAGAAGAATAAGACTTGTGAATCCTCTAGTATGTTGACAAAGCCAGTTCCAACAGATAAGTTCAAGAGCTACTTGGACTTGGTTGATGTTTGCAGCTTATAAGCCCTTAAGGGCTAAGGTGGAGGCGATGGAGTAGTTTGTTTGTGTAGCTTGATCAATTTAAGCCAAGGTGAAGATTTGTTGAAGTGGGTCGTGTGTGTGGCTTGAATTGCCACAAACCCAAGTCTACCTAGTCGGTCACAGTAAACCGAATTTAACTAGGAATTTAATTCCTAGTACAGCCGACCTATAATATATATATATATATATTAAGGGTGTTGAACGGCAAGAGAGAATTAGAGAATTCCAATTAACCTAGTGAGCAGCCGCATGAGAGAAAAATAGAGAAAAGAGAGGCAGCCAGCTTCTATTCTTATTGTTTCTATGAGAGAGTGCTAGGGTGTAATTGGGATTTGGGTTTCTTGAGAGTGTTCTTGTGCACTATTGTATCTCCCTATTTTTTATAGTGAAATTTCTCAGTCGTTTCCGTGGAGGTAGGCAGTTTGCCGAACCACGTAAATTCTTGTGTTCTTTGTGTGTGCTTGTTATTTAATTTCCGCTTATTTACTGTTATTGATTTAAGTCCTGGGGTGCTATCTGCACAACATTAAAAAATATTTTGCTATAGTATTTTCAGTTTTCAGTAAAATAAGTGGTATCCAAACGCACACGAAATCAGAGCAGTGGAGAAGGACAACAGATGAGAAGAAGAAAAAAAAAAAAGGAAGAAGAAGATCTAATCGGCGATGTCAATGTGGTGGCAACTTGTTGCACTGGGGTTTGTTCAAATCATGCATTTCCTCTATTTTTCCTTTTAGTTTTTGCACAAGCCAAATTTCTCTTTTCCGGCTGAAATGTCTGGGATACTCTAGTACGGTCGGTATTATCCGATATAGGCCGATATCTTGAGCGGTACATTTTGAAGGTGTTTCAGTACTAGTTCATTGACCGGTACGAAGAATTCAGGCCATATTGACTGGTACGATATGATATCAACTTCCTTGTAAGTGACCTCCTGAATTTTGGAGTAGTGGCCATTACACCCCCTAAACTTTTATTTTAGCCAATTTACTGCTTGAAGTGTGCACATCCGCCAAAGAGATGCACATGTTATTCTGTCGTTAATATGCTAAAGAAATAGTCACATGACAAGCATGAGAACTTAAAAAAAACCAAATTCAGTCTCGTAAAACCCAGATTATAAACCCTCCAATTTCTCATTTGTAACTAATTTCCATTATCTTGAATGAAACAAACAAGCTCACTGTGGGCGCAATGGGGAAGTACGCCTTGGCCAAGTGGACCATGGCAAAGAAAAATGGAGTCGCCACTTAGATTAGGTCTAAGAACTATAAATATAGCACTCTTGTAGAAGGATTGGTCTTTTCTAGAGCACGTGTCCAGAATTTAGGTAAGAGTTTAGGTATGAGGATAGGAAGGTGTTAGGCACCCAACCCTACCCGACTCGTAGGTCGGCCTCCACTCATTGTGTTTCAAATCTTAATCCCATTAAAGGTTCCTCTAACATGTTATTCTAAACTCACACAAATTAACATGTAAAACATGGCAAATGTCCCAAACTCATCCATAGCATAAAAATCCTACTATTCATCTAGCACATATATATCCAAGGGTAGCAAGTATATCACAAGGCAAAAAAATCAACAAGGCATTAATCATCAAGTATATTCAATCATTCAAACCTAGCATCATGATATTCATTAATCAAGGAGATCAATCATCATATTCAAAGATGCATGTTCATATTCATATACATAACTGGACTTAACAAAACCTAAACATGTGATTATTATTAAGCAAAACAAATAAAAAGCAAAAACCATAAATATGTGTTTCTATGAATGAGTATGTGTGCGCATACATAGGGTATGATTGCGCAATCAAACTGTATGCGTAAGCATACTTCGAGTATGCATATGCAAGCATAGAGCATGCACACACATACATGCCCAAAAACACAGTTTTAAAGCAAGCAACAAAACGACAATCAAACAAAATCTAACATGTTTCTAATATATAACTAGCCAACCTAAACTAACAACAAAGATATAAAAGATAAAAAAATACAAAAACTATTCCTAAACATGCAATGGATTTAACAACAAACAAGAGAAATACTCAACACATCAAAACATGTTCATCAATACTCCAATAATTCAACTCTCCAATTAAAACATGGTGAGACATATCAAAACAAAATCAAACAAAGAAAAACATATATCTAAGCGTATATAACATGTAAATAAAGTTAAGAACAAAAACAACACAAGTTATAAAACCTAAATTAGGGAAGAGCCACAAAGAGAGACTCACCTTGCTTATAGAATACAATTTGGTCGATATTTAACCGACCCCTCAATGCCTACACAACAAGATTAAGTAATAATCAAAGGAAACAAATTATTCAATAGTTCATAGGTAATCACAACTCAAAAATAAAAGGTTTTGAGAAATCCCCTTAAGAACAAGTTTCTACCTCAGTTTTTTTGCTAAAAAAAGGTTTTTGAACCTTTGTAAAAAAAGGTGCTAGTTGCTGCCCTAGGGTTTTCAAGAGAGAAAATAGGGTTTAGAAACCAAAGAGGCACTCTTTCTAGCTAGGGTTTTAGTTTGGAAGCATAATGTTGTATTTATATGTTTAAACTAGGGTTTTCAGGGCCTTTTAGACGTCTTTGGACGTTCCCAAGGGTTTAGGGGCCGGTCCACATCAAAGAATGATGTTTTGGGCCCATGCACGCGCATGTATGTGTATGCGTCCCCAAAAACCCTAATTTTGATTGCTGGGTTGGTTCGACTTCAAACGGTCATAACTCACTTAATATAAGTCCAAATTATGCAAAATATGTATTCAAATTGAAGCCCAAGATGTCTATTTTCCAATGAAACAAACCTCACCCAAAAATGCTTTGTGAATCGAAAGGTATGATCAAAACAGTGAGTGAAGGTCATTTTTTAGCATCATTTTCAAAGCAATTTAAGCACTTTTGAGTTGTGATTACTTCTAAACTATCAAAATAACTTTAATTACTTTTTGTAGACATGTCAAGCTAATCATTGAGACCAGAGAATAAAGTTTATTAACCAGGTATAAAATGAGGTGTCTATACTCACATAAATCCCAACCTCAAAAATTAAACTAGACCATGAAACTACAACAAAAACTCAATCGAATACAACAATTTAATTCTAGCAACCTTTAATTGCAAAAGTGCATGGCCCATCGAACATTCCTCTTTCAATCTCAAATACCTATGTTCAAACAAATCCTACTAGAAAAGCAAAATCATACACTACTATTGACTGGCCACATACCAACTAATATAACCCACTAGCCATTTGCATCAGTTACTGGACACCACTATGAACTTTATAGAGGGCATGAAGAAAGCAAAATATGGTAATTAGGTCATAAACTTGTGCGAACAAATCCTTGTCGATGAACAAACTCAACTCATTGTTTTGATTATCAGCCTTAAACTTGATGGATGTCGCAACAGTGATAATGGTGGCACAAAGAACTTCAGCCCCAAATCGTCCCTCTCTCCTAGGTTTCTCTTCTTTCCATTAGGTCTCGCGATTGAATTTGGTTTTTAGAGTTCACATGCGTGTCATGTGACTATTTTGTTAGTATATTAATGGTAGAATAACAGATGCATTTATTTGCCACATGTGGAAAGTTCAGGGAGTAAATTGGCCAAAATAAAAGTTTAGGGGGTGCAATAGCCACTACCCCAAAGTTCATGGGGTCTCTTGGCATTTTGTGTGAACTTGGTTCTTACTATTAAGTGAATGATGAAAAATGCCGATATGATTAATGGTTAAAATATAAAAAAATTAAGAATGAAAATTTATGATAAATTCCTGTTTAGTTGTGGAGAACCATAGGAAAAGGAAATAGAAAAGCAACTGAAAAACCTAAAATCATTTCAAAATGAAAAAATTCCGATACCATAGGAGGTGGAAGTGGAGGTGGAGGTGGAGAGAGTCAAGAGGAGGATAGTGAAAGGTTAGGGGTAGGATCGAAATTTAGAGAGAAGTTAGGGGATATGGCATAGAAAAGAAAACGGTGTCGTTTGGGATACTCGAGTTCTTGTATGGGAATATGTTAGAGAATGGAAGATCCAACCTCCAGCCATGGTTTATACCGAGTTCTTTCTACTACTTGCTACTATCTTCTTTTGTCGCTTTTGTGAATAGCTATTTTTCTTTTTAAAGTCAAGGTCAATGTTTAAGACTTACACTTGTTTCAAAGCTCAATGGTAATTCAACTTTCCACTACTTTCCTTACTAATGAACAAAGACAAAATGGGTAAAAAAAAACCTTGGCTATAAGGATGTTCGTGTCAAATAATCATAAATTGCTTTTCTTTTTTTTTTTTTTTTTTTTTGAATTATTATTATCATTATTTTATTTTTATTACACATGGCTGTACAAGTGTCATCAGATGTGTCATGGAAATATACATATTTTTTATTTTTGATATTAGCCATGTCAGTATTTTTCATCTATCACTTAATGATAATGACTGAATTGATATAATATCAAAAAGTTAGGGACTAAATTCACGTATTTGAAAGGTCACGGATCAAATTGACATCTAACCTAAAGATTAGGGTCTAAATATGTAATTTATCAAAAAGAAATATACTATTTGGTTGTGAGTTTTGTGACAAAGTTAGAGCATCCCCATTAGTATGTGCAAAATTTTTTCCATTTTACACATCTAAAACCTATTTTTTCTATTTTACACTTCCACTTTTACAAAAACACCCACATCAATTTGTCTATTATACACATTTATTCAAATAAAATATTCAATCCACACCCACCATCAACCCACCCAGCCACCATTAACCCAGCCACCCAGCTGCTAAGGAAGAAGTACAGTGAGATCGGCGGCTGAGGAAGAAGTCATAATATTATAGGTAATCATGCAAATTCAATAGCAACCCACCTTGTCATTCGCCTCGCAGAATTTCAATCTCTCAATGAAGATCGAATCCCCATTGCTCACCTTGAACTGGTGTGATCTAATCTAAACACAAAAAGATAACAAAAAATCAATACCCCCATAAACAAAAAATGAAAAACGACACCAAAAGACGAAGAAGAAGAAGAACTTGAACGACAGCAAAAACCAGGTCATGCGGCTTGAAAACCCGATCGGAGGGCTCTAGTGGGCCGCGAGGAAGGGTTTTAGGGGTTGCGTTTTGGAGAGAGGAAGTCGGAGAGGGAGAGGGAGGGAAGGGAGAGATGGGTTTGTGGAGAAGAGGGCTGGGGAAGAAGAAGAGTGATTGGCGGCAGTGGAGAGTGAGGTGAGGGTGAAAGCAACAATGAGAAGGCGAGAGAAAAAATTACTAAAATATTTATGCACGGTTATTGTAGTAATTGTGCATAAATGCACAATTTTACACCTACTGATGTGTGTGTTTTTTTGGCCAAAATGTGTAAAAGATATAATTTTTTCTATTTTGTAAAACTTTTCACAAGTTGATGTGGTTGCTCTTATTACCCTACTATAGGGTTTGGTCTGGTGAGTGACCAACCTGCAACTAGCCCAAATAGTTTGGTTTCCACAAATTTGGAGCCTTTATTGACTAACACTGAGACCGAGTTGCTTGTTAAAATTTTGGACTACGACTCGAATAGTATCATTGGGTGGTGTGATCAATAAAGATCTTGGACAGAGTTCGGTTGCAGAGGATCTAAAATTTTGGACTAGACTCTCTCTCTCCTTCTCCCCTCTTTTGCTTGAAGCATCTCTTGATAATAAGCTAATACCGAACCCACACTTAATTGTATTTTTCCTAAACTTAATGTCAAGAGCCACATTTAACGTAAATAAATTATTTTGTTTTTATATATTATAATTTAAGGTAAAATAATATTTTGATCTCTAAATATTATAAAAAGTTTTTTTTTCACTGTTAAATTTTAAAAAGTTATTTTTTCATCCTTAAACTTTGTAAATAGTTTTTTATCCCTAAACTTTATAAATAGTTTTTTATCCCTAAACTTTATAAATATGTTTTTTTTTTAATAAATACTTTAAAGACAAAAATAAAGATGAAAAATGAAATTTTTTCAATATTTTAGGAATGTTAAAAAAAAAAAAAAAAGAGTTTAAGGACATAAAATAAACATTTTCAGTATTTTATGGATGAAAAATGAAATTTTCAATAGTTTAGAGACAAAAAAAAAAAAAATTTTATTTATTATTTTTTTTTATAAAAGTTTAGGGATGAAAACAGACTTTTGATAAAGTTTAGGGATTAAAATATTATTTTACCCAATTACAATTGTTGTGAAAATTTCTAATATTAATTTGATTTTAAGTGAATTTGTCTTCTCTTGTAAAGTTTTAGGTTTTTGAGTGATTCTCTTGATAAGTAAAACTAATATAGTGTATTTGATATATCATGTTCTAGCGTTTTACTGTTTAAAATTTATTTTATTTTAATCATATTGTACATTTATATTGCAGGTCGTGTTTCTTTTATTTATAAATATTTTTTTAATTAAAAAAATATGCTAGCAAAATATGAACCCAAATGTGAAAATTTAAAAAGGAAAAAAAAAGAGAATAATTACTTGAATATCAAAAGGATCTCTTGAGAAGTTTGTTACCAGCAAAAAAAATATAATAAAAAATTTAGGTGAAAATTTTAGTGGTTTAGATTTACTTTTGAAACTATAACTTTTAAAGAACTTTTACAAATAGAGTTTTATTAATAGTACATGTTACTGTTGCTTATACATAATTTATTTTTTTTCAAAACTAAAATTTAAAAATCCTACTTAATTGACCATGTGGCAAGAAAATTACCGTATTATATAAATTGAAATATGGATTTTAGCAAAACTTGAATACAAAATCTTAATTATTAATTTGGCATTTCAAAAGGTTAGAAAAATAGATTTTAAAAAAGAAACAATAAATAACTATGTTTCACGATAAAACTTAAATTTATCGTTTTAGACTTCAAATTGTATCGAGGTAGCCATGTTCACGGATTCCTAAATGAATAGCATAACTCATATTCTATGCAGGTATTGAGCATGTCGGAGGAGATATGTTTCACAATGTACCTAAAGGGGATGCAATTATGATTAAGGTATAATTTGAATACTAATGTTTAAATTAGATAACAAAGAATAAGTGGAACATTTTGGCAAAATTTTTCATAAGAAATCATTGATGTGTCTGCATTTCACTTGTAGTATATACTTCATGATTGGAGTGATGAGGATTGCATGAAACTTTTGAGAAATTGCTATGAAGCGCTACCAAATAATGGGAAGGTAGTTATTATCGAGCTACTCATGCAAGAAGCACCAGATTCAAGTATGAGTTCTCAATATGTCTCTCGCCTTGACAATGGCATGTTGTTATACCTTGAAGGGAAGGAGAGAACTGAGAAAGAATTTGAGGCTCTGTGCAAGGGATCTGGATTTTCAGAGTTTAAGGTTGTTTGCTGTGCCTATGCTGTTTGGGTAGTCATGGAATTCCATAAATAATTATACACTCCTTAGCTTGTTGCGCTTATGGTATTGTATCGTCTCTTTGTCCACTCCATCTCATGCAGATATTTGTTGTGCCTGAAAGTTCATAAATAATTATTATATATTTCGTAGTATAATTGCGCTTATGCTTCTATTGGTGGTGGAAGTTTAATTTTTTTCCCTTTATTTTCCTCGCTCCAAGTCATGTACTTTTATTTTCTTGCATACACAATGTCAGAAACTTAGAAAGGCAGAGACCCAAAACACCGGTTTTATGGTAGTTATTTATTGTCCTACTTTTCCTGTGTGGAGATTAATGTTGAATTTCTTGACTTTAGTTTTTATATTGTTGGATGTCTATGTGAACCCTGAAAAGAAAACTAGAAATCATTGTATTTGTATCCCTAATATAATCATCTTATTAATTTAGTATATAAGTTAGTTTATACGCGTTACATGAAAAATTTGCATACGTGCGTTGCCACACGTGCTCTCCACACGTGTGGATAGGGCTTCAGAGAAAACAGGTCCCCCCCCTCTTCCTTTTGAGAATGATGCACACATTATTTTTCAAGGCTAGTAATATACAAATATGAATTATTGTGATTAATGTGTAATAAATGTGATATACATAGGTAAAAGTGATATTACTCCAACGAGAACATACCATATCAAAATAATATTGCTTGTTTATTGTATCTCCTGTTATTTACTTTGTTTCTACGTTATAGCCAGCATATGAAGGATGCCATTCCTGAAGGTGGTAATCAATTTGAAAAAGTACATGGAATGTCCATATTCCAATATATGGACAAGTATCCAGCTTTCAACATAGTTTTCAACAAGGGCATGACTGATCTCTCCAAAATGGCCCTGAGGAAAATTCTTGAGGTATACCAAGGATTTGTGGAGCTATCATCATTGGTTGATGTTGGCGGCGGAACTGGGAGATGCCTAAAGTATGGTCATTTCCAAGTTCCTTATCCTGGTAAAATTCTTAATTTTTTTTTAGTAGGATTTTTTTTTTTTGGGATAAGAAAAATATATAATTGGAGGTCTATACCTCATATTTGTATCAAAATATTTTTTTTTAAGAGTTTCAACCTATAACAATCGCTTTTGATGATAGCTTTTTATTATTTGACCAAGATACTAATTGATTTTTGCTATAAACGGGGATTTTGATGTCTTACTCTGATAATAAAGAGCAAAAATCATTAAGCATACGCTATAAATTGAAATTTTAGTAGGATTAATCTACTTAATAATATTTCTATAAATTTTGTTTATAATTCATTAAAAACCTACTTATTAAACTTATGGTATTTGTTTAGGAAGTGCTGTACAGCTCAGCGACTAGACCGTGTTAGATTCTATTATACTACTAAAGGACAACAAAAATAAAAAAAATAAAGACACTTTTATAGGTTTTAATTACCATTGCATAAAAGCCTAAAACATTAAAAAGTTAAAAGAAAAGAAAAAAACATTGCAGATGATAGCTTTATCTTCTGCCAAGCTATAGTAGAGAAATGTCAGAATTTGCTACACCTTTTGGGAAATTATGAGGCTGCCTCGGGTCAAGTAATAAATAGGGAAAGAACTTCAATTTTCTTCAGCAAAAATACAAGAACCGAAGTGAAGGCTAACATACAAGGATTGCTAGGGGGTCGGGTTATGGAGGATTGTGAGACATACATTGGGTTACCAATGGTTGCTGGAAAATCTAAGGTAAATGCCTTCAAAGCCCTACAAGAAAAAATAAATAAAAAAGTGTTGGGGTGGAAGGAAAAATTTATTTCAAAGGCTAGGAGAGAGATCTTGATTAAAATAGTGGCACAAGCTATACCCACGTATTCTACAGATATCTTTAAGATCCCTCAAACACTATGCCATTCCATTAATTCAACCCTAGCTAAATATTGGTGAAGCCAAACCAAAGATGAGAAGAAAGTACACTGAATTAGCTGGAAGAAGTTGTGTATGCCAAAAGGAAGAGGTGGAATGTGGTTTAGGGACATTGAGGCTTTTAATCTAGCTATGCTTGCTGAGCAATGTTGGAGATTGATCCACAACACCCATTCCTTATTCTATTGGGTATATAAATCCAGGTACTTCCCCACATGCTCCTTTATGGAGGCAAAATTAGGCAATAGCCCTTCATACGTTTGGAGAAGCTTGCTGGCTACAAGGGAGGTGATTAGGGAAGGTTCAATGTGGAAGGTAAGGGATGGATCCTCAATACAAATCTCAAACCATAAATGGCTGCCAAATAGATCAGTGTTCCTGGGGACACCTAGGCCTCAAATGTATGTTAATGAGTTGATTGATAAGGCCACAATGCAGTGGGACAAGGAGAAGATCTTCGATTTGTTCGCCTATAGGACTAGGATGGATATTTTATCTATCCCCTTGGGCAGCAACTCTGCTCGTGATGTTCTAGTCTGGAAGGAAAATAAGTCTCGGACTTTCATAGTGAGATCAGCCTATCAGGTGGCGTGCAAGCTAAAGGAAGCGACTCGGGTTGAACATTCTGCAGCAGCTTCAGACCGACATATCTAGAGCAGTTTGTGGAAGCTAAATGTCCCTCCAAAGGTTCGAACGTTTGTATGGCAGGCATGCTCCAATATATTACCTACCAGAGACAATTCCATCCAAAAAAGGTAAGAGTTGACCCGAGATGTGAACTGTGTTGCCAACATCATGAATCAACTGGTCATCTATTGTGGGAATGCCCATTTGCAAGAAATGTATGGGCTTTATGTAATGGAAAGATTCAGAAGTGTTCAAATGAAGCTCAGGATTTTTTTATGCTATTTCGCATGATGGTGAGAAGACTTCCTCAAGCTGAACTGGAAAAATGGGCCACGGTCTCTTGGGCAATATGGAATGCTCGAAATAAATTTTATTTCGAGCAAGTCCAACTCCACCCGAGAAAGATCCTTGATGGCGCCCTTGGATACTTAGCAGAGTACCAGCACTTTTTGGCTGCACAAAATAGTGCTGCATAAGGAGATTAATCTGGTGTATTTGTGCATGTAGTACCCGTAGTCTTTTCTTCCTACACTGCTGCATATTGTAGTCTTTGGTCTTGTAATGATGCCCTCTGAGTTATCGGGTCCAAGGGGCTTAAGTTGTATACCATTTCATATCAATAAAGTTTTCTATCTTTTACCTCAAAAAAAAAAAAAAAAAAAAAATACAAAATTGTCTACACGGTTGTGACAGTAATTTTCCTACTCTTGACTTATATATTAATATGGTGTCCTTAATTTTATTATTTTTGTTGTTACTATAATTATTAAATATGTATTATATTTTTCTTACTATGAAGTATATAATCACGATTTGTTCAATAATTTATTGTTATTATTATTGGCATTTTATAATTTTGTTGTCATACGAGTATACTAATAATAATAATAGTAATACCACCGCGCACCTTTGGTGCGGTGGTCACTTCACAAGTATAAATGCTTGTGAGGTGTGGGGGACAAGGGCTGGGATTCAAGTCTCCAAGAGAGAGCTTCACACACATATATACTTAGATTAGGCTAGAGTAGAAATTCTATCTTATATCAAAATAATAATAATAATAGTAATGACATATAAACTTGCATATATTATTATTGTTGTTGTTGTTGCAATAAATGATACCATCAATGCACAAAATAATATCTCACCATTCATTATGATAACGCACGAACTATCTCCAATAAAAAAGGAAAAAAAAAAAAAGTGGATGCGAAAAAAAACCTCATAAAACAATAACAAATAATAATAATAATAATTATTCGAGAAACAGATTAAGAAACTTAAGTGGAAACAAAAACTCAAAAAAAGAAGTTTTCTTAGAGGGTTAAGAAGATCACTATGCTTGTGGTGCCAAGTAAGGGATCATATAGTAATAACTAAGAGTGAAATGGGTTTTAAAAGGAAAAAACTCTTCAAATGTGTTGAAAATACATGCCCTTTGCAACAACTAGGTGCTAAGTAGGAAGCATGCATTAGTCATCGGGAGAAGATGCCATCATGTGCATTGCAGACTGCACCACAACATCAGAATAAGGTACAATCAAGTGCAGCACAGAGTGCACCTCATCATCGAGAGAAACTGCAATCCAGTGCAACTCAGTGTGCACTGCACTATCAAGGGAGGATTGATGCAGTTATAACAAGATGGAATTATGAAGATGTAGATGACTTGATAGAATCGATGCCACGTTATGATCAGATGATTAATTTTATTCAAGTGATGATGTAGTTGATGTACACATGTAACAATTAGGTAGTTTTTGATTGTAACAAACTTTCCCTTAAACTGGGGAGTTAGTTATTTTTCTGTTTTGGCATCAAATTGTATATAAAGAGTAGGATTAGCAACTAAATGTAATTCATTCATTCATTCATAATCAATAACAGTTTCTATTTAGAGAGAGAGTCTTGAATTTTACATGGTATTAGAGCATAGGTTGCTTCTTTTCTAGAATTTTCTTTTCATTTCAACTCTCTCTCACCTTCGAGGTCCTTCAATGGCGTCCTCAAAGACTGATGCTCCCTCTGATCCTCACAACACGCAATCCACACACACAAACTTAAACTCTAACAGTGAATCCAATGCTCCTAATTCATATTTTCTTAGTTCTAATGAAAATCTAGGAAACATTCTTGTTAGTCAGCCCTTGCTTGGCATGAGGAACTACCAATGTTGGTCCAGAGCAATGGTGCTTGCTCTTACTGCCAAAAAGAAAATTGGCTTCGTGAATGGGAAGATTCCAATGCCAGAAGTTGATTCACCTTTGTATGTGGATTGGCAAAGCTGCAATACCATGGTCCTATCATGGTTGATCAACTCTGTGCACATTGATGTCTCTAGTAGCATCATGTACTGTGAAACAGCTAGGGAGATGTGGCTTGAATTGAAGAACCTGTTTTCACAAGGAAATGGACCTAAGATCTACAATTTGCAAAGGGAAATTTTTCATATTTCTCAAAATTAGATGACAGTCACTGAGTATTACACCAAATTCAAGCGTTTGTGGGATCAATTGCTGAATTTTGAGCCATTTCTAGAGTGTTCTAGTGAAGCAATGAAGATCTTGAGTGCTTCACATGATAAAGCCTATGTAATGAGGTTCTTGATGGGATTGAATGAGAACTTTGAGACTCTGCGAAGTCAAATCCTCATGTATGATCCTTTTCCCTCAATGAGCAAGGACTATTCATTGGTACTTCAAGAAGAATCACGCAAGAACATTGGTCATGGAAGTTCAACTTCATCCTAGTCTGATGCAATGGCTATGTACACCAATTCCAAAGGAAATTCCAATTGGAATAAAGGCAATGGAAAGAAAGAAAAGCCTTTATGCACTCACTACAACATGCAAGGACACACAATTGAGAAATGCTATAAATTGCATGGATATCCTCTAGGTTACAAACCTAAAAGAAAAGCTGGTGCAAATGCTAATGTTAATCAAGCTTCTTGCAATTTTGTTAATGGTGCAAAGAAGGCCTTCGTGACATCAAATCAATGCCCTATCTCTAAGGCACAACATGAGCAATTGCTTGCTTTCCTCAACTTAGGAACTGCCAATTCAAGAGCTGCTCTTGGTGATGCACATCATGCTGCAAATGTGAGCTCTTCTTGCGTGGCCACTGGTGTTGAAGGAGCTTCTGGTTTGGCTTCTAATGTGGTTGACACTTCTGCACAAGCCAATCTCAACTTTAATTCTGCTCTAATGTCTGGTACTAATTCAATTGTGCCTTTGGTTCCCACTTTAGAGCATTCTATTTTTTTCAGCTAAAACTATTGATAGGAAAGCTTTTAGTGAAACTGATTGGGTTATAGATACAGGAGCAACAGACCATATGGTTTACTCCATATCTTGTTTTACCTCTATTACTGCCACCCTAAACACCTTTGTTAATCTTCCAAATGCTGAAACTGCCCTAGTAACACATGTAGGAACTGTGAAAATATCAAAAAAATTTACTCTTACCAATGTTTTGTGAGTTCCCTCATTCAGTTTTAATCTTTTTTCAATTAGTCAATTGGCCAAAACTATTCTCTGTTATCTCATTTTCTTTGGGAATATGTGCTTCATCTAGGACCTTGCTCACTGGAGCACAATTGGTCTGGGTAGAGAGTTCAAAGGCCTATACTTGCTGGAAGATAGTTTATCAACCTCATCAAGTTGTTTTTCTGCAGCTGGTTTTGTAAATAGTCTTGTTGTTCAGCCAAATATTTGGCATTTCAAATTGGGGTATCTATCAAATGCCAAAATGGCTTGGATAAGAGACAATAATCTACCTCTTTTCAATACTAATAAAGTGATCCATTGTGAAATTTGTCCCTTGGCCAAGCAAAAAAGTCTCCCTTTTACTCCTAGTTCTCATGTTTCAATTGAACGCTTTGATTTAGTTCATTGTGATTTGTGGGGTCCCTTTTCTGTTTCTACCATTGATGGATGCAGGTATTTTATAACCATTATAGATAGGGCTGTCCACTAGACCCATTCAACCCGGCAAACCCGCCTACCACCGACCCGCTGCCACCCGATCTGACGATTTCGGCGGTCGGACACGGGTTCCGAACTCGATAACCCTATCCCACGTGGGTCGGTTGTCGGTTTTCTGTTTCAAAACCTGTAACACCCGACCCAAACCGAACCTTTATCCTTTTCGGCGAAGTATTACGAATTTTCGACCAAATCCGGCAAGATCTCGCCGTTATCCGACGAAATCTAGGCCAGATCTCGACGGATCCGGCCATATTTCTGTCTGATCTCTCAGGATTTGGCCAAAAATGTTCCCGACGATGAAACCCAAAATCCGAACCAATACAACCTAAAACCGACCAGACCAAAACCGGAAAATTCAATCAGATCATTGGGTCGGTTTCAGGCCATATTTTCCTCCACCCAAATAATTCGGGTCGGGTCTGGGTTGGGCACAAACCCGACCCGGCTTGACCCGTGGACACCTCTAATTGTAGATGATTGCTCAAGGTGTACTTGGGTTTATTTACTCAAGCATAAATCCCACACTCAACTTATTTTGGAGCAATTTTGTACTATGGTTGAAACCCAGTTTTTAAAAAAGATAAAAACTAGAAGAACAGACAATGGTACTGAGTTTATTATGACTGATTTCTTTGCTAAAATAGGTATCTTGCATCAATTAAGTTGTGTTGAAACTCCACAGCAAAATGCTATTGTGGAAAGAAAACATCAACACATCTTGAATGTGGCAAGAGCTCTTATGTTTCAGTCCAACATGCCTTTGCATCTTTGGGGGCATTGCATTCTCACTGCTATATATTTGATAAATAGAACACCTTCTTCTTGTTTAGCTCATAAAACTCATTTTGAAGTTCTTTTTGGTTGTGCACCAAGCTATGCTCATTTAAAAGTTTTTGGGTGCCTTTGTTATGCTTCCACACTTTCACATAATAGAACAAAATTTGCCTCAAGGGAAAGAAAATGTGTTTTCTTAGGATACCCTTTTGGTGTTAAAGGCTACAAGGTGTTGAATTTAACTACTAAAGCTATTTTCATCTCTCGAGATGTAATTTTTCATGAAAATGTCTTTCCTTTTGGCAATGCTAATACCAATTCTGCAAATCCCTTTGTTCTTGAGATTGATACTACTTTTGAAGGGTGTTTAGGTACCTTTGTTACTCCTATTAGCATTCCAAATATGCCCACTGTTCATTGTGAATCTTGTCCTGAATCTACTCACTCTTCTTCATCATCATCACCCCTTCCATCATGTTCAAATCATGTTCCTTTGCCTGATTCTTTACCATCTGATTCTACTGTTTTATTGGATTTTGTTCCTTCTATTGTTACTAACCTTGCAAATGATGATCAACCACTTAGAAAGTCTACTAGAGTTCATAAACCACCAATGTACCTACAGGATTATGATTGCAATTCAACTATTGCATTGCCAAGTGCCACTGTAGGTTGTCATCCTTCAAGGTCACCCTATGATCTATCAGCATGCCTAGCCTATTCTCATTTGGATCCTCAATACAAGTCCTATCTTATGACTGTTAGCCAAAGTTATTCCACACCTTAATACTTTTCTCAGGTTGTCCAAGATCCCTTGTGGAGAGAAGCCATGGATAAAGAAATCATTGCATTGGAAACAACTAAAACTTGGGTGCTTACTCCACTGCCAGTTGGTAAAAGGCCAATTGGTTGTAAATGGGTGTATAGGTTGAAGCTTAATCCTAACGGCAATGTGGAAAGATATAAGGCTAGGTTGGTGGCTAAAGAATACACTCAGAGGGAAAGGCTAGATTTTTTGGAGACTTTTTCTCTTGTAGCCAAGACTGTATTAGTAAGAGTTCTTATTACCCTTGCCTCAGCTAAAAGGTGGACTTTACATCAACTTGACATCAACAATGCATTCTTTCATGGAGATCTTGAAGAGGAAGTATACATGGACCTACCACTTGGTTATCATAGTAAGGGGGAGTCCACTTCTTCAGCTCCTATGGTTTGTAAATTGGTCAAATCCCTTTATGGTTTAAAGCAAGCTTCTAGGCAATGGAATGCCAAGCTCTCTACTACCATTTCAGACCTTGGATTCATACAATCACAGGCAGACCACTCACTCTTTGTTCATTCCAGTGGTTCCAATTTTATTGCATTGCTGATCTATGTGGATGGCGTGATCATTATAGGCAATGATTTAGCTTGTGTTGCAAAACTGAAACAGGTATTAGACCAGAAATTTGGGATCAAGGATCTTGGCTCACTCAAGTACTTCCTAGGGCTTGAGATTGTTAGAGGTGCTAAGGGGATTAGCATTAACCAAAGGAAGTATGCACTTGTTGTGCTTAAGGAAGCAGGTATGATTGGTTGCAAACCTGCCAAAACGCCAATGGAGCAGCAGCTAAAGCTGTCTAAATGTGATGGAGAATTGCTCAAAGATGTTGGTCAGTATAGAAGGTTGATTGGTAAGCTGATGTACTTAACTTTAAGTAGACTAGACATAACCCATGCAGTGCATAGGATTAGCCAATTCTTGGCTCAACCTAGAGCTCTACACATGAAAGCAGCAATCAAAATTCTTCAATATATCAAAGGCACACCTAGTCAAGGTGTGTTCTTCCCTGTAGAGTCAGATCTACAGCTTAAAGCATTTTGTGATGCAAATTGGGCAGGCTGTTTTGATACCAGAAAGTCCTTGACTGGATATTGTGTGTTTTTAGGTGATGCTTTAATCTCTTAGAGATCAAAGAAGCAAGATGTGGTCTCAAGATCTTCTGCTGAAGCAGAATACAAATATATGGCCATAACCACATGTGAGGTAACTTGGTTATTGTACTTGTTAAGGGATTTACATGTTCAACATTAAAAACTAGTGTTGATGTACTATGATAACCAAGCAGCACTGCATATATCAGCTAATCCAGTCTTTCATGAAAGATAAAAATATATTGAAGTAGATTGTCACATAGTAAGGAATAAAATCTTGGATGGAACATTAAAACTTTTAATGTTTCATCAAGAAATCAATTAGCAGACATTTTTACTAAGGCACTTGGTGTTGAGAATTTTCTGAGGTTACTTGCAAAGCTGGGAGTTATTAATATCTTCAGTCATCATATTCAATATCTAGATTATACAAAGGATGATGAAGTAGCAAGGAAGATAAGAAAGCAAGTGCTTTGCTCTTGAGGGGGAGTGTTGAAAATACATGCCCTTTGCAGCAACTAGGTGCTAAGCAGGAAGCATGCACTAGTTATCGGGAGAAGTTGCCATCATGTGCATTGCAGACTACACCACAGCATCAGAAGAAGGTACAATCAGGTGCAGCACAGAGTGCACCTCAACATTGAGAGAAGCTGCACCCAGTGCAGCTCAGTGTGCACTGCACTATAAAGGGAGGACTGATGCAGTTATAACAAGATGGAATTATGAAGATGTAGATGACTTGATAGAATCGATGCCACATTATGATCAGATGATTAATTCTATTCAAGTGATGATGTACACGTGTAACAATTAGGTAGTTTTTGATTGTAACAAACTTAATTTCCCTTAAACTAGGGAGTTAGTTATATTTCTGTTTTGGCATCAGATTGTATATAAAGAGTAGGATTAGCAACTAGATATAATTCATTCATTCATAATCAATAAAATTCAGTTTCTATTTAGAGAGAGAGAGAGAGAGAGTCCTGAATTTTAGAAAATGATAACCAAAAAAAAAAGTATTATTAGTGGGTTAAGAAACTTATTATGCTTGTTGTGCAAAGGGAAAGTGATGGAAGGGCTTTGAGATTATCTTGTGAAGGTTGAGGTTATTGAGTGATTCGTTAAATTATAATACTGCATTTGATAATTAGTCATGTTATATTGTTTTAATTTTTAAAGTTTATTTTATTCTAGTCATTTTATAAATTTATATTGCATGTAGTGCTTTTTTTATTTGTAAATATTCTTTTGAAAATAAATTAATGAAAAATAAGAATCAAGATATGAAATATTTTAAAAGAAAAAATAAGAAAAATAAAAGAATGAATTGAATCTCAAAAGATATCTTGAGAAATTCGTTACTTGCAATAAACTAAAAAAAAAAAAATCAGGGTGAAAATTTTGATGGTTTATATTTATTTCCAAAACTATAAGTTTTTAAAGAAGTTTTACAAATACTAAAAAAAATACTCCAATTGATGAAGTGAATTATCTAAAAAGAGTAGATTAATTATTTTCCAAATGCATGTATCACTAACACAGTTTTATTGATAACACTTGTTACAACTCTTTATACATAAAAGAAGCTTTTTACAATTAAATTAATGAAATCCTACTTAAGATTAACTTATATATATATATATATAAAGTTATCGTCTTAGGCTTTTATCAAGCTGGCCACGTTCATATGGATTCTTCATAAATGAAGAGCACAACTCATATTCTATGCAAGTATTGAGCATGTGAGAGGAGATATGTTTCACAATGTACCTAAAGGGGATGCAATTATAATGAAGGTGAATTTGGATACTTATGTTTAAATAGATGATAAAGAATAACTGAATTTTTGGGTAAATATTTTCAAAACTAATCATTTTTGTGCATGCATTTCACTTGTAGAATATACTCCATGATTGGAATGAGGAAACTGCAAGAAACTTTTGAGGACCTGCTATAAAGCTCTGCCAAATAATGGGAAGGTAGTTTTTATTGAACTACTCATGCCAGAGGCCACAGAGTCAAGTATGGCTTCTCAATATATCTCTTGTCTTGACAGTGGCATGTTGTTGAACCTTGAAGGGCAGGAGAGAACCGAGAAAGAATTTAAGGCTTTGTGCAAGGAATCTAGATTTTCATACTTTCAAGTTGGGTTTTGTGTAGTACTCTTTGGGCAGTCATGGAAATCCATAAATAATTTTCCCCTCTGTAGCTTTGCTACAATTATGCTTTATTGGTATTGTAGTTTATCTCTATGAACTCCGTCTCATATAGTTGGTGGTTGTGCGTGTACTTTTTATGTGGTTATTGAATTTCATAAATAAACACATATTAATAGATATACATTCCATAGTTTTGTTGTGCTTATGCTCTGGTTGGTAGTGGAAGTTTTCTTTATTTTTCTACAACCCATACGCTATTATTATTGAACTGAAATTTAAAATTTTATTTCAACTAAAATTTGTTTACCAAAAAAATTAAGAAATTAAAATTTAATATTGTGATAGTTTTTTTAAGGTAAAAATCAATTACCTAAGTTAAAAAAAAAAATTGAAATTCTACTCCAACTATAGTTCTATTACAAAAAATTTCAAGAAATTTAAAGTAAATTTTTTACATTTATTTTGATTATCTATCATAATTTTGTATTTTAATATTGTAACACATACTACATGACATGGTAGGTTCCAGTTAGCTCAACTGGTAAAGTCTCTGATGGTTGAATAAGAGATCTGGGGTATGATTCCACCTACATCAAAAACTAATTAATATATTGGTTTGATAATAAAAAGCATCATCAAGAGCGGACGGCATAGGTTGAAACTCTCAAAAAAAAAAAAGTAACACGCACTACATGACATGCTTACAACAGGTGGCTCTATGTATGTTTTACACCTTTAATTAATGTATTTTTGTCATATATAACTAATTAATTAGTAAGACAATTAATTTACCCAGACGACTCAATAATTATTAAAATAATTTTGTAGTATATAAGTAATTTCTTTTACATGTAATTTTTAATTAATTTGTGCATCACACAAGAGTTTTACTACTGTACTATTAATTTATTGCTACACAATGTCAGAAACTTAGAATGGCAGAAACAAGGAACACTAATTTTTTGTTGGTTTTTAACTATTCCTCTTTTTTGTGGAGATTTATGTTGAATTTCTAGACCTTAGTTTGTTAATACTGTTGGTTGTCTATGTGAAACCCTAAGGAAAATTAGAAATTAGAACCCCTTGTATTCCCTTATATATGATCACATAATCAACATACAGGGTACCTCGAGATATTTTAGAAGATCCAGGCCATGCTATTCTCTAGCGCAACACTGTTTCCTTAATTTGGTCCTAAATTCAGCCATTGGGCTAGACCTGTTTGGAATTTTTTATTTTTTATTATTTTTTTTTTTGCGCTAAATGACCTGTTTGGAATCATTGCTACCGCAGGCCCTACTAAATTTTAAACGCGTTTGAAATTAGTTAAAACCTACGTGCCAAACTTGTTCATACATATTTACTTCAGTATCTTGGTTTGGCAGGGAGTATCAAGTATAATTAAGGATCAGCAACTAGTTAAGGTCAAATCCTATTGTATAGTTAATGCACTTCCCGACGATACGTAAACAAGGTATCTCTGGTCCTTTTTATAGAGAAGAAATAGTATTATAAATCATAGATATATGTAGTTTGATGAAAAATTAGGGGCATATTACAGTTTTTCCCATCTATAAGTGTAGGACAGTTGCAATTTTTCTTTTTTCTTCTTTAAAAAAAAAAAAAAAAAACTCAACAATGTTTCTATTTTCTTCTAGTAACGAGCATGTTACCTCATCTATTAGTATTTTACCTCAAATGAAAAGAAAAATCACTAATTAAAAACAAATTCTAATCCACACGTTAATGCCTCTAAAATCCATTATTAACAAACAAATTACATGGATAGAGACAATCGATGCAAGGTATGTGGGTCACCATACACGATGTGTTTGGTAAGAGAAAATATATTATGTTTCATTAATACCAACTCAACATCTGTTTTGGCTAGAATATTTCATCTTCACCATAACTCAAGCATTAATGTCACTAGAAAATAGCAGTGGCAGAGTAGAATTGGCCATGAAAAGCAATAAACTAGGAACTTTAAAAAAAAAAAAAAAAAACAATGCAATCAAGAAGTAAGACAAAGTAACGCAACACCGCGCACCCTTAGTGCGGTAGTTACTTCACAAGTATAAGTATTTGTGGAGTGTGGGGGATAAGGGCCGGAGTTCAAGTCTCCCAACTTCACACACATATACACTTAGATAAAGTTAGAGTAGAAATTCTATCTTGTAAAAAAAAAAAAAAAAAAAAAAAGACAGAGTAACGCAGAATCATTTTGCAAAGCAATTGATTAAAAGCCTATACATCGGAAGAATAAAATAAATAAAACAGCTTGTAATATGATAATTCATAGTTGGCCGAAGACTATTCCAAAACAACGACAAATATCAACAAAATAATGCTCTTATCCGCTAATCATACAAAATAACCTATAAAAAAACTCCATTACATCATCGGCCTCCGTTCAAACCCAACCAAACCACATTAAATATCAAACCTATGACCACTACCACATTAGATTACTTTTCTTCTATTAATAATTCAGAATTTGTTTCTTATGCCGTTACGCATAATGGATTTTCATATGTTGATACATTAACATTACTAATGTTCACGTAATATTGTGATATTAAGTGGCGTCAACCTCAAGGCATATAGACAAAAGGAAACGGACCATCTATCGAAGGCAGACCATCTAGAGGCTAGAGTCAACTCAAGTCATATGGATCAAAGGATATGACAACCGCAATTCCCATTCAGAGAAAAAACATTATGAATGTAGGATATACAGAGAAAAAAAAGTTAGTCATCTAATTTTTCACCCGAGCAGCGCAATGACAAATTCCTAGCTTCACCAATTTGCTGGACACTTAATAGCAGTAATCAAAGTATCAAAGTACTTGAGGCAAAGAAGGGGGAATAAAACAAAGGCAAATGGAACAAAGGAAACACGTACTGCAAATCTACTCGTAAGCAAGAGAGAACGTCATGATCGTCGTCGTCGTCGGTTTTTTTTTTTTTTTTTTTTTTTTTAATTTATTTAAATTCTAACACATTTTTAATTATTTATTTATGAAAAATTGTAACTCATTTATATGTGTGTGAAATTTCCTCTTGGAGACTTGAACCTTAGCTCTTGCCCCTTACACCCTACACCTCACAAACACTTATATTTGTAGAGTAACCACCACACTAAGGATGTGCAGTGGTGTAAAATTAAATATTTAAAACGATAATTCTATACATAAAAAGATAATTCTATATATAAAGTTTAAAGCAAAGGAGTTCTTCAAAGAACAAATGGACGATGGGGGCAGAATGGTATCTTCCTTGAGAAAACTCTTAAAATTTTTGGGAAATTTCATTTATGATCAGTGTAATTATTTCAATTTAAAAAAAAAAAAAAAAAATCATACCCCAATGTGGCTCCGCCATCATCATGTGTGGCCATTTGCAGCCAAAATGGACTTTTACCTATTTCTCACAAACTTTCCAGCAAAATGCCTCATATATGAAGCTAATTACGAAAATGCCCATGTTTTGAAACTTGATATTCTAAAAATTGAGTTTCAAATGTAAAACTCGATTTTTGAAATATCGAGTTATAGGGAACGTAGACTTAGAATTTTTTTTTTTGGAATTCAAGTTCTATGAACTCAAGTTCCATGTAAAGTACTCGAGTTCATGGAACTCGAGTTCCACTTGAATTTTTTCAAGGAACTCAAGTTCCACGAACTCAAGTACTTCACATGGAACTCGAGTTCCAGAATTTTTTTTTTTTTTAATTTTCATTTCGCTATAACTCGATTGTCCAAAAATCGAGTTTTAAATTGAAACTCGATTTTTAGAAAATTGAGTTTCAAAACAGGGACATTTCTCTAAATAGTTTCAGATATGAGGCATTTTGCTAAAAAGTTTTGGCAAAAGGGACAAATGCCCATTTTCTTCGGCCGTTTGCTATCCAGACATGTCTAGAAACTGTCCACCGTCCACCGAAATGTCAACCTTTTGAGTGGTTTCATTAGATGTAATACTACTAGTTTGTATAATATTCCTTTTAAATGTATACAGGCTTTAAATATGTGAAATTCATCCTTATGTGTGAGGACTATATACGTAACTTTAGAAGATAATAAAGTGATCTTGGAGGTGCGTTAATGTGAAAACCAATAGAAACCTGTGAATTCAATTGTTGTAAAAATTATTCGGTAGTTAGCATTATCTATTACAGAATATACCTCTTGCAGGATGCCATTTCCATTTGTGAATGTGATGGATACGTGGATTGCGGCTTTGCTTTGTTTTGACTTTTGCATTGGCCTGGAAAATGTTAGGTAAAGGCTGATAAACAGGTTTCAAGTGCCTAATTAAAAATTCTAATTGCCATTGTGGACTTGGGACATGGAAGTGTAATTTTGAACCGGTGGGTGTAGAACATTTGGTGCCTTTCTATACCTATTTAAGAAGAGGGAAAAAGAAAGAGGAAAAAGAAGTAAACATGGCTTCCATAGAAAATCAGGTTACACCAACCCTTAGTGAAGAGCAGTGACGGAGCTACTCAAGGGCTGAGGGGGCTTGAGTATGTATATTAACAAAAGGAATTTTAATTTTGGCTTTGAAATTTATATACTTGGCCCCCCTCCCCAAAAAATTTACAAACTGACCCGAGAAATCCAACAAATAGATAACAAGACAAATCTATAAAAAATGCACATATTCGAATAATAAGAAAATTCTTTGGATAAATCATAAATCCAGTCTAAGCAAAAATAATAACAACTAATCAATTACAAATTCTAGCAAAAAAATCACAAAAACCCAATAGCCTTTAATCAATTTCTCCCTCTCACTTGAGAGCTCTATGCCCCTCTCAAATGACTCCACCCTCATAGCCATAGAGACAACTCCTATGCTACATACTGATCGCTCCATCCACACATCAATTAGACCTTGAAAATATTAGAATGTGCCAATTGACTTACAAAAATATTGATTATAAAATTCTATTATTGATTTTTTTCAAAAGAAAAAATACAAATAATAATTAATAAATTAATGCTAATAATGCAACGTTGTTAAATTCTAGTATTGATATTTCAATTTTTTAAAATCTTTGAACAAAGAACTTCGGCCTCTTAAGTTTGAATCCTGGTTCCATCCCTAGTGAAAAGGATGAGGCATGCATATAGGCCATGCTATTATCCAGCACTAGATTGTTTTCTAGCGTCCTAAATGCAGCCATTGAGCTTGACCTGTTTGGGATCATTGCTAGAGTAGGCCCTGCTGCTTGTATGACACCATCTGAAATTGCTTCTCAGCTTCCAACACAGGACTCAAATGCGCCTTCTCAGTCGTTGGATCACATGCTTCGCCTTCTTGCTTGTCATTCCCTATTGACATGCTCTATTCGTAACCTTGAAGATGGTAGGTTTGAGAGACTCTATGGACTCGTACCGGCCTCTCACTTCTTTTTTGAAAAAAAGGATGAAGGGTCCTTGGCTCCTTTTCTGGCTTACAATTCTCATCGAGCCATATGGGAGGTTATGTATTCCCGAGTCTCCATGTTTTTGAATAATGCAAAATGTGTAGCAGCATTTCATCATAATTGGATGGTTTTGGTTGTTATTTGTCATTCTTTTAGTTAAGAATTCCAAAATCAATATTAAGTTTATGGACACTATTTTTTCCAACTACTGACATGATTTATTGTAATTAATGTATATAAAAAAATAGTGTTAGTACCCAAGTGAATGTGTTTTTGCAAAAATAAAACAAATGTTATTAATAGTTGTGAAAATTTGTTCTCTCTAGCATTAGTTTTAATATATTATTACAGTGTCAAATGAAATAAATTATTATTTGGTAATCCTTGATAATTGATATGGGGTGGTAATCCTTGATAATTGATATGGGGGGGGGGGGGGGGGGGGATTATAGATTTCCATATTTAGGGTCATCTCTATGCATTTTGGGGGTTAAAGTGAAGATTATATTTAAATATTTTAAATAGTACTTAAATAATTTTTTTAAATTAAAATTTATTCTTTTAGCTTTTCTAGATACAAAATTGTTAGGTTCTAGATATTTAGAACAATTGGCAAACTATGAGTACAAACTTTTCTAGATATAGATCTTAGAGTCTATAGGATTTATTAGACAATGCTCATCAAGGTGTTACAAGTCAAAACACAAGAACATACAAGCTGCAGAAAGAAGAATTCGAAACATGCTAGGTTCGACCGATTGAAAGACAGGCTTGACCGATCGAAACACAAATTCTGTAGATTTAATTTCTGCCCAACAGTCCATAAGCCCATTAGGTGATTATGGGTTTAGATCTATTTCACATAGTATATAAAGAAAACCCTAAGGCACGTTTTATGTAGACTTTGGAGGTACTCTTGTAAGTCTAAAAGGTATTGTGCCTTCCTCTTTCAAAATCATTACTGAAAATCATTCTTATACCATTAGAACCGATAGATCTGAAGTTGTTGCAACAAGATCATACATAGCTAATGATTTAAACCTTCAATGGTGGTCTTGGAGTCACAAACTGGAGAGTTTGTATTGCTAAACCTTTGAGTAGGATCTCAAAATCATAAGCGTGGGAGTTTGTGTGCTGCAAATCCAAGAGAGAAGAGTCCGTGGAGTCGGAGCTGCACATGGTCGTGTTAGTAAGTTCTACTGAAGGTAGCATTAGGTTTAGGGTTAAATCTTTTGTAAACTTCAATTCTTTCTAGTGGATTTGTTTACCTTGAGGATAGTTAGGAGCCTAGGTCAAATCTTTCCTAGGTTTTTACCTTGAAACGATCGGTTTAATTGGTTTTCCTGAGTAATCATATCGTTGTCTTATTTATTTTTCCACACTACATGATATGATATTTTGTTGTTTAACCTAGATCTCATAATTAACCTAAGTAATTACTAGGCTAATTCATTAGGTTAAACAATCTGTTTTCAACGGGTCTAAACAAACAAACAAGTGGTATCAGAGTGGGTTCACTCTGATTGGATTAACATCCTGAGTGAGATCTTTGATCTCTGCAGTCATGGATAATTTTAAGTGTCTTACTGCTTTTAGCTGTGATGTTTTGAATAAAAAAGACACTAATATTTTTATTGATCTTATTGATGCCTATGAAACTCTCTGTAAGGAATTATTTAAGTCTTTGAAAATTGCTAAGAAATTCAAGGAAGAGCTAAAATTGGCTAATCTTGAAAAAGAGGAATTGATTGTGAGATTAGACGAATATAATAAAAAAAAAAAAATTTTTGAGAAATCAATTTTCCTTTCAAGATGAAAAGATGAAAAGTTTGGAACAAGAGTTAGTTGAATTGAAAAAATTGTCTTGTACCAAACCTGTTGTTGATGACATATCTGCTTTTATTTCTCTTAAGCCTAAAGCTGAAAATGTTTATATTCCTCCATTCAAAAGGAATCATAAAGAAAAGGCTTATGTTGATAGGTTAGACAAATGTAAAAGTTCTGATATAGACGTTGAAGTTTCTAAACTTGCGACTAAACCTAATGCTAGAGTACAAAATAAATTTGTTTTTGTGCCTACCTGTTACATTAGTGGTGTTGTTAGTCATATTAGATCAAATTGTTCTCTGTTGAGGTAAAAACCAAAATCTGAGACTAGATCTGCTATTAGTAATATTGATGTTCCTAATTTGATCATGTTTGTCACTTTTGTGGTATTACTGGTCACATTCGTCCTAACTGTCATAAATTGAAATATAAGCATTCTGTGTTTCAGTCTAGGATATGTGATGATATTTCTCCTGCCATAAGTCATGATAAATTGTTTCATATGCTTTTGAAAAATTTAAGCTTGTTGGCTTGTAAAAAGAAATTACAAGATTTCAGTCTATCTCGGAAAAAGTTTGTAATCCCTCAAATCCACTCTGGTTTTCATGGATTTTTACCCACAAAGCCAAAGAAGCGTATTGTATGGGTGGGAAAAGATTTGCTAAGGTGAGTGTTGTTTACTTGTCCCTGATTTAATCCTTTCAATTATTTGTGGACATGTTTTCTTTTAGTTTTTGGTTGTTTTATTTTCTTAGGCTATTTTGATTATTAAAAAAAAAAAAAAAAAAAAACCCAAAAACATAGAAAATTTTCAAAAAGACAAAAATATTTTATTTTGTATCTAGTTTTATTTTTTCTTAAGGATTACATGAATTATGATATATCTCTCTTGATTTTGAACATACTTGATATTGTGGAGAAACATAGAAAGTGTGTGTTGCATAACTAAGTGCATAAGCTATTTTTGTTTAATAGCAAGGTTGCACTTGTTCTTTCTGTTTAATCTTGTGATTGATTACAGCCACCAAACACTGACGAGCTGCCTTTTGGTCTCCCCTCATCACCGCGACCCCTTCCTCGGTTGGGAACTTAACTTTCACATGCAGAATGGATGGCGCGGCCCCCATGGCATGTATCCATGGCAGCGCCAAGATCACCGTGTATGGGGAGAATGCGTTCACCACGATGAAATTTACCTTCACCTCTTTCACTTCGGCTACTATCGGGAGCCTTATTTGCCCTTCCGTCACCACCATTTTTCCGTCGAACCCTACAAGCGGGGTATTGTACTTCCCAAGGTCCATGAACTTCAAGCCTAGACCCTTGTAGAGGCTAGGGTACATTATCTCAGCCCACTCCCTTGGTTGATCATAACTCTCTTCACTAGGAAGCCTCCGATCATGAGGGTCACAACAAGAGCGTCATCGTGTGGCTAGAAAGTCCCCTCAAAGTCATCATCGTCAAAAGCTATTTGCTCTTTAGTTGTCCTGGGCTTCTTCCTTGGCCGATCCAACGTCGCTTGCTCTATCGGGGTGGTGATATTTAGAATTCCTTTTCGATGATTAGCACCTACACCGATCGACGTTGCATGTGATAGGCCAAGAATGTATTAACCCCTTGTGATAAATTAATCAAATTAATTTAGCCAAGTGAAATTAATTAGATTCAATTACATGCAATAAGCGTAGTAGCACAAACAAATCACCAACTAAGTTAAATGCAGCGAAAAATAAATTTGACATGGTGATTTGTTTACGAATTGGGAAAACCACCAAAGCAAAACCCCACCGGGTGAATTTAAGGTCACCACTCCCAAGAATCCATTATTATTAAAACAAGCAGTTATAAGTAGAGAAATCACAGTACCTTATACCAACCTATAGTTGAACCCTTACCCCAATACCCAATTGGACTTGTTCTGTAGTGACAATCTCTCCTTCTAATGCACGGCTCCAAGTATGTGACTAACCAATTGATGCACGGATCCCAGTATGTGACTAACTCTACAGCAACCCTTTGATTGTTGTAGTTGATTTGCAGCAGCTTCACATAGAAACACTAATAAGATATTCAATGTTAGGGCAAGAGACTTTGCTTGGTTACAAAACCCAAAGGCATACAAGAAATGCAGCAAGAACTCTTTATTCTGTAGGAGGAGGCTAGGGTTTCAAAAAGAAAACCTTATAAAGCTCTCTAGGGTTTTGTTTTTCTTTTTCCACCCCCCTTTAAATAGGAGCTTAATGGGCTTTCCTATTCCAAATAGGTTTACACAAACCTAGGACTTTCCTAGTTCAATAAGGATTATACAAACCCACAAACCTTGGGTTTTCCTAGTTCTATAAGAATTATACAAACCTATAAACAAATAGCCTTTTAGAATAAAAATGTTGCTGACTATAGTCTGAATCCCGTAAGCTCGATAAATCGAGACATGTGTCGAGCTTTAATGAATCTCGACAGATTGAGCTTCTGTCGAAGAGGTATCGAGACCTACATATTGCACTTTTCTTGAGAAATTCTTGAGTAATCTTCATGTCTTCAATTCAACCACTTGTAATGATCATCTTGAACCTTCTTAGATTTACCCAAATACAAGTAAAGTGTGATTTGTCAAAGGATATGCCAATTACATAAAAATATGTCCTTAACAACATGGATAACCTCTATAATTCCAAAGGGCGGTGGCTACACTCCAGCTTAGTTTACTAATGTTTGCCCCGTGGGTCCCCTCTTTTATTTGACCGCATACTCTCTAAAGTGTCCGGCTTTAACCAGCTGTTCCAAGTGATCTCTAAACGTCTTGCACTGCTATGTGGTATGCCACTTATCACGGTGGGACATGCAGTATAAACTCTTATTTCTCTTGGTTGGGTCCCCGCCCATTTTGTCAGGCTAGCCGAAGTATGGCTTATGCTTTATCCTCTCCAGAGTTAGGTGTACATGTTCCTTAAATGCCATGTTGACTCCTACGGTTTGTGCCTCGATGTTCTACCCCCTTGCTTCTCAGTGAGGCCTTTTTTGAAAACCTACAAGATGGGAGTCCTTTCAGTATTGCTGAGTGGCTGAAGCCTTTCCCTTGCTTTGCAATCGATCATCTTCCAGTCTCTTATGTTCTCCTCATTCTGGTGCATGCCTTCGGGGGGTCTCATGGCCAATGAATCCCTAAACTCAGATTCCTTAGGCAGCCCCATTCTGAACGTGCTTGCTGCTACCTTCTCATTCCCTTCCTTAATCTCATTATACAATTCCTAGTATCGGCTAGCATACGATTGGAGAGTCTCCCTACTTCTCATTCTCATAGATAGTAGGGCATCAATAGGTTGGGGAGCCTAACTGCATGTAATAATGCAAGCCTCGAACACTTGAATCAATTCACCAAAGCTGTGGATAAACCATTTCTTTAGACGGTTATACCATCTCATCACTGTGGGCCTGAGGTTGGAGGGGAATACCTTACACATAAGTTCATCATTTTGAGAGTAGAGAGCCATGAGCTGAGTATAATGACTTACGTGCTCCTCAGGGTCGGTTTTACCGTCATAACAAGTAAACGGTAAACAAGTAAAATGCCTGGGCATCTTAGTACGTTCTATCTCTTTGGAGAATGGTGATTGACCTAACCTTTGTAGTGCTTGGCTCATGGCATCTAGGGCGGCGCTAGGACACCCGTGCCTTTCTCTACTCGGTGTCCTCAAGCGATCCTCTTTGGATTCGTTTGACCTATCCCTCAAGAAACGAGAGTGGCTCTGGTCGAAGGACCTTCCTATGTGGGTGCTCGTAGATCCATGACCATGGGATGACCCCTCATAATCCCTTATTCGGTGTTGGCCTCTCTTTTCGAGCTCTAATTCTTTAATCTGCTTCCATAAGCTTTTTATTTCACAATTGCGATCACTCTGGTACGAAGGCTCGGGTACATACGAAATGGTCATTTCTCCTCAGGAGAAGGCCTCGTTCGAGTCCAGACAAGTCTCGTGCCCATCTTGCCTAAGATCCTACTCTCGTTTCCACTCCCTCTCTATTCTCCTTTGGGCCTGAAATGAGCCCCTTGAGCGGTTACCCATTGACCCGGCTGACTCCAAATTTGCATGTGGACCCTTCATTTGGGACATTACTACACTAGCTCTAGGCTTTCAGTTGAGTAGGAGATTCCCACAGAAGGCGCCAATTGTGGATGCTCAGCCCAAATGCTAGGAGGGTTTTGGGTTGAGCAGCCCAATTTATTTATGTTGGGGGTTAGGGATATCCAACAATGGGAGGCCCCAAAGATGGTGTTACAGTTTTTGAAGCAAAATACCAGTGGTCCTAGACTACTTTCCTTATTACCTACCTTTGATCAAAGTGATTTAGTGAACGTGACCTTTACTAGCGAAATTTGAGCAAGATTTCATTCTCCCTAGTGTCTGTTTTTCCTTACCACTCTCGTGACCTTCTCCCCCAATTTTTTCAACCCCCTACCCTCTACCCAACAATCTCTATTTATAGACTTCTCTTTGTGGGGTCATCATGATGAGAGGGTGGTTTCCAATGTCGATAGGCCCTTCTGAGCTATATTCTTGATCGGGTGGGACCCACTATTCGTGACTAATATGATTGTCTTGAAACATGCACCAAGTGCCAATAATTGCTCAGCATGTGGATCTTCCTAAGGCATTATCCTTTGATCTTGGTAACATGAAGGCAGTTCGGTAAGGGTCGGGAGTTCGGGCTAGGTCCATCCAGGGAGTGGGCTAGGTGCTTGGCTAGTAAGCAGCGTGAGATGGGCCCATCTAAGAGACATGTCGTAAGCTCAGTGCAGGCTGATAACAATGGACCGTACAGAAAGTAAAGAGTTCTGTACAGTAGAGAACAGTGCTGCACAGTAACTGTCACTCTGTCAATAATAATTTCAAATTCTCTGTATGGATAGTGATTGCACAGTGACTAAATCTCTGCGTGAACAGTGATTGCATAGTAATGGATGAACGATGCCACACAATGACTGTTAAAAGATAATTTCTAATACGTCCAACTATTTTTTTTTTTTGATTGGAAATTTGGAAATCTTATAAATCATAAGGAAAAGATAGCAGTACATCTTGAGAGCATGCGTCCTCAATCAGAGAAGGAGTTTCCTCTAACCATACAACAAAATCACCAATTTGTTTGGCAAATTGGGCTAGGATGTGGGCTGGCCTATTGCCTTCCCGTTTAACCTGAGTAAAAGAAATAAAACGATACTTCACTATTTGGGCCAATATGCAATCTGTGATAGTTTCGATAGAAGTAGGGGGCTCTGAGATACCCGTGAGAATATTGCAGAGGGAGAGAGAGTCAGTCTCGAAATAGACCTCCCTGAACCCCATCTCCCATGCAAAGTGGACAGCGACCTCCATGGATTTCGCCTCCGCTTCCAGCGCCGCCAGCGTAGCTGGGATTCTCTTAGACATTGCTGCCAAAACCATTCCATGTGAGTCTCTCAACACCAACCCAAAGCCTGTTGCTCGCTGCCCAGTGAAGACCGCACCATCAACATTCAATTTGAAACGAGGGGAGTCCGGAGGCTGCCATTTGATTTGTGCCGCCGGGTTCAAATAGAAAACCCTTTCATTTGCAGCACTGTACTCTTCCACCAGAGAAGCAGAATTTCTGACCAGAACTTTTCCTGGTCGTTGAGCTCTTCCACAGAATTTCATTTGCAGCACTGTACTCTTCCACTGTACGTCCAACTATTGATACAGTGAAAAGCTCTCTATAATTATGATGCTATGACTGAAAAAGTAAAAATTTATATATATATATAAATTGTGCATTCTAGTCAATTGTGTAAATTGCTGAAATCCAAGCTCTTTTTCCGAGTATATATGCATTCATGAATAGTCATCATCATTGTTGATTGTGTAGTAGCCACACATTACTTCTTCTCTTCATCGTACGCCTCTAGAAACAGTATTGGCTCTAGGAATATTTTTTTAAGGTGGTCATTAGAAAACTTAGATTATGCAAAATTTAAGAAGGGTTTTACTAATGTGTGCCCTTAGGGCACACGTTAATTTTCATTTTTGAAAAAAATTTTCTTGAGAATTGAAAAAGTAATGACAGCTTTTTCAATTCCCAAGAAAATATTTCCACAAATAGAAAGTTTAATGTGTGCCCTAAGGGCACACATTAACCGGACCCTTTTGTATTAACAAAGAGAATAAAAAAAAAATAGACTAATAAAAGATAAAGTGCAAATAGAAAATATTAATACGAGAATAATAAAGTGACCACAACAATTTCATAACAAATGCAACAAGTTATTAGCCTGTTATTGGTGAGTAAAACATGTCAATATTGAACTCGAATTAGAATTAGTAACAGCTTATCACAGAGGATTTATTGTGAAATTATTATGAAAATGTTATGGATGTAGCATTACTCTTATATTTATTGAACTCAAATTCTTATAATTCTCAAATAAAGGTATTCAAAATTTTTATTAGGGTGTTCAAAATAGGTTAATTTAATATATAATATATAATTTTAAAATATATATATATACATTTTTTTCAAGTCAAGGTGGTCACTGAATATATTAATTTAAAATAATATTTTATATAAAATTTTTTTTGCATGTATAAATTTTTTTTTTTTTGGACAAGTGAGGGTTGTCCTAGGACCACCTTCACATACAAGTAGAGCTGCCAGTGTCTAGAAACAGTCCTTGTCTTCTGGGATATTAATAATAACAATTGGAGATATAATCAATTTCACAATATGTTGATAGGGTCAATTATAAGTGGTAGACACTTTCTGTTGAGTCTTATTTACATTGACCCATCTCTTTTAGTCAAATACTCATAGTCTGGCATATTAATATATTGTGAAATTAAATATAAAATTGAGTGTATTCGTATTGGAAAAATAAATAATGCCCATTTTGCGAGTTTTGCTCCACATTGCAATTTTCATGACATAAAAGTTCCATCGAAAAAAGGGCATCCAAATTGTCAGATTTTTGACCTCCTGGGTCAAAAAAGGGGGCACGCAAATTGTTAATAGTCCTTATCATTTGACCTTTTTTTCTCTTTGATGAACAACATGAAGAATTTTATTAAAAAAAACAGAGATAAGTACAAACTAGGATGAAATACATCAAAGTGATTGCTCAGCTAAAATGACTCTAGTAAATATTTACGGGGCAGAGCCTATAACAAAAGAACTAGATATCCTATTTAAAAGAGCCCAGGATGCTAAACTGTGGGATGCATTGTTAGCTGACCTGGGAATCCAATTAAATTGAATGTTTTGCAAGAACTAAGCCAGTATTGACGTGTCAGTAATCAGCACTACAATCTAGAAAGCACGGGTGTGGCTTCAGGGCCGCCACACTCACACCGGTCTCGCCCCGATGTAGCGTCAGCGTTTGACACACCGATTCACCTTCTTCTTTTTTTCCCCTATTCGGCTTGATTCGGGCTGAAACCAGCCAATTCCAGCGGAAATGAGAGCCAAAACGGCCAATACAGTCTGATTTCGACCGAAACGGCAGATACGGTCCAATTCTGGCCAAAACGGCTGCCGAAATAGATTGATACGGCCCAATTATGGTTAATACGGTCACTGAAACAGGCCAAAATGGGCTGGTGGCTGCCATTCTTCTGCTTCATAACTTTCTTGGAAGATGGTTTTTTGTTTACCATTACCAAAAATATTGATTTTATTAAAAACAAATCATAAATAATTGTTTTTTTAATAATAAACTCTACCCTTTTATTTGAATTTTTTTATATAAAAAAATATTAAATTCACTATATAAAAATTTATTTAATAATTTACTAAAAACATATCCCGACACACCTGCACCCGAATCCAGATCTGCAGCCCTGCTTCATATACGGCAATTCTCCATGGCTTTCTTATCATTTGACCTTTATTGCTACTGCGGCCACGGCCCTGCATTGCAACTTTGAAGTTTGACCTGATGGATGTGGAAAAATTTGTGCCTTTTGGTTTTAAGTTCACACCACAAAACAAATATCAGGCAAGACCTATTTAAGGAGAGGGAAAAACGAAAGTGACAAAAGAAGCAAACATGGGTTCCAAAGAAAACCAAGTAATTACACTTACACCAACACTTAGTGAAGAGGATGAGGCATGCCTCCAGGCCATGCTATTCTCCAGCACACAACTATTTCCTTGGGTCCTAAATGCAGCCATTGAGCTTAACCTGTTTGGGATCATTGCTGAAGCAGGCCCGGCTGCTTGCATGACACCTTCTGAAATTGCTTCTCAGCTTCCAACACATGACTCCGATGCGCCTTCTAGGTTGGATCGCATGTTGCGCCTCCTTGCTAGTCACTCCGTCTTGACATGCTCTATCCGCACCCTTGAAGATGGTAAGGTTGAGAGACTCTATGGACTCACACCGGCATGTCACTTCTTTTTGAGAAAAGAGGATGGATGTTCTTTGGTTTCCTTTTCAGCTTTCACTTCTCAACGAGCCATGCGGGAGGTCTGGTATGCATGAGTCTTCTTGTTCGTGCATCAATAAGTATTAAAACAAAACATCATTTTTCTTTTTAGTAATTTCTTTTCACAACTGTTAATATCATTTGTTGTGATCGATAAAATTATTATAAAAGAAAGTCATAAACTATTTTACATAAACACCCTATCTCAAATGAAAAAACAAAAAAAATCATTAATCATTGATAAATAATATGTTTGGGGGAATTATAGATTGCCATATTTAGATACATACATATATATATATATATATATAAATCAAAATAATATTGCTTATGATTGTCAAAAAAAAAAAAAAAAATTGGTATTCTATTTTTGTATCAACTTCTGTTATTTATTTTGTTTCTACGTTCTAGCGTGCATATGAAGGATGCCATTCTTGAAGGTGGAAATCAATTTAAGAAAGTGCATGGAATGCCCATATTCCAGTATATGGACATGGATCCAACTTTCAACGAGGTATTCAATAAGGGAATGGCTGATCTCTCCACAATAATCATGAAAAAAATTCTTGAGGTATATCAAGGATTCGAGGGGCTCACATCATTGGTTGATGTTGGTGGTGGAACTGGGAAATGCTTGAGTATGATCACTTCCAAGAACGCTTCCATCAAAGGCATTAACTTTGATTTGCCTCATGTGACACAAAGTGCACCATCTTATCCCGGTATTATATCTAATTTCTTTAGTAGGATTAATTCAAATAATATTACTTGAAATGTGTTTGAAATTCACTAAAAACCTACTTAATTAGTAAACTTATTCATGTCAGTTTAGTCATTTTTTTTTTTTTGAAATAGTTACAATATTCTGCTAATCCCACTGCTTGAACCATTTTCCCCTAGACTTTTAAGTATTTTGTGCAAGGGGATATCCCAAGTATCGTGGTTTGGTAGGAAGTATTAATTGTTAAGGATTAGCAACTAATTAAGGTCAAATCCTATTATATTACTAAATTAAAAAGTAGGGTAAATTGCAGTTTTCCTTGCGCCTAAGTATAGGATAGTTACAATTTCCTTTTTTTTTTTTTAAATAGAACAATTTTCTTGCTTATCTTTTTGTAATGAACATTTACCTCATTTGTTATTATTTTACATCAAATTAACGGAATTCTTTTTTCAAGCTTTTCAAACCCACAAATGACTTTATAATCCTTCAATAACAAACACATCACATGCATGTGATGTGTTTCGGTGTTTGTAATTGGAGGATATTAAGCTCATTATTATGCATGTGATCGATGTGTTTGTTATCGAATGGAAATGACAAGGGGTGGGAGTGGGTTGGGGGACATTGGTATATTTTAAACTAAAAGTAAATATTGCAACTGTCCTACATTGACATTGACATTATTGTAATATAAATTACAAAAGAAAAAAGAAAGGCTATGATTGTGGTAGAGTTATTTCCCTACTTTACACAGCAATGAGCAAATACCAGTATCTTTCTTCTTGTTTCTTTTGATGCAACAACAACCATACATCATCCATAAGAGCCTTCATATAATAATAGAATATTACTATTATTTTACACAAGACTCCAATAGACTTCCAAGTTATCCCAGATAAGCATACATACTATTATACCCACAGAACAAAAAATAAAATAAAATAAAAAATATAAAAAAAATATCAACAAATACAAACACATACGTATGTTATTTTGCAATAAATAATACCATCCCTGAAAATAGTAAAATCTCAAAATTCATAATGATAATACATGAAAAATCTCACCCAAAAAAAAAAAAAAAAAAATTGCAGGAATGAAAACAAAAATTTAGTAGAAGGTTTATAAACTTACTATGCTTTTGGTACCAAGTGAGGGATATATAGTAAGAATCAAGAAGAATGAAGTAGATGAAAAAAAAAAAAAACTCATCAAATTACTAAAAAAAAAATACACACACAAAAAATAAGAATTAATTAAAGGGTTAAGAAACTTACTATACTTATGGTGTCAAGTTTATTTTATCAAGGTATATAAGTTTATTTTGTTTTTATATATTATGCTACATATACAATTGTTGTGAAAAATTATGAAAATTTGATTTTAAATGAATTTGACTTCACTTGTGAGTATTGAGATTATTAAGAGATTCTATTGATAAGTAAACCTATGATAGTGTATTTGATAAGTATATTTTATATATTTTTTTATTTCATTTGTAAATATTTTTCATTATAAAATTATACTAGGAAAAATATGAATTTGCTGGAAATTAGAAGACATTAAAAAAAATAAGAATAGAAGATTGACTTGAGTCTCAAAAAGAACTCCCGAGAAATTTGTTATTAGCAATAAAACAATATAATATAAATTTTAGGTGAAATTTTTTGATCATTTGGATTTATTTTCAAAACTATAAAATTTAAAAGAACCTTTACAAATGGAGAAAAATACTCCAAGTCATGAACTAAATTATATAAAAATAGTTGAATAATTCTTTAGAAATTCATGTATTGCTGACTGAGTTTCATTGATAGCACTTGTTACCGTAGTTTATACAAAAAGAAAATTTTCAAAATTAAAATTAATAAAATCCAAGCTAATATTGATTATGTTGCAAGAGAGATTAAGTGAATTAACCATGTTATGAATTGAAATGTAAATATTAGAAAAATATGAATGCAAAAACTTAATTATTAAATTTTAAATATATATTCTTTAATTTATATTTAAATATAAGAAAAGAAATACACGTGAAGTTATTGTCTTAGACTTTAAATTGTATCAAAGTGGCCTATCCATATGGATGATTCCTAAATGAAGAGCACAACTCATATTTGATGCAGGTGTTGAGCATGTCGGAGGAGATATGTTTCAAAATGTACCTAAAGGGGATGCCATTATGATTAAGGTAGAATTTGGATACAATAGAGAATAAGTGGAACTTTTTGGAAAAATTTTTATAAAAGAAATCATTGATGTATCTGTATTTCTCTTGTAGAATATACTCCATGACTGGAGTGATGAGAATTGCATGAAACTTTTGAGGAATTGCTATGAAGCACTTCCAAATAATGGGAAGGTAGTTATTATTGAACTACTCATGCCAGAAGCACCAGAGTCAAGTAAGGCTTCTCAATATGTGTCTAGACTTGACAATGCCATGTTGTTGCACCTTGAAGGGCAAGAGAGAACTAAGAAAGAATTTGAGTCTTTGTGCAAGGGATCTGGATTTTCAAACTTTCAGATTGTTTGTTGTGCATGTACTCTTTGGGCAGTAATGGAATTCCATAAATAATTATGCACTCTTTAGCTTAATTTGTTGCGCTTATGCTTTTATTTGTATTGTATTGTATCTCTTTCCACTCATCTCATGTAGATGTTTGTTGTGTGTGTAATCTTTGGATAATTATGGAGTTCCATAAATAAATATACACTATAAACTCTACATTCCTTAGTTTTGTTGTGCTTATGCTTTGGTTGGTTGTAGAAGTTATCTTTACTTTCCTTATTTTCTTCCCTACATAATGTCAGAAATATAAAATGGCAGAAACCAAGAACAATAGTTTTATGTTGCTTATTTATGTTCATATAATTTTTACAGGAAAATTACACGACAAATTTATTTTTAATTGATGAACAATTTTCATTATAATAGTGTTGGGTGTACAAGTGGGAGATGCCAGAATTTTCTGTTCAATGTGAAATATTGAAGAATTTCAGTCAAGAAAGTGCAATTCGATCGAGTGAGCTTCAGAAAATGAAATTGTTACACACAAATATGTACATTGACAGATCAAAAATACACGAACACATGTATTAAAGGAATTGTAAAAAAAAATGATAAAAAATGACGGAATTTAAACTACCCCGACATAACTTCTGGTGGATCCTTGAGTTCGTGTGACAAAACGGGCCTACGCCCATACGAAAATCCTAACTAGAAGTTGAAGATCGAGGGGGCAACGATGTTTTGGGTTTGAGCAATGGGTTCAACTTTGTTTTTTATTTTTTTGTTTTTTTAAGAAAGAAGCTGTAAGTTTTATTAAGAAACAGCCGTTGAATTACAACATAAAGGTGAGGTAAAACATCTTCCATTATATTAAGTGTGACAATTTTATTCCTAATATACCTTTATTGTTAATAATTTTCCTTCTCTTATAAGGGTTTGACTTCTCTTTAGTATATTTTTAACTGGAATTTTCTTTTGTTTTAATAAGAAACTATCACATCATCTATTAACTAAATAAAAGGTGGAAATTAAAACTCACTACCACTTGTCATTGTATATTTAAAACAAAAAGGACATGCTCAGTTAAAAAAGTACCAAAGGTAAACCAAACCCCTCTTATAATTTCTAGGTTAATTAGAAATCTTTTTTGAGAAGAGGTTTAATTATAAATCTATTTACAATTTGAAATTCTATAGCTAATGAAGCTCTTCCAAGTTTATATATTATAATACATAGTAAAAGTTGGGTCCAAGAAATCGCGGTTATGTCAATTGGATTTCATATTTAACTGTCAGGTGTATCGCTTTTACAAATAATTTAAATTGTTTGTTAACGTTTTTTTAATACACTATTCTTTTCTTCTTATCAAGTATTTTGATTGAATTGTTTTTTATCAACTTTTAGTAACAATTTTTGTGTGGAATTTCGAGATGCGAGAGATTTTAGAATTGAGAAAGATAAGATAATTATGGACGAAGGAAGAATGTATACTGGGACCGGAAGAATAGCCATGCAAATGAACATGAGCAAGCTTATTATTATTAGAGAAAGGAAGAGTAGCAGTAAATCCTCCATTCTTCTTCTCCTATCATACTTCTCGCTTAAGCTTGCATGGTGATGATGCACGAAAATTTTTAGTGAGTTTATGGCTCCTGATCGCACCGATGGGTACCTGAAGAATAAGAAAACAAGAACCAAATAGAAGGTACCAGTGGGGTACCAGCCAAAGACCCTCCGAAGGTTAAGTCAATGAATGAGAAATCTCTAAGAACCTTATAGTGAGAGAATTAGGGATTTTCTGCGTACCTGAGAATGGGGGAGGCCTGTTGCTTATATAGTGATGTGGAGGAGACCTAGATCCTGGGAATGCGGGGATTTTCCTTATAGGGAGAAGGTAGAGTTAATGCCACCAAGATCTTGGGGACACTCTCCATCTCTAGAAAGTGAGGATCGTGTGGTAGGGTCTTTGTGCGTGGTGCGCAAGATGTTTCCATATAAGAATATGCGTGTAGACTATGTAAGGCCACGTGGGACCCGTCAGTATGCTTCTCTGTTCGTTGGGGTCATCCGTCGACCTAGTAGAGAGATGCATCCGTCAACTTCGCAAGGATCCGTCCGCATGTGGCTATCGGCCCAATTACTGGCGTAGGGTACGAGGCCTCAAACAAATTCTTTTGAGACTGACGGTTTCTTTAGGGCCGACGATTCCTTTGAGGTCGTTGACTTTATTGTCGGTAAGATTCCTTTTTCTCGATGGGCTTTGTTGTTCAAGAATCTTAATCTTATTACGAAAATACCCTTATCAGCTCTCCCCTACTCCGTGGTCCCGTCGGCTATGCATGACGAGTCTCAGAGTAATAAGAGTTTTTATGGTCATTAATTGCCTCATTGAACAGTGTGTCATTAGTGGGATAGGTAACATTTATAATGAATGCTAAGTGACACATGGAACTCGTTGATTGGCCTCGTTTCTAATCAAAAGCATCGCTTCGTATACCACGCTCATTCGCCCTATAAATAGTTCCTCTTCCTTAGTTTTCTCTTTTTACTTTGTTTTCATCTTTTGAGAGCTGTAATTTTGAGCTGTTCCGTCATTGCTTTCGTACTCATCTACATCCGTCGTCTTGGCCAGTGAGCAACCATCGACTCCCTCCTACATAAGTCTTTTTTATTCTATTTCAATTATTGTTTTTTGAACTTAGCTAGTCTTCCGTTTTAGAGACCCATTGCACAAATAGGTTCTTAGAATACATTTGTCGCTTGTAGGTGAATAGATGTCAAGTGATAGAGAAGTGACGAGTGAACAGTCGTTGTCAGTTCGTAAGGGAGCCGTCTGCCCATTCTCTTGTCGGGGAGGAAAAGGAGGAAGAAAAAAAGGGATGAAGAGGAAGGAGAAGAGGAGGATGAGGAAGAGGAAGAGGGTGAGGATGAAGAAGAAGGTGACGATGATGAGGGAGAAGATCATGGGGAAGGTGACAGGGCTGTAGGTGAAGTAGAATGTGGTGGTTATAGACCCTTCATCCTTCCCTTGATATGGATGGTAAATGACTTCTACCCAACCATGTCTTTGAAAGTTTTCAACAATCTCCGCAATCGTTATCAAATTCCTGAACACATCTCCATACGGTTGCCAAGGAAGTTTGAGAAGTGTTACTCGAGTAGGACAGCGGATGTCGGTATGTACGACGCTATATTCACTGCTGGGTTGAGGTTGCCACTGGCGGAGCTATACCATTAGCTTGCTAATTATTTAGGCTTATCCGTTAGCTAGATTGCCCCGAATGCGTGGAGGATCTTCATTGGGGCCGAAGTGATATAGGGCTAGTTGAGTGGTGGCAACCGTCGCCTTACTCTTGACGAGTTTTTCTACTGCTATAAGCCTCAGCATATACACTCGTTGAAGGGTATTTATCACTTTCTGGCAAGGAAACCGTCGTTTAGTTTGGTGTCAAACATGCCTGACTCTAATAGGAATTGGAAGAATAGGTATTTCTTTGTACAGGGGATAAACTGGGTATGTAAACCTGAAGAGTGGGATAGCATGCCTGATGAGTTTGATAACACTTGGGGTGTTTTAAATGAGTCTGGTGAGTCGTCGGCGTCTATTTTCTTTTTATCCCGTCAGTTTTGATTATGTAACTGACCTGCTGCTTCTGATTTGTTTTCAGCCCAAGCCCGTCCGAAAATAAGTGAAGAACATGAGAGTTTTCTCAAGCGAGTTTGGGCAATTCCGCTTGGGCAAAGAAAGTGGAAGGATTTGGTCACGCTTGACACCCTCCACGCTTCCTGTAGTGGTCCAGAGCCAACGGTCGAAGCCCATTGGTTAGATGCTTTTGCTCGTCGACGTAAGTTCCCTTCTGTCCAATTGCTTATCTTTTTGACAGTCTATTCTAGCCCATCCATTTTCGATATTTCTTTCTCCATCTTTTTTTAAAGATGGACAGTGGTAGACAAAGGGCCTTGGTGAGGAAGTCTGCTGCTGCTCGCCTTAAGCAGTAGGGGGAAGCGTTGGCTTCTGCTCCTAAGGTGACGCTCCCTTCTAAAGCTACTCCCAAGAGGAAGGGTGCAAGCAAAGATGACCATCCTGCCAAGAAGGTGACGGGTCAATCTATCGAGGCAAGCTAGGAAGATCAACTGCAGAAATCTCCCCCACCTCCTCGTCATAGCGTCGGCAAGGGTCTCATGTCGACCCATGGTCTCGTCGTCTCTAGCCTCGTCTAGAGACTAGTGAGCCACAAGGAGTATGCCGTCGAGATGGTTAACTCAATCATCAAGGGCACGGACCTGGATGAATGTAGTGAGTATACCACTAAGGACTTGGGGGATTTTTAGCCTTTTTGACTTGGCAAGGTAAGTATCCATCAGGTAAGTATTCCCGAACACCAATTTGACAACGGAGTTGGCCGCCCTTCGCGAACAAATGGAGCGAACCAAGGCTGACGCTGTGGCGGGGTTTCGGACTTCTCAACCGTACTATGACGAGTGCGGCGGCTTTCATGGCGACGGCTTCGACAACTACCTTAAGCAGGTGGCTGCCCTTTACCCCCATCTGGACTTGTCTCAAGTGGTTATTGATGACACCGTCCTGCCGACTCCCAGTGGTGCCGATGCTGTCATGAATGAAGTTGACCGCGCCATTCACATGGTTGAGGAGGAGGTAAAAGAGCCTGCCGATGCTGAGACCGTCGACCAGCATGATCCTGAGGGCCAAACCATTCCTAACGATCCGATTGCTCCCGAAGGTTCGTCTGCCCCGAAGGGTCCGTCTGCTCCTAAAGATCAACCTTCTTCTGATGTTCCACTATCTTAGTTTTGCCCCTTTTAATTTTGTTTTGATATTTTGTAAGAATAATTGAGACAATGGAGGGCCCTATTTTAGGTTTTATGTATAAACGTTTATCCCTGCCGAGTTTTTATTATATTTATTGCTTTTTCATCCGTTGCCTTTATTTATTACTTGTTGCCTTTGTTTTGTCTGCCTATTGTAATTGCAAATATGCCCCCTATCCGTCGTAAGGATTTGACTACGTCTATGCGCTTGCATACCCGTTGGTAATACTTTTTGTCCGTGACTATGTAACCGTTAGTAGTTCTGATCGTTTTTCTGTTCCTTATGACTTAGAATAGTTTAGACCTGTGGGTAGGACTTAGTAATTTTTGGACCTAGGCACCCGTTAGTGTTCTTAGGGATCCGTTTACTCCATAGGTAGGGCTTAATTGATTTTTCAAACCAAGGCACCCGTCAGTGTTCTTGGTGTTTTGCCCATCCGAAGGTAGGTCTTGATAAATTTCAAGATCAAGGTACCCATCGGTGTCCTTGGTAACCCATCCATCCTTTAGGTAGGACTTGGGATTTTTGTGAGTAGGTATCATCGATATCCTTGGTCGTCCATCCATCCCGTAGGTATGACTTAGGTTTTTTGTAACTAGGTACCCGTCAGTATCCTTGGTCATTCGTCCACCCTGTAGGTAGGACTTAGAACTTTTATGACCAGGTACCCGTTGGTATCTTCGGTCATCTGTCCACCCCGTAAGTACAATTTAGGTTTTCTTGTGATCAAGTACCCATCGGTATCCTTGGTCATCCGTCTACCCCGTAGGTAGGACTTAGGTTTTTTTGTGACTAGGTACCCGTTGGTATCCTTGGTCATCCGTCTACCCCGTAGGTAGGACTTAGAATTTTTGTGAACAATCTCTTAAAGGGTAGATCTTTAAAAAGCACGAATATAATGTGTCTGATAATTCTCTAGAGTTTTATTTCAATAATAAAAAAATGTAATATCCTACTTTAACAACATAAAGAAAAGAAAAGTAATAGCATAGTTTGTAGTCATCCACTACTAGTAGTATCTCCGTAAGTGCTCGGTGTTCCATGGGTGGTGGAGTCTTTGTCCATTGAGGGTCTCCAGGTGGTAGGTCCCCTTTCTACGACAGTTGATGACTCTGTAAGGTCCTTCCTAGTTGGGGCCTAACTTGCCCTGTGTGAGGTCTTTGGTAACTGTCATCACCTTCCTTAAGACTAGGTCCTCGACTTGAAAGTGTCGAGGCTTGACCTTAGTATTGTAGTGCTTTGCCATTAGGTGCTAATAATGCATGATCCATTGTTCAGCCGTCATCCTAACTTCATCCAGAAGGTCCAACTGTAGTCACATTCCCTCTTCGTTCCTATGCTCGTCATGGTGGACCACCCTTTAGTTGATTAACCCAATTTCTGTTGAGATGACGGCTTCACCTTCGAATGCAAGGAAGAAGGGTTTTTCGCCTGTAGGCATGTGACCCGTCATTCAGTAGGCTCATAACACAGTAGTTCGTCCGGCCATATCCCCTTTGCCCCCTCGAGCTAAGCCTTGATCATTTTGAGCAAGGATTGGCTTGTAACCTCGACTTGACCATTGGCTTGTAGGTGGGCAGGTGATGAATAGTGGTTTTTGATTCCCAACTGTTGGTGGAAGTCTGTCGAATTGTTTGCCATTGTCCAAGACGAAGACTCTGGAGATACCGAAGCAGAAAATGATGCTTTTCCAGATGAAGCCTCACACATTCTTCTCTGTATTAGTGGCCAAAAGTTTTGTTTCGACTCACTTAGTGAAGTAGTTGATTCCCACGACAAGGAACTTGAGTTGCCGCATTGCCGTGGGGTCCCATTATGTCAAGCCCCCACTGAGTGAATGGTCAGGGAATGCTCATTGGGGTCAGCTATTCCGACGGCTGCCATATGATATTACTAAAGCGTTGGCATTTGTCGCATGCCTTTACGTTGGACTGGGTATCCTTCTGCATCGTGGGCCAATAGTACCCTGCTCATATGAGCTTATGAACTAACAAGTGTGCTCCCGAATGGTTTCTGCATACTCCCTCGTGGACTTCCCTCATGACGTAGTCTACTTTGTCAGGGACCAAACATCTTAGGTACGGACGAGAGAAACCCCTTTTATAAAGGACATCCCCAATTAGTACGAAACGTGACGATTACACCTTTAGCCTGTGGGAAGCTTTATGGTTTTCCGGGAGTGTCCCGTCCTTGAGGTACAAGACGATTGGTGTCGTCCAGTCGGCTCCCATGGAAATTACCTGTACATCTATTTTGTCAATGGCAAGGGAGTATTGGACAAAGGATAGTACTTGACTGGTGACGACCATGTGTTTCGCGGATGCTGCCTTGGCTAGATGGTCAGCTTGCTCATTCTTTTCCCTCAGGATTTGCACAAATTTATCCAAGAGCTTCTGGTTCACCCTTCCTTTGGCTATGCTTAGATATTCCTTCATTTGTTCTCCTTTGGCCTCGTAGTCTCCGTTGATATGCCCGACAATAACTTGCAAGTCGCTGTGTACGACTATTGACGAGGCCCCTACTGCTTTAGCTAGGTCGAAACCCAAGAGGATCGCTTCATACTTGGCTTCATTGTTGGTTGTTGGAAATTGGAGACGGATCGTACATTCTACTAAATCTCCTTCTGGCGACTGCAGGACAACCCCAATCTTCTAGCGCGTTGGTTGGATGAACCGTCTGTCCATATCATCCATGTTGCTAGTCCTTTGTCTTCATCTTCCTTTTCTGTGAATTCGGCGACGAAGTCGGCCAAGGCCTGGGCCTTAATCGTAGTTCTCGGTCGGTATAGTATGTCGAACTCGTCGAGCTCTATTGCCTATAAGACCAATTGTCCAGCTACCTCTAGGTTGTTCATTGCCCTTCATAATGGCTTGTATGTTTGGACCACTATGGTGTGTGCTTGGAAGTACGACCTGAGTTTTCAGGCGGCCATGACCAGGGCAAAGGCCAGCTTTTCCATAGGGCGATACCTTCCTTCCGCCTCCCGAAGCGCTGTGTTGGTGTAGTAAACGGGTAACTATATGTGATCTTCTTCTCAAATGAGAGTTAAGCTAATGGCCATTGGGGATACAACCAAGTAGAGGGAGATCTCTTCATCAGGTTTAGATGGACAGAGTAGTGGTGGGGACGCAAGGTATGCCTTCAGTTCCTAGAAGGCCTTTCGGCATTCGTTGGTCCACTCGAATGTCTTCTTTAGTGTTTTGAAGAATGGTAAGCACTTGTCCGTCGCTCTAGAGATGAACCTATTAAGAGCTGCCACCCTACCGTTTAAGCATTGCACCTCCTTAATGTTCTTTGGGGGTGTCATCTCTAATATGGCCTGAATTTTGTTGGGGTTGGCCTCCACACCTCGCTGTGACACCATAAAGCCTAGAAACTTTCCCAATGATACCTCGAATATGCATTTGTTGGGATGACTTTGAAACAAAAGAGCCCTTGGGTCGTCATGAATGAGGTCTTCTCCTGGTCAACTTCGTCCAACTTGATCTGGTTGTACCCAGAGAAAGCGTTCATGAAACTCAATAGTTGGTGTCCAACCATCGAGTCCACGAGGAGGTCGATATGAGGGAGTAGGTAATTGTCCTTCGGGTAGGCTTTGTTCAGGTTAGTATAGTCCACGCACATCCTCCACTTGCCATTTGCCTTTTTTACCATCACCACATTGGCCAACCATTCAGGATAATATACCTTCCTAATAAAGTTTGCTTCTAGCAGCTTGCAAACTTCTTCTGTTATGGCTTTATCTCTTTCTTGGGCGAAGACCCTCTTCTTTTGTCGAACGGGAGGGAAGGATGGGCGCACATTGAGATCGTAGCAATATAATTCTCGGAGTACCGAGGTCGAACCACAAGGAGCAGGATAGATTCAAAGACAATATAATTAAACAAAATTTTGGGTAAAGAAGAAAAATACTTTTGCTTGGTGATTGTTAACAAGAATAATAATAAAAACTTATTTAAATCAATAATGTAAATACTAGGGCATCGGGGTGTTTCCCTATATCGATATGAAATTCTTTGTGATCTAAGAAAATATATATTTCATAATTTATTGTTCTTATACAATTAAATACTTATGATTCGGTTGAACTGAGACAATTCAAGAACGCATGATAACCTAGATTGATAATGCGGTTAGAAAAGTTTTAAGAAAAACCCATTCACTTTAAAACTTGATTTCTATTTGAAACTATTAGTAATTCATCTAAACAATAAGAGAAACATGATTGAACTTATTGAAAGCATGGAAGAACTAATACATCAAAAGAAATCTAATTGAACAATCAAATATGTCGTTGATAAAATCCTATAAAGAATCACATTGAATATTCATACTGTATAGAAGAAACATAACCCCTAGCCCTAGCAAAGAGTTTAGGCTGCCATTAGAGGAAGGAAAATACAAGGTTTTCTCTTCCAAAATTCGTTCTCACAGCCTCCCTTCAAAACCCTCACGTGTAAGTGTCCAAAGAAAATAAAACTTTTACAATTTTAAATTTCCGTCCAGGTTTACAGCGGTAACTTGTGAGTTAATTTTGGCCTTCAAAAATTGATAATTTCGAAAAACTCAAAACTCAAAACTGAAAAGTTGTAGATATTTAAGTTACAATTCCAACCCATCTAGGCTTGTGTCAATTGGATTTTTGAGGAGAGAGATACGCCCAAAATACTGATCAGTGCTCAAATCAGATTTTTCCTTTTCAGATTCTGCCTCTTTGATTTCTTTCCTTATTTGAAGCTTCCAATCATGTTAGACGATCCAAGCACTCCAGCTGCACCTCCTTAGAAATTTAAGCATGGTCCTTTAGCTCCACTTTAATTCTAGTTTGGCCTCCATTCTCTCACAAATTCCTGTAAACTCATCTTTCTTACATGATTTCCTAAAAGTAGAAAATTACACACAATGAATGGCATCTTATTCAAGAAATTATGTAAAGATAAATAATAGGGACTAATGCAAATCATGGCTTAATTATACAAATTAAGCATAGTAATAAGGAGATAACGCCCACATAAATATATAACAAGTATACATTTTAAGGCGTTACCAGACACTTGGATAAATCCTCAACATGTCCTCATGGTTCCAAGCGAAGACAACCTGATTATTCTTTAGGAAAAAGGTGAGCTCCTTGTGGACTGAAGGATCAGCCTACGTGCCAATACGGATGATCTGACCCGGGATGTTGTCGTCCAGGGAGATCTCTTCTAGGTCTTTTGTCAGTTCTACTACAACTCGTTGTTCCTCGATGCATAATGCCAACAAATGATCGTCCATTTCTAATATAGCTATGTAGCATTCATGAGTGGCCATCTGGTCTCCACATGCTTCTCCTATCCCATACTCCTTTGGGAACTTTACCAGTAAGTGGTATGTAAACGTGGCTGCTCTCCATGCATTAAGCGTAGGTCGCTTGATGACGATGGTGTTATAGGCAGAGGAGCAATCGATGACTAGAAAACTGACCTCCTTAGTGAGCTGCTGAAGGTACGTTCCAATGGTTACTGGTAGGGTGATAATCCCGATGGGAAAGACCTTGGTACCACCAAATCTGACTAACAGTGTGTCCGAAGGTAGGAAATGCTCCTTGTCGATCCTTATCTGTTGGAATGTAGGGTAGTAGAGGATGTCTGCCAAACTCCCATTTTTCACTAATACCCGTCGAGTGTTGAAGTTTGCTATTGACAGGTTGATGACAAGGGCATCGTCATGAGGGTGGTGGAGTCATCGGGGATTTTCTTCTGTGCAACTGATGGCTGGGTTGTTGAACCTAGTCATTTTAGGCGGTCGGCTAGAAATCTAGACACTTTGCACCATCCGCAAGTATGTCTTCCTCGCCTTCTTAGAGGAACTGGCCATTGTACTTCCTCCTACGATCACCCTTATCTCCCCAAGTGGAGCCCTTGGACTTTCTTTGACCTGTCGGTTAGGTTCAGGGTCCCTTGGCGGGTTCTATTCGCCCTTGATGAACTGTTGTAACTTTCTTTGCTTAATGAGGGCTTTAATCTGCTGCTTTAGGTCATAACACTCGAAAATGTCGTGCTCATGGTCTCGGTGGAAGCAGCAGTATTTGTTTCTAGGCCTTTTGTTCGAATTGCCCTTCAGCTTGTCCAGCCAAGTCAGCATCGCGTCGTCCCTTATCTACATGAGGACTTGATCTAGCGGTGTATTTAGTGGTGTGAAGTTGATAGTTCTCCCAGGCGGAGGTCTTAATCTTCTATCATCCCTCCGATCGTTCATTCGGGCTGACTTTCTTCCTTTGTCAGGACGGGGATCGTCTTGTCTTTCTCTCTTCTTTGGCTTGCCCCCTCGAGCAATCATGGCTTCTTCACCATTCATATACTTCGTGGCCTTGTACAACATATCGGCCATTGTCTCAGAGTGATTGTTGTCCACAAGTATAAGTACTTGTGAGGTGTAAGGGGGTAAGGGCCGGGGTTCAAGTCTCCAACATTAACTTACATTACACCCAAGAACCCCAATTATTAGCGTACATGACCTTTTTTTTTTTTTTTCCTAATGCTTTCACATCATATACTTTCTCACTTTCACTTTCACTATCACTCTTTCATGCCTTATACACCTACCGTGCTATTAGACATTCGAATCAACTCGTGCAAAAATTCATGTCTATTTTAGTATAAAAACTTCTTTTCTATTTTACATATTCACTTTTCAAAATACCTCAAATCAGATTATCTAATTTACACTATATTTCATTAAAATATATTTCATACATCTCAAACCTTTTCTTAACCAAAAAAAAAAAAAACAAAATCACACATATCAAACTTACACTTTTTCTCTCTTCCCTAAGCTTAATAATGTCAAAAGCCACATTTGAGGTAAATAAATTTATTTTATTTTATATAGTATGCATCATACACAATTGCTGTGAAAATTTCTAATATTTATTTATTTTAACTAAGTCTGTCTTCACCTATAAAGGTTTAGGTCGTTATTGAGTGATTTTATCAATAAGCAAACTAAAATATTTCATTTGATAAATCATATCCTATTATTTTACTTTGAAAATATTAATTCTAGTCATTTAATAAATTTATATTGTATGTTGTGTTTCTTTTATTTGTAAATATTTTTTTTAAGATTTTTTTTTTTTTTTGAAAAGATTAATTAAAAATAAAAAGTTGGCTAGAATAATATCAACCCAAATATGAAAATTAAAAAAAAGAAAAAAAAAGAAAAAAAAAAAAAAAGAGAAGAATAGAATAATTACTTGAATCTCGAAAGGATCTTTTGGAGAAGTTTGTTCCTATCAATAAAAAAATAAAAAATAAAAATTTACGTGGAGATTTTGATGTTTAGATTTATCTCAAAACCGTAAGTTTTAGATAAGTTTTACAAATTGAGAAAAACACTCCAACGATGAACTAAACTATATAAAAGGAGTAGATTTACTTTTTTTCAAATAAATGTATAGCTTATAGATTTTTATTAATTAATAACACATGTTAATGTTGCTTATACATAATATATATATATATATATATATATATATCAGAATTAAAATTAATAAATTCCAAATTAAAATTGTCAAAAAAAAAGTGTATAAATCATATTATAAATTGAAACGTGGATTTTAGCAAAATAGAAAACTTAATTATATTACTATGTCAAAATATAATTACTATTTTCATGTGTGTTCTAATAAGTATTATTGTTTATTCAAAAAACGAAAACTTAATTATAAATTTGGCATCCCAAAAAAGAAATGTATAGATTTTAAATTATATATATATATATATATATAGAGAGAGAGAGAGAGACTTAAAGTTATCGTTTTAGACTTGAAATGGTATCGAGTTTGCTATGTCCATATGGATAATTCCAAAATGGAGAGCATAACTCATATTTTATGCAGGTCTTGTGCATGTTGAGAGACTTAAAGTTATCATTTTAGACTTGAAATGGTATCGAGTTTGCTATGTCCATATGGATAATTCCAAAATGGAGAGCATAACTCATATTTTATGCAGGTCTTGTGCATGTTGGAGGTAATATGTTTCACAATGTACCAAGAGGGGATGCCATTATGATTAAGGTAGAATTTGGATATTTATATTAAAAGTAGATGATGAAGAATGAGTAGAATAATTTTTGGAATAATTTTTACAAAAAATCATTGATGTGTATATATTTAAATTGTAGAATATACTTCATAACTGGTGTGATGAGTACTGCATGAAACTTTTGAGGAACTGCTATGAAGCATTACCAAATAATGGGAAGGTAGTAATGATTGAGCTACTCATGCCAGAATCACCAAACTCAAGTACGACTTCTCAGTATTGTTAGGTTAAGATAGCTTGACCCCGGTTAATTAATTCAATTACCCAAGTTGATTAATTAAGTTCAATTGTATGCAAATCGTGAAGACACCAACAAATCACCAATTAAACTAAATGCAGCAGAAAATAAATTGATATGGTGATTTGTTAACAAATGAGGAAAATCTCGTAAGGCAAAAACCCCACCCGGTGAATTTAAGATCACCACTTCCAAGAATCCACTAATCAATAATCAAGCGGTTACAAGTATAAAGAATTTTACCAACTACCCTTGGCCTATCCCGAAATACCAACCTACAGTTGAACCTTTGCTCCAATACCCAATTCGACTTGATCTTATAGTAGCCTTCTTTCCTTTGATGCACAAATCTCCAATTTGTGACTAACCCTTTGCATGAATCCCAAGTACGTGACTAATGAACAACTTTTGTCGAGCTATCTGTCGAGACTTAATGAACAACTTTTCTTCACTTGTTTCTTGGACCAATCTTTATGTCTTTAATACTTGACTTGAACAACATGTTTCTTGAAGTACTAAACCCATCTTAGATCTACCCAAATATAAGTAAAGTGCATTTTGTCAAAGGATTAGCTAATTACAAAAAATATGACCCTAACAAGTATGTGTCTCGGCTTGACAATGCCATGTTGTTGCAACTTGAAGGGCAGGAGAGAACTGAGAAAGAATTTGAGGCTTTGTGCAAGGGATCTAGATTTTCAAACTTTTAGGTTGTTTGTTATGCTTATACTCTTTGGACAGTCATGGAATTTCATAAATAATTATACACACTTTGACTTTGTTGTGTTATGCTTTGATTTGTATTGTATTTTATCGTTACGTACTCCATCTCTCTCTTCTTCTTCTTTTTTTTTTTTTTTTTTTTTTTTTTTTTGGAGAATGAAGACTTTGAATATTATTTAAAAAATCAGCCATGATCAGCTAACAATACTAAAAATAGAGGTGTGGAGGAACATCCTCCATCCACACCTTAAAACCTGTGACATGTCTTGCATGTTTTGCTAGGTTGTGAGCAACATCATTGCCATTCTATGAGTGTGGGAAAAAGAAATACAATTGACATCTGTAATGGCATTGGCCGAAGCAAGAATGTGGCCAAATGGAGATAAAGACTCATCATTATTCTTAAGAGCTTTTATTACCAATTTGGAATCACCTTCCAAGATGAAGTTGGAGAAGCTGAGTTCTTGAGCAAATGAGATGGCCCTCGCCGTTGCTAATGCTTCCACAAGATCGGAAGAAAATTGCAGTTGAATCTGTTCCGAGAGGGATGCAAGCACCTGTCCAAGATCATTGCGGATGGCCACACCCAAACTAGCTTTATTTATATCTTTGAAAGTTTCCCCATCAAAGTTAACCTTGAGTGAATTTTTTGGTGGAGGGATCCATGAAACCTGACTTGTGCTAGACACCGAAGCTTGGGATTGTTGAACCATGTTTGCATGATGGAAGTCTAAAAGAGCTTGCCGAGAGTTTGGGATTTCCTGAGTTATGGGATAATCTTTATTACTCACTCTGATTTGATTTCTGCGAAACCAGACAGTCCACATTATGACTACCATCAACTCCAGATTTTTCTTCTCGTCATTGGCATAGAGTAGTAGCTCCTTAGTGTCATGGAACGAGTGGTTTTTGCGGAAAGAAAATTCTTGAATGGAATCCCAGATTGGTGAAAAGGTCGGGCACTCCTAGATTGCATGGAGAACCGTTTCAGGAACCTACTGACAGTGATCGTAGATTTCATCTTAGAGGATTTGTCTCTTTTTTAGATTCTTCTTCATTGGAACAGCATCTCTACATGATCTCCATATGAAATTCTTGACTTTATTTGGGACCTGAAGGCCCCAAACTAGTTTCCAAATCCCACTATCTTGCACCGAGTGTCCTGAAGCCTGAGTGATCAAATTTTCCTTTGCTAGGAAGTTGTAACCAGACTTGACTGTATACTCACCCAATGCTATGAAGGGCCATACAAGCTTGTCTTCAACCAAGGTAATGCACAAGGGAATGCTCTTTATCAAACTTACCTCCTCGGGGTTGAACAAACCATGTAGCAGACTGTCATCCCAACTTTTTGAAATCGGGTCTATGAGATCAAAAACCTTTGTGTCTTCAAAACCTGCAACCATTGGTGATAAGATCCGTGGATGGTCTAAAGGTGGCAGCCAAGCATCAAGCCACACACTAATGGATTTCCCATAGCCCACTCTCTATTTAGCTCCCTTCAAAAGGACATCTCAACCCTTTAAAATACTACGCCAAGCATATGAGGCTGAAGTAGAATTAGTAGCTTCCATAATTAAGCAATCAGGGAAGAATTTTGATTTGAACACTCGGTAGAAGAGTGAATTCTTATGGTGCAAGAGCCTCCAAGCTTGCTTTGCGAGTAGTTCATCCCATTGTCCAATATGATTACGTTAGGAATCTCGAACCTGCAGATTATGTTCTTCCATACAAAGCTAGTGATTTTGGCTTCTGTGATCCCCGCTGCCGGCTTAGCTTCCACTCATTTTGTAAAGTAGTCGATTGTGACGATGAGGAACTTGTATTGCTTCCTTCCTATAGGTAGTGATCCCATTATGTCGAAGGCCAAGGTGCGGTTATCGGCATCATTAGCTCCCCTAGTTGCGTTTGAACATTCGCGAAGCATTAGCACTGGTCGCATGCTTTGACGAGGTCATATGCATCCTTCTGTAATGTTGGCCTGTTCTAAGTGCTTTTCCTACAAGAAACCTTGGCCTCCTCATTGTTAGCACAACGGAGATAGGGGAGGGAATGTCCTCGTCTATATAAGGCATTGTCAATAATGATGAAGCGAGTAGCTCTGATCTGTACCTTCCGCGCTTCATTCCTATCTTGTGGGAGTTGTCCTTCTTTCAAGTAACGGATGATGGGAGTCATCCATTTGTCTTGTTCCTGTATCTTCATTACCTGTTCTCCCTTCGTGCTAAATTGTCTCCTTGTTTCCATGCATAACTCAGGAGATATGCCATGTTCGTCTGACAAAGCTAGTCATGCTAAGAAATCAATTTCAACATTCTTTGCATGAGGGATTTGCTGGAACTCAACACTATCAAAGTACTGTAGGATTTCTTGGACAATCTTCAGATACTTTTGCATTCTTTCTTCCTTCGCTTCATAATCTCCTTTTACCTGGCCAATTACAAGCTGAGAGTCGGCTTGGAGGATAAGGGTATTGGCCTCAAGTACCCTTGCAAGACTCAACCCTGTTAGAAGTACTTCATACTCGGCTTCGTTGTTGGTTGCTGGGAACTACAATCTGACCACATACTTCAAGATTTCTCCTGGTGATATGAGGACCATACCTACTCCTCCGGCTTTCTTGGTGGCAGACCTGTCTGTCTGGACCGTCCATGTCTTCTTTTAGGGCTTTTCTTCTTCTTGAGGATAAGTGAATTCTATAATGAAATCAGCGAGGAATTAGGCTTTGATTGTTACTTGAGGCCGATATTCTATGTCGAACTGGCCAAGCTCTATAGCCCATTGGACTAAGCGTCCTATTGCATCTATCTTGTTCATCGTATTTCTTATCAGTTGGTCTGTCATAACGACGATGGGATGTGCCTGAAAGTAGTGGCGCAGTTTTCTGGAGGCGACTACTAAAGCGAAGGCAATCTTCTCTAGCCTTGGGTAATTCGCTTCAGCTCCCTAGAATGCTTGGCTGGTATAGTACACTAGCCTCTACACATCCTCCTCTTCCCTGATCAGTGTCGAGCTTATTGCTGTATTGGATACTGCCAAATAAAGGTGCATCTTCTCTCTTATTACTAAAAGGCTCAACAATGGCAGCTATGTTAGGTATTCTTTTAACTTCGTCAAGGCTTGTTCGCATTCGTCAGTCCACTAAAAGGCCTTCTTCAAGACTTTGAAGAAAGATAGGCACTTGTCTGTTGCTCGAGAGACGAATCTATTCAATGCTGCAACTTTTCCTGTTAAGCTCTATACTTCCTTCACTGTCTTTGGGGACTTTATCTCCATTATTTTCTTTATCTTGTCTGGATTAGTCTCTATGCCTCATTAAGATACCATGAATCCCAAGAATTTCCCTGATGAAATCGCAAAAACACACTTTGTTGAGTTCAGTTTCATCTTATACTTATGTAGTGTGTCGAAGGTTTCCCTCAGGTCGTCCAGGTGGTCTGCTTCATCACTGCTTCCATATTTCTTCCTATCTGATGAGAGAACATGCGGTTCACCAACCTTTGGTATGTGGCCCTAGCATTCTTCAATCCGAAAGGCATCACCTTATAACAATATAACCCTTGGCTAGTGACAAATGCGGTCTTCTCTTGATCTTCTTTGTCCATCATGATCTGATTATAGCTGGAGAAGGCATCCATGAAGCTTAAGAGCTTGTGTCCGGCAGTTGAATCTACCAGTTAGTCGATCCTGGGTAAGGGGAAGCTATCCTTTGAGCACGCCTTGTTAAGATCTGTGAAGTCGACACACTTCCTCCACTTGTCGTTGTTCTTCCTTACCATCACTACGTTGGCTAGCCACTCAAGGTAGAACACTTCCCTTATGAAGCAAGCCTCCAAGAGTTTCTCAACCTCTTCTGCTACTACCTTATTGCATTCAGGCGCAAATATTCTTCGTCTCTACTGCACTAGTCTGTACTCCGGATTAACATTGAGACAATGTTGGATGACTCCTCTGTCGATTCCTAGCATATCCTCATGCTTCCAAGCGAAAACGTCCTGGTTCTCTCTTAGGGAGTTTGTTATCTTTGTCTTCTCTGAGGTTGAAAGTGCTGAACCTATCTTTAAGACTTTGGACGAAAAAGACGATGTCCAGTTCACTGTATCTAGGCATTTTTGAAGGTGGGAACCGCGAGTGTACGTTGTTCACTTCTCTCATGTACGCCTTCTTTAGTGATTTGGACGATCCTCCTACTACCAATCCTCTTGAGATCATCATTATTTCTCTTATGGGGGCTTTTTTGCCTCCCGTCTCTGGTTCCCTCTCCTTCTCGTCCCTCTGTTGTCGTCCATACGGCTCCGTTCTTCATGCAAACTTTTGTAATTTTCCTTGGCGAATTAGGGTTTCTACTTGGTCCTTCAAATGCTTGCATTCGTCAGTGCGATGCCCGTAGTCTTGGTGGAATCTGCAGTACTTGCTTTTGTCTCTTACTTTTGCTGGAGCGTAAATGGGTCTGGGCCATTGCAGTGAAGGTTCGTCTTTTATCTACATCAATACTTGCTCAATAGGCATCACTAGGGGAGTGAAGCTGGTAAACTTAGGTCTTCGATCTAAGAGGTTCTTCTTTTTTTCCAACACATGCCCGGTGCCTCGTGTCTCCTTCTTCCTATCAGGGTTATGACTAGTTCCTTCGTCTCGTTTCCTTTTGGTTGTCACACCTTTTGTAGTCACAGCGTCCTCTGCATTCATATACTTCTGGGCCTTGTGAAGTAGTTTTGCCACTGTTTTCAGCGGACTCTTGGTGATTGAGAAGAAGAAATCTCCTGGTAGCAACCCTGCTTGGAAGGTCATCAAGATGACTTGATCTTCCGCTTCGTCCACCTACAAAAACTCTTTATTGAAGTGCGTCACATATTGCCTCAGCGATTCTCCTTCTGCCTAGCGTATGTTAAGAAGATGTCCAGTATCAAAGTTTTGAACAGTTTAATGTGAACTAAGGGATCTCTTGAACCGTCAAACGACTCCAGCTGGAGAAGGCGGAACTTTGGTGGGAGAGGACGATTCAACACCTCAGTGGTGAATGGTGAATATGTCCTTCAAATTATTCCATCCAGATTATCCACGGCTCTGTCTTTACTGCATTCCTGAGTTCATCCATCTTCTTCCTCATGCTACGAAGCTCGCTTTCCATTCTGGATGAGTTTTCTTCTGACGCTCTCGTCCTCCTATTGGCCTAGCTATCCGATCCTTCCTCATTATGGTTTCCTTCGATCCTCCGGCGTTCTTCTTCATTCTAATTCTCCATAGTCCGCTGTCGTTCCTCATTCTGGGATTCAATGGCTCTCCTCAGTTCTTCATTTTGGCAAGTTACTTCTTCCAAGCTGGCAATTCAGTTTTAACATCAGTGTTCTCAATTTCAGTGTTATTAGCAGGAGAAACAAAAACAGTATTACTAGTAGAAGCAGTATTAGAGAAAGAAAGACCATACCCTAAGCTTGTTCGATCCGAAATAGATTTCTGATTGCTGAACATCTCATCAAGCTTTGCACTTGAAGTCCTCTCCAGTTGAGCTCTGACTTGAAACAGCTCCGCTTCAAGCTTCTTGGTCTTCTCAGCCAAAAAGTTTTTCTCAAACCTCAGTGCTCCAATAGTTTGATTCGCCTCATCAAACTTTGTGGACAACTCTTCACGATCAAGTTCCACATCACTGAGCTTCTTGGTGGCCAGCCTATATAATTTCTCATGCTTCTCAGAGAGCTTGTAAAGCTTCTCATAGGCTGAATGGATATCATCTTGATCATCCATCTTTTCAAATTTGGACTCCACCAGTTCTTCTTCTTCATCCACTTCTTCAACAATCCCTTCAGTAGGATTGATTGTGGCAGTGAAGGCATTTAAGATTCCATCATCCTCATTGTCGGAATCATCTTCGAGCTCAGTGTCACTTAAGGTTGCAGCAAGTGCCTTACTCTTCCCAATGCTTTTGAGATATGTCGGGCATTCATGCTTCATGTGACCAAATCCATGACATCCAAAACACTTTGGTCTTGCAGGAACAGTGTACTGACCGCCATCCTTAGCATCCTTCTTCCCTTTGTCTTTAAACTGAGAAGAACTGGATTGTCTGCAGTCCTTGTCGAAGTTCCTCCCATTGGCATTCTTCATAAACTTCTTGAATTGCCTTGTAATGTAGGACTCCATCTTGGAATCTTCATCATCGAAAGACTCATCTGTATCACTGCTCTTTGCCTTCAAGGCCATGCTCTTGCCTTTACTTGACTTGCCAATCCTAGATAACCCTATCTCATAGGTTTGCAAGTTTCCAACCAGCTCAGTCAAAGGAATCTTGTCAATATCCTTTGATTCCTCTATTGTCGTAATCTTGGCATGGAATCTCTCAGGTAGAGATCTGAGCACCTTCCTTACAACCTTGGGTTCAGGGATGGTTTCCCCAAGATTGAAGGCTGAGTTCACTATGTCCTTGAGCTTGGCATAGAACTCATCAAACGACTCATCCTCCTCCATCTTAATTTCTTCAAAGCTTGTAGTGAGCCTCTGAAGCTTTGAATCTTTGACAGCCTTTGTTCCTTCATAGGTTGTCTGGAGGATGGTCCAAGCCTCCTTAGCAGTTTCAGTTGAGGATATCTTCTTGAACTCCTCATTGGTGACTGCGCTAAATAGGGCATTTAACGCTCTGCTGTTGAAGTTGGCCGCCTTGATCTTGGCGTCATCCCAATCGGCCGGTTCTTCTTTTGGCTTGGTCCAGCCAATCTCCACAGCTTGCCACACCTTCTCATCTAAAGACTGCAAGAAAGCTCTCATGCGTACTTTCCAGTATGTATAGTTAGTGCCATTAAATAAAGGAGGTATGATTAATGATTGTCCTCTATCCATGACAAACAGGGGTCAATGGATCAACACAGCAAAGATTAAACCTAATCAGAGTGTGCCTGCTCTGATACCACTTGATAGGTCATAATCTGAATGACCCCTTGTGATTAAACCAATTAATTAATTAGGCAAGTTGTTAATTAATCAATTAATCATGCAAACGCGTGGAAGCACAAACAAATCACCAATTAACTAATTAAGCAGCGGAAAATAAATAACACGGTGATTTGTTTACGAATGAGGAAAACCCTTGCGGCAAAAACCCCACCGGGTGATTTTCAGGTCACCACTCCCGAAACTCCACTATTATCAAATCAAGCGGTTACAAGTAAAGGAATCCCAAGTACCTTACCAACCTACAGTTGAACCCTTACCCCAATACCCAATTGGACTTGATCTGTAGTGACAATTTCCACCTTTGATGCACGGCTCCCAAGTACGTGACTAACCAATGCGCGGATCCCAGTACGCAACTTCAAACACCAACTAAGGAGGAGAGGTTGGCTGCAAAGTTCTTCAGTTCATCCTATACGATGAAGATCAGGAAGATGCTTGGTCACAAAACCCTTTGGTGCAAATACACAGCAACTTCTTCAGAGAAGATGAACTAGGTCAAGAACTTCATCTTTTGATCACAATTTGCTTGAACAAAGATTGCTCAATGCTTTTGCAACTTGTGTACAATTTGACGGCTCTTAAAACAATCCTTTTATATGTTTAGGGTTAGAAGAAAAGAAGGCCCAAAAGCATATTCACGGATCCCAAGAAAATCAGATCAGAAAATCTGAAATTATAAATCTCGACAGATAGCAGGTGTCGAGGTAGCTATCGAGCAGGTGTCGAGATTTAATGAAATTGCACTTCAGCTTGCTTTTTCTTGGACAGACTTGATGACTTCAACACTTGACCTTGAAACCTTGTTTCTTGAAGTATTAAAAACACCTAGAACTACCCAATTACAAGTAGAGTGCGTTTTGTCAAAGGATTAGCCAATTTACATAAATAAGTGACATATGTTCTTAACAAGTGAAAACACATATGTCCTAACAATTCTCATTCTACGTGTTTTATTCCATAAAGAAAAATACCAATTTATGAAATGTCTCTCTCATAACATGTAGGACTTAAAGTCACAGATATGAAAAACTTATCAAATGTTAAGATACTCTATAAGATTTTGGTGAGATACTTTCTCCAAATACTACTGTTTGATGATATACTTACTCCGAAGACGTATAAATTGTCATAGGTTTTTTACCTCGTTGGTGAAACTGAAAAGAACCGATTTTGCTACACTAAAAAGAACCATCATGATTGCTTATGAGTTATGATTTGAGATTTTTTTTTCTACACTTGCTTGCCATTGAAGGTTGCAATTTTAAAAGGAATGGATATTTCGTGCGCTATAGAGAAAATTTTGAAGAAAACATTTGCAAAAAAAAAAAAAACGGTTTTTTTTTTGTTGTTGTTGTTGTTAGATTGTTTGAGTAGCCCACTAAATTAAATTGCAAGTGAGTTGCTTAGTAGGATGTCATTTCCATTAGTGGTGAATATGTGGATGGTGATGGCTTTGCTTTGCATTTGACTTCTCAATAATAAGGTAATGTCGACACGGCTGAAGTTTCAAGTGTCTAATCGAAAACTCTAAGAACCTTTGTGGACTAAGGCCACGGTACTGCAACTTTGACACAATATTTTTTTCTTCTTTTTCATTTTTTCTAATAATCATTGACATGTATTTTTGTGATCAAAATATAAATAATAACAAAATTACTATACATTCATCACAATAGATTATGTCTTAATTTTTATTAATTTGATACTTACAACCGGGAATGAAGGATTTGAACCTTAGATGACTATTGAAATACCAAAAAAATGTCACTAGTTGAGTTACAAGACTTTTAACAGTCACAAATCATATGATTATGTCAATACATTGCAAAATATCAGTGTCCTAAACTTGTGATTTAAATTTACACCCCAAGCACAAAACAAATATCAGGCAACACCATGGTGGAAGAGTTGAACTCCTCATCGTAGCGGATGGATGAAGCTGTGATTGGGGTCGTCTCTGTTGGAGGAAAACCTGCAAAACAAACTGGGTGGAAGAGTAACACGCCGGTGTGGCGTTAGCCAAACCGCCTCCGATGCCTAAGTCAGTAAGGGAGAAAGATTTTAGAGAGAATTGTTTGGAGAGTGATTTTTGTAGAGTATTTTGTGTGTACCTTTAACTTCTGTTGCCTTCTCTTTTATTGTTGTGTGCCTCATTAATGGGCAATGAATTGTTGTATTTATGCTCAACGGCTAGTGCGTTACAAAATCTTTGTCTAAAGTTCACAGCTCATTCTATGACCGTTGTTCCGTCTGTTACACTTTGTCATCAATGAATGTAATAAATGCATGACGTCTTCTCTTGATTAATGACGATTTCAGCTTTATGATGATCGTAAATTTCTGACTCATCAAGTTCCACAGATAACCATGTTACACCCACCCTAAGTGAATAGGATGAGGCATGCCCCCAGGCCATTCTATTCTCCAGCATGCAACTATTTCCTTGGGTCCTAATTGGGATCATTGCTAGAATAATCTTTTTGTATTTTTGTGTAAATGCAAAAATAATCTCCACTCTATTGCAGCAACATTTTATATGTCAATTTTTGACAATCTTTTTCATACTTGTTGACATAACCTATTATGATTATAGCAAGATCATTTTTACAGAGTACACCATTAACACTAATTTTATTATGCATTAATCATAACATACAATATCAACTGTTGTAAAAAAAATATTATCATTAGACTTAATTTTCATCATAATTAAATAGAATTCCCATTTATCTATTATGGTGCCTCAAATGAAAGAAAATGTTATTCATTAATCTTAGAGGCCATTTTTACTAAATAATACTTTTAAAACAATAATTGACAAAACAGAAATATTTAAAAGTTTTAATAGTTTTTTTCAATCTTCTAGCATTGAATTCGTCTATGATCAAGAGATGAGTTCGAAATATTCAGTTTAACTCGTCTAGAGATGAGTAAAAAGCTAGAAAGGATATATTTTCAAATACTTTTAAAATAGTCTGAAGTTACAAAAAATAATTTTTAAAATAATATTATTAAGCAAAATTGGCCTAATCCTCGGTAATTGATATGTTTGGGGGAATCCTTGTATTTTGTATCTCCCTCTGTCATTTACTTTGTTTCTACATTTTAGCCTGTATATGAAGGGTGCCATTCTTGAAGGTGGTAATTAATTTGAGAAAGTGCATGGAGTTTCCATATTCCAGTATATATATGGATATGGATCCATCTTTCAACAAAATGCTTAACAAAAGCATGGATGATATGTCCGCAATAAATATGAAAAACATTCTTGGGAAATGTTTAAATATGATCATTGCCAAGAACTCTCCCATTAAAGGCAATAAAAAAAAATTAAAAAAAAAAATTATAGGATTAAAGGCATTAAGTTTAATTTGCCTCATGTGACACAAAGTGCACCATCTTATCCCGGTATAATTACTTAATTTATTCAGTAGGACTAATCTACTTAATAATAAATTTTAGTAAGTTTAATGTATTAAATGACACTACTAAAAAATGTGTTTGGTTCAAGTTCTTTGATAACCTACTTTAGTTAACTTATTCATGCCTACTTACAAGACTATCTCGGTTTGATAGTGAAAACACTTGTTTAGACCCCCTTAATTATTAAACCATGGATTAATTAACTCAAAACAATTAACCAAATATATATTCCATATAATCATAGGTTAATTTTTAAAGTTTAGCATATCACCATATGAAAAGTAATAACAATGATTTGAAGTACACAACATATGGTGACCAAGTGGAAAACTAATAGATAGCGTCCAAATGAAAAACCACTATGGGGTTCCCTAAACCCGAAAAGGTCACTAAATAGAATTGAAGTACATAATATGAGATTAATTATTATCCCTAGACTCTACGTCTAGTAGATGACTTTTTGACATGACTCCATGTACATGCAAGTTAGATTTTAGAGTGTACTTTGTAAAGATCTCTAAACCTCAACAAGGATACATTTAAAAACCATTTTTGCTAAAGATTCTAAAAATGGTGTTTTTGTGCTTACAAGAAAAAGGAAGAACAAAAATTAAAATGAGAAACAAGGACAGGATGATTACGTGGAAAACCCCATGCAATGAGGGAGCGAAAAACCACAGTGGGACAGGGGCGGAGCCACATAGTGGCTTGGGGGGCCGTGGCCCCTGCAAAAAAAAAAATTTCCCCATTAGCCTATGAAGAAAAAATAAATTGGCCCCCCCTATCTATTTCTCCCAGCCCACTCCCAGCCCAGGAACACCCTCAATCAAAAATTAGGAAAAAAAAAATTTTACCTGTTCTACTTTCAAGCAAAATTAAAAAAAAAAAGCCCAAAAAAAATTTGAACTAAAATCTGAAAAAAAAAAAAAAAATGTAATAGAGGGAAGCCCATGGCAGCCAAGCCCACGGCGAGCCCATTACAAAGGTAGCTCGCATACGGCAAGCCCACAGATTCTCAACCAAAAAAAAAAAAAAACCACCGATACAGAAAATCAAAAATCAAACCCATCAGTCAGGCCATCACGTCGCTGGCAGAGAAATCCAATCCCCAATACAGCAATATACAGAGCAAAACCAAAACAAAATCCAGCAAACAAAGACAGAGGTGTTTATCAAACAAAAAAAAAAAAAAAACCCAGAGCAAACCAAAACCGCCCCTGCCAGCAAACCAAACCCACGGACCACGGTCACGTCGCCGTCGTCTCCGAAGCAGCTTGCTCATCGTCGTCACCGTAGCTCACGTCGCCGCAGCTCACGTCGCCGTCGTCGTCGCCCCTCATCGCAGATCGGAGATCGTAGATCCGATCCAGTGCTCGGTGCTCGTAGATCCGGTGCTCGGTGCTCTGCTCCCTCTGGCCCTCCCTCAAGGTAATTTCTCTCTTTTTCTCTCTAACTCTCTCTCAGTCTCTCTCTCTTTATCTCACTCTCACTGAAATGAAATTTTCGCAGATCGGCGTCTGATCTGCTCGCTCCGGTGCTCCCTCCGGTCCGGCCCTCCCTCAAGGTTTTTTTTCTCTCTAACTCTCTCTCAGTCTCTCTCTCTCTTTATCTTACTCTCAAATGAAAAATGAGATGAAATAGATTGAACGGCTCTCTAACTCTCTCTATTTATCTCACTACAAATTAAGTTAGCCAGCCAATCAGAGATGAGAGACCCACAGTGGGTCTCTCATCTCTGATTGGCTGGCTCTTTTTTTTATCTTTTTGAATTTGGCTTTATGCCTTTATCTTATCTGTTTGGGTTGGTCAGTGTGTTGATGTTGGCTTTATCTTTTTCGTTTGGGTTGGTCAGTGTGTTGGTGTTGGTGGGAATGGGATATTGATTGTCATTTAGTGTAATATGTGTTGTGATTTGTGATTGGCATTGTGAAATTTTCTGATTGCAGCTGGCTATTGTGATTGGGGCACATGTTGTGCTTGTCCGATGTCTGTTGAGTGGGGACCGTGGGGTGGGGAGAGAGTAGATGGGCTCATGGGCTTATGGGGCCGAGTAAACAATAATTAAAGCAATGTAATGTGCAGCACATTACACTGCTTTAATTATTGTGCTGCATATAGAATGTATAATGTTCGGCTCTTTTAGTGTAATATGTACAAGGGGCTAAACAATATAACAAATTAAAGCAGTATAATTAATGACAAATAAATTAAAGCAATATAGTTTATTGTTACGCTAAACAACAATAATTAAAGCTATATAATTAAATTAACCAATACATTATAAAAGACAAATTAATTAAATTATTTTTGTTTTCATTTGAGGGGTTATTATTAATTAAAGTTGTATTAAAAATGGGTTGACTGTTTAAATTACAGTGGAATTTTTTTTTTTCTTGAGTATGAATAACATTCATATAACTAAGTAAAAATTTCTAATTAAAATTTTATTTTTTAAAAATTCTTTTCAGGTTAATTTTTGAGTCATATTCTTAAAGCTAAAAGAATTATGAGCAAATGAAAAACAATTGATGCATTCTTTAAGAAAAAAGATGGTAGCAATTCAGAAATTAGGACACCTGTGGCTGTAGAAACAAATGTTAATAAAATCGTCGTCAGGCATGATTTGATCTGGTTGATGACCCGACCTGATCTGAATAATGTTGCATGGTTTTTAATGGGAGATTTACTAAGGCTTAGTCCATGGAGCGAAGGCTTGGGCAGACAAAAACTTTTTGGCCCGTTTTGTAGCTTATTGTGAATCCTGCGTGCAAGATATAAAAGCCTTTTTTTTGTAATTAGGGTTTTGTCTTGTTGTTGTTTTTGAGAAAGAAAAACACTGTAGCCGCACATTGTAATTTTTTTTTATAATAGTGAAATCCCTGCAACTCCGTGGACGTAGGCAAATTGCCGAACCACGTAAATACTGTCTTGTGCGTGTGATTGTTTTTTTTTTTTTGGCGTTTCTTTTGGCGTTTTTGATAATAGTATATTTATGTTACAACCCGGCCCCCCCATGTATTTATTCCTGGCTACGCCCCTGAGTGGGAGTAAGGATTTTATGTCCTTATCCCTGCAAAGATGTTGTATTCCTTTTTAGAAAACCGACATTACATTCTTTCTGTTGTACATTTTGTACTTTTTGTGTATTCATCTTTCTTCTCCTATCTTTTCCTCTTCTATTCTTCTCTCTATTCTGATACCTAGGATACTCAATATACTTTTCTCTTTTATATTAAGGATTTTACTAACATAGTATACCATTTTTGGATAAAGTTTTATCTAGAATTGAAAAAGTTTTGACAACTTTTTCAATTCCCGATAAAATTTTTCCAAAAACGAATTTGTTAATGTATGTCCTAAGGGCATACATTAACCAGACCCTTATATTAAAAGGAATGTTTTCTGGTACACGAGGACAGGTGTGGAACTCCTATTAGCAGTCTCAAACCCTAACGACAGATAGCCTACAGTACATATTTTCTTGCTGGAGGAGAGAGAAAATATGTTGCATGGAGAGTACATGCTGGGAAGACAGCGCCGAGTGGTACAAAGAGCAAGAGAGAGGATGAGGAGCTTTGTCCCTTGCTTTTTCTTAAGGGGAAGCTACACTTTGTCTTCTTGTGCTCTCCAAGCAATGTACTACCCAATGAGGAGGCTGATGCAGCATCAGACCAGGGAAGATCAGTACCTCTCTCACTGTAGTGCTCGGTAACCTGCACAGTGTATCAGGCCGTGTCTCCTTTCCTTTTAGGTCTCTGCAGTTGTGGAATTCACACTGTTGGAAATTTGAAGGCCCAACCCCCCTCACCCAAACTCATTGCTTCCGTAGCTCAAGTGTCTTTTGAAATCTTAATTCATTCATATAATGATTGCTCACATTCAATATAGGTATTGAGTATGTTGGAAGAGATATGTTTCATAATGTACCTAATGGGGATGCAATTATGATTAAGGTAGAATTTGGATACTTGTCTAAAGTAGATAATAAGGAAGAAGTGAAACTTCTTGTCAAATTTTCAATATATATCATCGATGTGTCTGCATTATACTTATAGAATACACTCCATAATTGGAGTGATGAAAAATGCAAGAAAATTTTGAGGAATTGCCATATAGCACTACCAAAAAATGGGAAGGTGTTATTATTGAGCTACTCATGCCAGAAGCACCAAAGTCAAGTATGGCTTCTCAGCATGTCTCTGGGCTTGATAATGGTGTGTTGTTGCAGCTTGAAGGGCAAATGAGAACTAACAAAGAATTTGAGGCTTTTTGCAAAGGATCCGGATTTTCAAATTTTCAAGTTGTTTGTTGTGTGTACTCTTTGGGTGGTCTTGGAACTTCTTCAATAATAATACACTTTCTTAGCTTTGTCGCGGTTATGCATTTGCTGGTATTGTGTTTTATCTCTGTGCAGTGTGCACTTCATCTCTTGTAGCTGTTTTGTTGTACATGTACTCTTTGGATAGTAATGGAATTCCATAAACAAATGTGCACTAAGAACTATACATTCCTTTGTTATGTTGCCCTTGCTCTTTGGTTGAAAGTGGCAGCTATCTTTATCCGCTCCAACTCATTTACTATTATTTTCTTGCTTTCACAATGTCAGGATCCTAAAGGCAGAGACGAAAAGCACTATATTTACATTGGTTATTCACTGTTCTTTTGTGTGTGCACTTTAGTTTGTTCATATTGTTGGTTGTCTATGTGAAACCCTGAAAGGATGATTAGAACTTCTTGTATTCCCTTATACAATCCTTATTAACTTGGTATACACACCTGCTGTAGGACAAGATTTAAGTTCACATGCTTTTACAATTCAAGATCACACAGTAAACAGGGTACCACAGCGTAACAGCTCATGCTAGCAATGTTTTATGAAACGTTTACATACCACCCAATTGCACAGCAAGGGTAAGCAAGCACTAGGGACAACAAATCTAAAGAGAATTGAGCATCTCTCTCTCGTTCTCTATCAAAGAAAGTTTAACCATAACTAGAGTAAAATCTAGAGGAGCAAAAATGTATAACCCATTTTCCACAACAAAAGGTATCAAACTGACACCAAAATACCATTCGTGCTCCGCAATTTACAAACTAAATATTGCAATTTTATAATACAGTTCAAAGTAGAATAAAAATACAATTTCAAATTTGACCTCTCAAATCAAATTCTGCTCCCTATAATGATGCCCCTGCACAGGCAAAGAATCAAGACAGGCGTCTAAGGCACTCCATCAAGACATCTGTGTGTTCAGGCTTCCCAACAGATACACGAACATAACCCCTCAATTCTTTTTTGTTGTAGTGGCGGATCATTACACCCATTTTTGCAAGGTCCTCCTGTACCAAAATAAGGTTATCCGCATAATTCTTTTTTTTTTCTTTTTTTTTCTTTTTTTAGTGACAGTGTAACAGTTCCAAAGCAAAATGAGCTGTAAGTAACCTGTAGAAAAGCTTTAAAAGGAAAGAACAAGAACAAACAAAGAAGACTGGATAGCTGGTTCAACGCTTTATGAATTCCGTTTTGGAAGCCATTTCGGTTTAGTCACTGGAACGGAATATTTCGGTACCGGAACATACCGGCGTACCATTTTCAAGAGTAACAGTAATGTGTATAAATAAATATGTACACTAAAAAATATTGGTCAAAACTTATTTAATTTATTAGCCATGTTTAAAACTCTAAATCAATGTTCCTACTCCAAGTCCCAACCATCTTAACTCAAACCCAATAATATCTTATGACCCAACAATATCTTATGCCCATCTATATTCATTATTAAAGAAAAAACATTTAAAAGTTGAAAAGTAATAGACCTTATAGTACACGTGTGGCTTGGGAGTTCAAAAAAAGCTTCTTAAAACTTCCTTTTGTTACTGGGTGCAAGCTAAAAGGTTAAGGGTGGTTGGATAACATTTATTGAAAATGCTTTTTTATTAAAATAAAACCATAACAACCATGCAAGCTATAAGGTTAAGGGTGGTTGGATAACATTTATTAAAAATGCTTTTTATTAATAAAAAAAACCATAACAACCAACAAGACACGGATGGACAGACCAAGTTACAAAGAAACGCAGAGAGAGAGAGAGAGAGAGAGAGAGAGAAGAAGGTCTGTGGCTGTCAACAATGCAAGAAAAAAAATGAAGGAAAAGTGCTGATAAGGGTCTATGGCTGTCTACAACAGAGAATAAAATGGAGGAAAGTGTTGGGCCACTGCTGAGTAACCCAGAAAAACTGAACAAGACGAAGAAGAGGAACCAATTCTATACCGACCGAAATTTGAATACCAGCCGGTATTCGCCGAAATCAACCAGAACTACCCGGAATGGCCCAAAATTTTTCCCGAGGTGGAACAAGGAGGTATCTCATTTGGGTTTGCTTACCGGTACAGTATTTTCGGGCCATTCCGGCCAGAACAGAACAGAATTCAGGACAATGGTTCAATGAAGATGTTTAAAGACTGCAGAAAGGCATTCTCCTAAAGACCCTGAAGTGCTTCATCTTAGCACACAAGTGTACCAAAATTGCATCTAATAAATTAAAAACAAAAAATAAAAATAAAAACAAAACAACCCTGAACTCCATAATCAACATTTCAGTCCATTTTCCTACTCAGCTCCTATGAAGTCAACTCATAATTCTGATTAGAGCACTTCATCCTAAATTAATTTGGAACCTAAATAGCAACATCAGGCACTTAAAGTGACTTCATCCTAAAAATAATTTTTTTTTTTTTTTGCTAAATTTCATCCTAAATTAATTGCAACCTATATATATATATATATAAATAAGAGAGAGAGAGATATTCATATGTAAAACTATAGAGAAGAAAGACTATACACACAAACACATAATTTGTCACAGAGACGTATGTGTGTCGGACTGTCTCTATCAATACAAGGCAAATATTAGATGCAGAACCAATAGTCATCTAACAGTGTAAATTCATGATGTGAGAAAATTGCATACCTTTAACACCTTAGCATCCATTCCAGATGCAACCTCACAAAGAATGAAATTAGAATAGCTCGGATATGGATTGAGAAATGGCACTTCCTTAAGAAGATTATATAGCCTATCCCTTTCTTTTACTAACGTATCTTTCACTTTCTGTTAAGAGATTGTTGATTCATATCAGATATGGCATTGAATGGAAGTAATACTAATTTATCAAGCCTAAACATAAATTATTAGTATAATTATGGACAATCCCAATAGGACAAGAATTAACCTCAACCTATCAACAACAAAAAAAAGAATTAACCTCAAGATATGTGGGATTCTGCAAAGCTGCACAAGCAGAAATTTCAGCAGCAACTGAAACATTATAAGGTTGCTTTGCTCTCCAAAGATACTCGATGATACTCAAAGGAAATGCTCCATATCCCACACGAAGTCCAGCTAAACCTGCACCAGTTGTTTGTTTGCAATTTAAGATTCTGAACATTTCACATCAAGAAGAGAAGCTAAAACATTTTCAAAGTAAATATAACAAATTAAATTAAAAATAAGTAAATATGAAGAATCACAATGGTATAATAAAAATTTGTAAAATGTAACCTCCCATATTGAACACAAACCAGTAAATACAGGGAGTTAAATTGATTATCAACTAAAAAAGCATAGGAGTTATCAAAGACAAAACCTACTTCATAATTATGGTACATTACAAGGTGCCTATTAGTCAATAGATAAATGAGTTTAGGACATCTAGACATCTGGGGCCAAAGTAGCAAACAGACATTCTTGCAGATAACACTCACAATATTGTAAAGGGAAAAATTAATTTTTTTTAAAAACACCCTTTCCTTTTCCATTATATAAAGAGACCAGATTATAGATACCAGAAGTGACAGTGGCAGCACATTGGGACCCGGAAAGTTTAATCACCAATGCATGGAGGGCTCATGAGCAATGTTTGAAGCCATAGGTGGCTTGGAACTAATTGGTCAGGCAGTAGTACTAGACTGGGTAAAATGGAGGCTGTAATCTATGGATTGTGGTTGAGATCAGCAGCACAATCATAAGGCTGATGGATTTGCCAGTTGACATGGAGCTTGCGACAGACTGGGGGAAGTGCTAGGGGACCCAACAGCAATGACGGGGCTATTCTAGGTTGTCAGTAGCTAAAAGGATACTTGCATTTGATTGTGCGGTGATTGGGCCTTGTTTCATTTGCAAGGATATAAGCAATGAATGGGCAGCAGGGGTTTGTATTGAGGCTCTTGATGGTTGTCACAAGTGGCTTGGTCTTTGTTGTGATGGGAGGGTTTCATTTTTAGGAGGGATTTTGGCAGAAGGTAAAATCAACCATGGTGGTTGGTAGGATTTCGTATGAGATGAATCAAAGTTGATCCATTATATTTAGCAGTTGAAAAGCATAAGTTTTAGGGAAACTGAGCTCTTTGGGGGTGGGTCAATCAACTAATTTTGAGCTTGGCTATAGGTGGTGATGGAGAGGTGATCTTGGATCACGTGTTCACGATGGTTGGATGGTGGGTGTCTCGGATTATGTGATTATTGGATTCTTGATAAGGACTAGCCTTTTTGGGGAGGGTGGCAGTTGTGACAGCTTCCATGGTTTTGTTAGAAAACAAGATCGAGGTTTATTCTAATACCAAAACAGGACAATGAAGTAGAGAACATGTGTTCGGGAGATAAAAAGGGAAGGGAGATTGGGGAAAACTAACATAACAGAAAAAGAAAGGATAAACTTAGGAATCAGCAAATAGGATTTGCTTAGAATAAATACCAAGTGATGAAAACAGAAAAATAAAACTAAAATAGCAATCCAATCTCTTTTATAGCATCAATATATGTGAATCAACAACAATCACAATCAACCAAGTCCAACAAAACTAACTAACTTTAATAGGTCAATTTTGCCGTCTTCACATGTAGTCATTACAACTAGTTTTGGTGGCTTTATGCCTTTGCAAAAAATACATATATATTCTTTGATTAAACAAAACCAGTACGTAGGCAAATTGGGGGTAAGCTACCTACTAACTACCTCTCCAGACCCCAAAGAAGCAGGAGTCTTGTGCACTATGTATGACCCTTTTTAGTTAGGAAAATGGTACAACGGTATTCATGAGCATAGTCTTAAACTGTATGTTTTTAAATATGCAAATATACTCTTCCATAGTGATTAGCTTACCATTTTAAGTATCTGTTAGAACAACGGGTACGCTCTCTAAGAAATAAAATATCCTTCATTCTAGGTTTTGCTTTGGGTTATTAGATTCCAAGCACAGCTTATTAATAACAAAGAGGGTAAATTGCAAATTACACCCCTAGAGTTTTGAGGTGTTTGGATTTTACACCCTAAAATTTTGAAATTTGGATTTTATCTTCTGAAGTTTGGGAGTGTTTGGATTTTACACATTGACGTTTAGAATTTGGATTTTACCCCTTAAAATTTGAGGGTGTCTGGATTTTACACCCCAAATTCAAACTTCAGGGTATAGAATCCAAACACTCCCAAACTTTAGGAAGAAAAATCCAAACAACTCTAAAATTTAGTGAGTAAAATCCAAATTTTGAAACTCAGGGTCTAAAATCCAAACACCCCCAAACTTCAAGAGGTAAAATCCAAATTCTGAAACTTCAGGGTGTAAAATCCAAACACCCCCAAACTTTAGGAGTGTAATTTGCAATTTACCCTAACAAAGAAAAGGTAAAAAGCCCACGCTGCGGTAACACAAGTTTCGATCTTACTGCTGGAAAACAGCAAAACAAGATCTCTAGCATGTCAATGAACTTAATACAATTTTAGGGACTTCTTAATTTTATTTTATTTCTATTGGGGGACATTGAGTTTCTCCTCTCATTCTCTCCCAACTTATTGTTGTAATCTTTCTATTCCCCCACCAACCCTCCTTTTTGTATGTATGGGGTCCAGAACTCTTATTTTATTCTTTGAAACCTACAGCATATAACAGATAATTCAAATCAATTTAAGAAAGTCTAATAACTCACAACGCAGATGGTAATAAATCTTGTATTAGCAATTCAATAACAAGATTGATGCTACCACAACAGAATAATTTAGGGTGACAAGCAAGTTCCAAAATAATTGACTTTAAAGAAAAAGCATTAAAATATATATATATATATATATACCAGCTCTTTTGCTAAATGTCCGAAGAACAATTAGATTCTCGTGTTTCTTCACCCATTTCATTTTTGATTCTATCCCTGAAAACTCAATGTATGCTTCATCTAGCACCACTAATATGGGAAGCTTAAGGATTCTCAAGAGATCTTCATCATCAATTACACTGCATATAGTAAGTAGCATGGAAACGTAATATGTCACAAAAAAATTACATGACTAGAAATTATGCATAAAGTTCAAACATTTTATTTTTAAATATAGTCTACAGACTCATTACAACAAAACAGCATAACCACACTAAACTAAAGACTGAGTTCAAAGCCTGAAAGTCAGATCACACAAGCAGAGGACACCTCTATTAACCTCTCTCCTCATCCAGGCCCTTATTTATTATACAATCAGATCTCCTTAGCATTTCATTCTACAGGTAATTAATAGAACACTTCTTAAATTCTAGTCTAGCACCAACACAATCTGAGCATATTCAGTAAATAACCCTTGAGAGATATAAAAAAAATCCTTTATTCTGCCTAAAAATGGACATATCTGCATCATGCACCAATATTAACAAACATGTTAAAAGAATAGATTGAATATCCCAAACCATACTATGAACATCTCTTAAATGGATCAAAGCCTAAATTCAGACTAACTAGTTTTGTAAGTCTACTATAGAAGAAAGCTCTGTGCAGATACTTTGACTTTTCATAAATGTACCCTTCCAGAGTTTATCCTTCTCTCAAATGTACTAGAATGTTCGTTACTGGGCAGTAAGGTAAGGACATGCCAGAGACCTCAAGTCAATCAAGTAAACTAATTATGCCAAATATACATGAAGAAAAGAAACAATTGAGAATTACCTCCCATCTGGATTGTTAGGAGATGTTAAAAATATGCATTTGGGTTTTTCTCGTTCAATAACATCTGTTATTTGTTCAACATTCAAGCTAAAGTCTGCCTTCCTGGGGACTGTAGAAAATCATGAAATTGCAGGAGGTTATGCACGTTATGCACATATGATGCAATGGTCAAATGAAAAGAAAAGCATGCAGAGAAATGAAGGATGTTTAGGGACCAAATATAAAGAATTTTTATTAATGAAAAAAATAAAAAATTAGAAACTCCAACACAGTGAAAGAGACTAAAAGAAAGCAGATATCTTATCTTTACCTTTTATAACAAGTGCCCCATTAACTGCAGCATCAAACTCATACATTGTAAAGGTCGGAGGGCAGTCCACAATCTTATCATCAGGTTCGAGCACACAACTGCAGCATATATTCATCAACAACAAAATCCACACAAGATTAGGAACTGTTGACTGTTGAATTTAGGCAGATAATTAGATACTTAAGGGAATTATAATTTGGAAAATTATACAAATACAAAATTTCAATTTCTAACCGCATAATTAAATCAATGAGCTCATCTGCACCACATCCTGCAAGAATATAATCAGATTCAAGTCCTGAATCTTCTGCAAGGGCAGCACGCAAGCGACGGCTTTCAGGGTCTGGATAGACATATGGGAACTTCATTGAGCCCAAAGCTTCAAAAACCTACAAACAATCTGAATTTCTACTTAGGAAGAAAGGGGTATTGACACTCAGTATGGTGCTTGTAATAAAGACAGTGACAGACTCTTCTTTGTCTTCAAATCTTTTAAACACTGAATAAATATTTCTTTAAGATCTTCAATAAAACCAAAGTCACGAAACAAAAGACTTTGCCTTTTGTTATACCACACCAAAAGTATAATGTCACATACAACTTGCCTCTGGTGGAGGACCATAAGGGTTTTCATTCGCATCTAATTTGATGATATCTTCCGGCTTCCTTCCAAGACGGGCTGATAAAACCTGTACCAAAAAACACCATTCATTAATCTGGATCTCAGATTATGAATGAACATGGATTTCCACTCAAGTGACATTGTAACTGGGGGCCGTAACCATATAAAACTAAAAGTGAAAAACATCTCATTTAACTTAAAAAATCAACCCAATCACAGAGAGAAACAAACACCATTCTCTATGAAATTTTATTTCCTTGTTTTTAACTTTTTGATAAGTATACAAACACCACTTGTCTATTAAATTGATTATATAGCTGCCATTTTTCTTAAAGAAAATGTAGTGGACGTCTTGTGCTAAACCCTTTTCAATTAATAAATCAACATTCATGATAATATTTCAAGCCGATAGTGATTTTGAACAAATATATAGCCATATTGGGTCATAGTGCGAGGGCTTTTTGATTAAGGTGGACTGCCACAGTCAAATTTCATTACTTGCTGAAACTCAGTGAGTGAGAATACCTGACGAGGTTGGAGTATCCAGTGGTCAACCATCACTAAGGGTTCATTATGCTTAAGAAAAGCACCTTAGCATAGTCTTTATGTTGTGTGACACAATACAGATGACCCTTAAATTGGTTTCTTTTGGCTTTAGGGGTAGTCCCTAACATCACTTTTATAAGTTTGTTACTTGACCCCCTTTAGTTACACCATTAGCATAGTATAGGTAGAAGAAGATTGAAATCCTCAAACATCAATCCACTCCCCCCCCCCCCCCCGAGGCGCTCGCCAACACTGCCGGGTACTAATTAACTTGGTTTTGTTATTGCCAAGAGCCTTGTAGCTCAATGGCATTGTCTGGTCTCCTTGATGAGGACCCAACTTGTAACAATTGATTTATCAAAAAAAAAAAAAAACTTGGTTTTGTTTTGTTATTACTCTCCTAAATAAGATTGTGCATATAAAAATACATAACAAACTACTGCCACAGCCAAAAATCATCCACAATATCAGAAGACTTAATCTTTGTCACAAAGAATCAACTAAATGAGCAAAAGCAGACAAAAAACCATTAAAGGGTTACTGAAAAAAATACCTCAAAAGGCAAAATGGGTTGATAAGGAGACAATTTCCTCAAATGGGGTCGAATAAAGGAGTCACCGGTCAAGCTCTGTTGAACCTCATTGACATGTTCTATCGAAGAAGGAACAGTGGAAGCCATAGCAACGACCCTCCTGCCGTTTCCTTGAATCAAGCAACTGGGTCTGTGCGATTGAGATTGAGGCACCACAAAATGTTGAAAACCAGTGTTGGGTTTGGTCAAGCACAGAGAGGAGGCGTTGTAGATATCAATGACACCCATGAATATCTGCATATTTGGAAAACACACAAAACAATTACAAAAGATGAAAAAAAAATCAAATAAATAAGAATGGGTTTTAATATTGGCATACAGAGAAATGGTTTGTAAAGTGCAGAGCAATTTTTCTCTAGAGAGAAAAGGGGGGTGTGGTGAAATGGAAATACAAAATTGCGGCCAACAACTCTTTAAAATTCAATAAAATAAATGAATAAAGGCGAAAAACTCTTTTTAGCCTTACATTTTCAGGTGATTCTCATTTTAGTCTCTACATTTTATCTTTACCATTTTTAGTGTCAGTTTGGATTGGGCTGAATTGGGCTGAAATGCGTGTTTGCGTTTCAGCTGTTTTTTTTTTTTTTTTTTTCCTTTTTGAGCCGCATTCTTTGACTTTTCTCGTGATGTGTACTGTTTACGAACTCACAAATTTCATTTTTTAGCAACTTTTTCCTTAAAAATGGGTCCCACGGTACTATTCACACATTTAAAAATTATTTTGCTACAGTGTTTTTTAGTTTTCAGTTTTCAGCTGTATCCAAACGGACCCTTAATCTCTATCCTGAAAAACGCTTCCCGTTTTGATCATTGCCGTTACATTAGAAACGGAGAAAGTTGACGTGGCAAACGGCAAAAATAAATAATACTAAATTAAGGTCCACGTGGCCTAAATTAATAATAAAAAATATTTTTTGGCATTAAAAAATGCCACGTCAGCATCTAAATTAAAAAAAATTAATTTTAATTAATTTTTTAACTAAATAAAAAAAATAAAAAAAGAATTAAAAACTAAAAATTATATGAATTGAGATCTAAGTATGTTTTGAACAAGAACACCAACCTAGAAATTTTAAAAAAAAAAAAAATCTAGTTGGGTTTGAGATGTGAAAGAACAAGTGGAGCCAACAAATCAAGGCAGAAAGACCGTGAATCAAGGTCACAGGGGAGCCATCAAATCAACAACAACAGCTAGCAACCATCAAACACGGAGGATAAGAACAAAAATAAGAATAAAGAGGACATCCACTGGGTAAACCTTAAACCTATCTTCCATTTTTCTATCTTCAATCTCTGTGATGTTTGCATTTTCACTTAGTTCACGGTCAATCTGTGATTTACTTAACCTCCACACCGTCGATCCGTTGTTCACGCGCCGATTAGGACCTCCTAGGAACCAGATCAAAGTTGGAGGTTTGAGAGAGATTCATTTTAAGAGATGGGTCTTGGGTTTTCGGGTTTAGGCCAAGAGAGAGAGAGGTTGAGATCGAGGATGGAGAAGAGAAGGTGAGGCTATCACCAGGATGGTGGTGGCTAGCGTTGGGCGGTGAGGACCATTGAGGTCCGATCGGGCGTTGGTTCCAAGAGTGTTAGATTTAGAGTGAGAAATAGATTTAGAGAGTTGTTGGTGATGATCGGAGAGAAGAGTTTGAGTGGCTCCGACCATGGGGTTTCAGAGTGAAGGCTTGGGTTTTGGGTTTAAGAACTAAGAGGTAGAGAAATGGGAAGGGATAGCTTCGGTGAGAAAGAGAAGTTGGGTCTGAGATGTGAAGTTTACATTTTGTTAACGTTGTTTTTTTTTTTTTTTTAATTTTTGGGTTTGTGTTCTTGTTGTTCTTGTTCAAGACACACTTAGATCTCAATTCATATGATTTTTAGTTTTTAATTTTTTTTATTTAGTTAAAATTAATAAATTAACTTTTTTAATTTAGATGCTGACGTGGCATTTTTTAATGCCAAAAAACATTTTTTATTATTAATTTAGGCCACGTGGACATTAATTTAGTATTATTTATTCCTGCCGTTTGCTACGTCAGCTTTCTCCGTTTCTGATGTAATGGCAAGGACCAAAACGGGAAGCGTCTTTCAGGATAGAGACTAAAAGCTGACATGGCAAAATGTAGGGACTAATATGGGAATCGCCTGAAAATGTAGGGACTAAAAGGTACTTTTCGCCATGAATAAACTGTTTAAAGTTGGCATTATTTTCTCATTCTGTCGTCCAAGTTTCAAAAATAGACTACTTAATTTTTTTTTTTTGAGAAATAATTACAATATATGCTACTAACCCTGCAGTTCGAACCATTTTCCCCCTAGACCCCTAAGCACTTTGTACATGGTGAGGTGTCAATTCAGCTACAAGACCTTTGGCAGACTACTTAAAATTTAAATCTTGGTCTATAAATTAAAAAAAAAAAAGTGTTTAAATCTTAGTCATAGTTTTAAAAACTAGACCGGCCGGTCGGTTCACTTGGGAACCGGACCTCAATTCAATCTGATTTGCCTACAAAGCCGAAAATTGCAACAAAAAAAAAAAAAAAAGCGGAAACCACATGTTTAACCGTGAAAACCGAAAACGAGGATGGTTCAACCGGTTTTAAAACAGTTTGATCAAATGTGAAAAACACAGTCATTTCAACTTTCAACAAAGAAAAAGAAGAAAAAAAAAAAAGAATCAAATAAAAATTGTTCCACGCCATAAAGGCTCCAGCGCTTGTGTAGTGCTGGATCGGCACAGCGGTAGGCCACGGAGGAAGCAAGGAAGCAGTTGAAGAGGCCATGGACAACTTTGTGGAGACTGATTCATGTGGACGACTTGGCCTTCGCTGTTTTCCTTCTTCATGACGAGAAGATGAGAAGATGGATTTGGCTTACCTCTAGTACTTTTTTAACTGGAATTTTTTTTTATTTTAATGAGAGACTGTCATGCCACCCACTAACTAAATAAAATATAGAGATTAAAACACACTACCACTTTACATTGTATATTTAAAATAAGGGTAATTCTACGGTACCCCCCAAAAAGAAGGGGGGCACGGTACCCACTAGTAGGCAACCTGCTATATCAGGTTACTTTTTTCTCACATTTGACGATTTTATCCTCACATTGTGCACTTCCAACATCACATGTGACAGTTCTTTTCTCACATTTGATGGTTCCCTTACTTTTTTCTCACATTTGACGGTTCCATCCTCACATTGTGCAGTTCCAACATCACATGTGACAGTTCTTTTCTCGCATTTGGTGGTTTCCTTATTTTTTTTTCTCACATTTGACGGTTCCATCATCATATTGTGCAGTTCCAACATCACATGTCGCAGTTCTTTTCTCATATTTGGTGGTTCCCTTACTTTTTTCTCATATTTGACGGTTTGTGCAGTTCCAACATCACATGTGACAATTCTTTAGTCGCATTTGGTGATTTCCTTACTTTTTTCTCACATTTGACGATTCCATCCTCACATTGTGCAGTTCCAACATCACATGTGACAGTTCTTTTCTCACATTTGGTGGTTCCCTTACTTTTTTTCTCACATTTGACGGTTTCATCCTCACATTGTGCAATTTCAACATCACATTTGACAGTTCTTTTCTCACATTTGGTGGTTCCCTTACTTTTTTTCTCACATTTGACGGTTTCATCCTAACATTGTGCAGTTCCAACATCACATGTGACAGTTCTTTAGTCACATTTGGTGGTTCTTTTATTATTATTTTCTCAAATTTGATGGTTCTATTGTTATATTAAGCAGTACCAACATCGCATCTGTTCTATTTTTGTCACATGTGACAGTTCTTTTGTCACATGTGACAGTTCTTTTGTCACATTAGGTGGTTCCTTTATTTTTTTCTCACATTTGACGGTTCCATCCTCACATTGTGTAGTTCCAATATCACATGTGACAGTTCCTTTCTCACATTTGGTGGTTCCCTTAAATTTTTATCACATTTTATGATTCTATCATCACATTGTGCAATTCTAACATCACATGTGACAATTGTTTTGTCACATTCAGTGGTTCCCTTACTTTTTTCTCACATTGTGCAGTTCCAACATCACATTTGACAGTTATTTTGTTATATTTAGTAGTTTCTTTATTTGTTTCTCACATTTAATGGTTTCATTATCACATTGTGCAATTTCAATATCAAATATGATAGTTCTTTTGTCACATGTAGTGGTTCCTTTATTTTTTTTCTCAAATTTGATGGTTCCATTGTTATATTAAGCAGTACCAACATTGCATCAGTTCTATTTTTGTCACATGTGATAGTTCTTTTGTCACATGTGATAGTTCTTTTGTCACATTAGGTGGTTCTCTTACTTTTTTCTCACATTTGACGGTTTCATCATCACATTGTGTAATTCTAACATTACATATGACAATTGTTTTGTCACATTTGACAATTGTTTTATCACATTTGGTGGTTCCTTTACTTTTTTTTCTCATTTGACTGTTCTATCATCACATTGTGCAATTTTAATATCACATTTGACAGTTGTTTTGTCACATTTGGTGGTTCCCTTACTTTTTTCTCACATTTGACGATTCCATCCTCACATTGTGCAATTCCAACATCACATTTGACAGTTCTTTTGTCACATTCGGTAGTTTCCTTATTTGTTTCTCACATTTGACGGTTCCATTCTCACATTGTGCAGTTCCAACATCACATTTGACAGTTATTTTGTTACATTTAGTGGTTCCTTTATTTTTTTTTCTCAAATTTGATGGTTCCATTATCACATTGTGCAGTTTCAATATCAAATATAATAGTTCTTTTGTCACATATAGTGGTTCCTTTATTTTTTTCTCAAATTTGATGGTTCTATTGTTATATTAAGCAGTACCAACATTGCATCTGTTCTATTTTTGTCACATGTGACAGTTCTTTTGTCACATGTGACAGTTCTTTTGTCACATGTGACCGTTCCTTTGTCACATGTGACCGTTCTTTTGTCACATTAGGTGGTTCCCTTATTTTTTTTCTCACATTTGACGGTTCCATCCTCACATTGTGCAATTCCAACATTACATGTGACAGTTCTTTTCTCACATTTGGTGGTTTCCTTACTTTTTTCTCACATTTGACGGTTCCATCATCACATTGTGCAGTTCCAACATCACATTTGATAGTTCTTTTGTCACATTCGGTGGTTCCTTTATTTGTTTCTCACATTTGACGATTTCATTCTCACATTGTGCAGTTCAACATCACATTTGACAGTTATTTTGTTACAGTTAGTGGTTCCTTTATTTATTTCTCAAATTTGATGGTTCCATTATCACATTGTGCAGTTCCAATATCAAATATGACAGTTCTTTTGTCACATATAGTGGTTCCTTTATTTTTTCTCAAATTTGATGGTTCCATTGTCACATTAAGCAGTACCAACATCGTATCTGACTCTATTTTTGTCACATTCAGTGGTACCCTATTTTTTTCTTTACAATTGACAGTTCAATCATCACAATAAGCAGTACCAATATCACATATGACCATAATTTTACATTTGGGCCCATCACTGAAGTCACTTTTTTACTTACTAATAACCGCTCATCACAATAGTAATTTTTTTTAAGTTATTAAAAAATTTAGATCTAAAATCTATAAAAAAAAACAGCTAGAATTATCTTGGTTTCTTCCACAAATATTTGAATATACCAATTATCTTCTGACCTTACTTTTGTCACATTCGGTGGTACCTTATTTTTTTTCCTTACAATTGATAGTTCAATCGTCACAGTAAGCAATACCAATATCACATATGACCATAATTTTACATTTGGGTCCATCACTAAAGTCACTTTTTTACTTACTAATAACCGCTCATCACAATAGTAATTTTTTTTAAGTTATTAAAAAATTTAGATCTAAAAAAAAAAAAAAAAAAAATCAACTGGAAGTATCTTGGTTTCTTCTAACATCGAATTGGAACTAAGCCATGGATAAGAGGATTTTGAAACAGAGGTGATGAGATTGAAATTTTATAAGCAAAAGACCCAAGATTTTGCAAGGATTTGAATATCCAAGGACCGTCAAACATGTAGAGATTAGGAATTTTAGGATAAAAAAAAAAAAAAAAAAGACCAATATCAAATACAAATTGATAAGATCATAAGACTTAAAAAAAAATAAGAGTAAAAAGAATTGAAGAAAGCTCACAGTCACAGGTCAATAATAGAGATCCACTTGAGAATGGAGACAGAATCTGGGTCGTCAGGTTTGAAAGAGTTCTTGAAGGAGAGAATGTTGATTCCTTCTCTCTCTTGGGCCACTGGTGAAAGAAGAAGAAGAACTCTTGCTAGGTTTTCAGTTTGGGAGAGAAGAACGCGAGAAAGAAAAGACTCCGTTGTTTGTTTTTCGATGTGTTTTTGCTTTTATACATTACCTGCTTATTCGGTAACTAGTTTTCAGTTTTCATTAATATACGGTCAAGATTTAAAGGGGGTACGGTACCCACTAAAAAAATAGTGGGTACCATAGAATGACCCAACAAGTTAATTAACTTAATCGATTTCAATCTCCATAATCAAGTATTAACTTAATCGATTTCAATCTCCATAATCAAGTCTTAATTGATATCTCAATTGTGGAAATAATTTTAATTTTAAGCCAATCTTAAGACTTAATTAATTCTTAAATCATTAAAGGATTTTACTTATTTCGGACTTTCCTTATTAAAGCATTCAATTTGATTTCTAGATTTAAATTCAAATTTCAAATGTTTTATGATTTTAATCTTTTAGGAAATGTCTCTTTTCTAAAGCTTAATTACCTCCCTCAACTTACTTTCTTATTCCACTTGCCTTGTTTGACTGAAGCCCTAGAATTAAGGAAAGACTAAAAAGGAAAAAAGAATAAAACCCAATATCTACAAAATTAAATATTTTTGTTTTTTTTAGGTTTTATTAATTGAAATGAATTAAAAATAATAATAACATAAAATAAATTAATTAATCAAAGAAATAAATTTTTACAACATCTATTACAAATAAGACTAAAATTGAAAATTCGGAACCTAGGGTCTACCTAAAAACGCATACACCACAGAACGAACATCTACGCATCATTATGCAAATATACACTTCTGGGCTTCAACCAGATTCCCAGAAGAACACACATCTTGACCAAAATAAGAACATTGTTTTGCCCAGATGTGGCATACACCAAGATGGAGATGCGTACGCTTATTATTTTATTAAGTGTTCCCGCTCTGAGGCAAATTTCCAAATTCATATTATTTCCAAAAAATTAAAATAAAACATGGGTAAATATTTTATCACTCAATCATCATACATCATGCATCATATTAATAATAGAAAATGAAAAATAGCTGTTAAGGTACATTTTTTTTACAACTAATATTGTTTAAATACCACCTATTTATTTTCAAAAATCACCAACAAATTATTGGGCTTCTTCAAATATTTTTTACCATATTATTATTATAGCCCACAATCATTCTTCTTTTCATCACAAAATTGGGCTACAAATATAAAACGTTATAAGACCTGATATTTTTGTAAAACCTATAATTTAGACTCATCCCGAAATTATTTATTTTATCGAGCAAGAAAAAATCTCATTCTTTTTAAAGCCTAAGAATGTTTATGCTTAGCAATATTTGAAAAGCCCATGATTCAAATACATGGCAAAACAATTTTATTGATGGAATTCAAATCCATGATCAAAGCCCATGATTTAAACCCATGCCAATTTTATGGAATTCAAATCCATAATTAAAGCCCATGATTCAACTCATGGCAAGACATTTTTATTTAATAGAATTCAAATCCATAATCAAAGCCCATGATTCAAACCCATGGCAAATTATCAAAGCCCGTTGCCACACGGCACCTCTAAAGCCTGTTGCTACACGGCACCTCTAAAAGCCCGTTGCTATACGGCACCTCTAAAGCCCGTTGCTACATGGCACCCTAAAGCCCGTTGCTACACAACATAATAAAAAGCCCGTTGCTACATGGCACAATCAAAAGCCTGTTGCTACATGGCACAATCAAAAGCCCATTGCTACATGGCATCATCAAAGCCCAATTTTCATTGGCACTATTTTAAAACCCAAGGTTATTAATACTTGGCAAGATATTATATCATAAGTATTTCATTTAAAGTCCAATAATGAACAATACTTTAAGTTCTTAAACCTATTACTATAATAATAGAAGCTCCTGAAATTTATGGCAATTATCTATTTTCAAAACCCATGGCAATCATCTTATAAAAGCCCATGGAAAACCATGATTATTTATCTTAGACCCATGACATCTATTTATTTCATAACATATTACAAGCTCATGGAATTTATATAAGAACATATGTTCACTATTTATCTTACATCACGACATTCATAATATTTATTTCCAAAACTCATGATAATTATTCACCTTACAAGCATATTATGATAATAAAAAAAACCATGAGAATATCACATTATTTCACTATAGTGGTTGTTACCATATTTTATTTGAAACTCATGGATATTGCCTCTATTTAAACCCATGGGAAATATTATTCTCAAGAAACATTGGAGGTCATTATTTAAAAGCCCCAAAAAAAAATATATCATTTACAAAATAATCCATAGCAAAAATTATGAGAAACTATACAAGTTGTTATTTAAAGCTCATGGAAATTAATACCCAAAATCTATCATAAATATTTATTAAAGCTCATGAATACATTTATTTTTTATTAACAACTAAAACCCATGTGGAATAAAAATCCATAGCAACATTTGGTAGCTTTATCCATTTTGTAGGGCTCACAATGAGAAGACAAAAGGATAGGCCCAAGTGGAGAGAACCACCAAGTCAGAGGCCCACCAAAATACTCAGCCCTCATGGCCAAGCCCAACTTGAAGTCTCAACCAAAACAGCTTATGTGTGCAAACTAACCCAGCTAGAGAACTCCATTCAGTTCTGCCTTCTACTGAAGAGCACCTTAAGAAGCAACCAAGCTCTTAAACCAAATCAAGAGCTGCCCCCCCAGTCTCAGCAGCCTCTCTACCACTGCCAATCATGATCTGAACAGCACTAGAGGCTAGGCTGACACCTAAAAGCTAATGGGCAATAAATACCCTTCCTCTCCAAGTTTTGATTACAACTCAAGGAAGCCATGCCAAGACCTCCAACCTCATGAAATCCTCAACTAAATAATTTATTTTATTACTAAAAATGTATGTAATTAGTTCATGAACCAAGCCCATGAATCCTAAAAGGGAAAATTTGGGAACATGTGGTTTGGAGGGCATAAAGGGATCTCCAGCAGAACCCTCTAAAGTGAGCTTAAACTTTAACACCTGGCTTGGGGTGTTGAATCCTACTTCCTAAGGTCCAAATCTCAGTTGCAGTACTAGGATTCCTCCTTAATACCTGCCTTTATCCTATTGGTTAAACTCAGCTTCAAAAATCTTGACATTTAATGCAAGATTATCCCAAATACTCACCATGTGTCATATTACCCAAAATAGCAAAGCAGTCCCAAAAGCAAATCTCCCATTTATGGCCAAATTCTAGGATAATTAAGCCTGCTATTCTGCCCCCTGATTAGTCCTACATTTTTGGACTTTTATTAATTAATGCTTCCCTAAACTCCACTATAAAAGCATAAACACATCAGCCCACAAAACACACACCAAATCCTCTAAAAAACCTCTATTATTCTGTCAAATTTTAGCTTGTAGTTAGCCCCACTAACCCACAAATAAACCACTTCTGTCCATACCCACTTAGTTTCAGACATTTCTTTCCTTTTTCTGCATATTCCAAGCTCATAAATGCTCTCCAATCAGCCATAAAAAACTCTTCTTCCCCATTAAAGACTTAGTTTTAGCATTTCCCATTATAAGCCTACACACCCACTCACTCAAAACAGTCCCTACAATCCCATTTGTACCCCACATATATATATATATATATATATATATATATATATATGTATGTATGTATTCCCCAAGAATCTTAGTTCAATATCTGCTACACTGAGTTGGAATCTCTCTCTCCCTTCACACCATTCAAAATAACCCTTTCCTTTTCACCATGGAACCATTAGTTTTTACTTTTTGTTTTACTATTGAAGGATATAATGTATTTGTAACAATAGAATTCTTCCCTCATATTGATGTAATGATAGCTGAAAAGTACCGTAGACGCTTCTGATCAAGACACACAAGGACTTCCAGAAGTGAACACTTTCCTAAATTTGTTTAATAATTGACTATTGGACCTTAAGTATAATTTTACCCTGCCGCTGGAGAATTTATTCTTCTTGTAATACTGTAAAAGGACCACTAACCTAAATAATTAAGTGTTTGTTGGGCTTTATTGTTGTTTTTTGTCAGGGTATAGCCTTTATTTCTTGCTTGGATTGGCTTATCACTACACCGAAAGCCTTTGGGCATCATCTCAAGAGCCCATTGTCAAGTTTCGGCTTGACTTCCCCACATTGTACTTGGGAACATCAAAGTTTTCCCCCAACAATAGCATAACACAATAAAAAGATTGAGTAGAATATGAGTGATAGAAAAGATCCACACCTCACACCTTTAGCACCTTACAAGAATGTAGATGACCGGTCTCTCAGTTGAAATAGACTACCGTAGCTATAGACTACCATAGTTATGTGTGTGAATCAACAACTCGAACAAATGTTAGATTTGAAGTGTTTTTTGGTGGAGAACCCTAAGGCTAATGAAGTGATGGATAAAGGATCATAGGCTAATAAGTGCAATTGAGAAATTGAGAGAAAGAGATTAGCTTTCCAACACTAGGTCAGAAAATTCAATTAAGTCTTCACAAAAACTTTTCTCGCACTCTATGTAACTCAAAATATAATATTCTAGAGTGATTTTGGCAAAGCTTCACTACGTAAAAGTTTAGATTCCTTGGGAAGTGAAAATTGGGGTTATTTATAAGGTTTATAGGGCTGTAGGGTTTGGTGGGGTGTTCTGGCCAACCAGTTGTTAAGGATAATTGACCAAAAAATACTACCAAAATGGAAATGAGTGATTTTAGGCTTTTTGCCAAAAAATTGATGTGTACGCATCTACTAACCGGCATATGCCACTTTAGTATGCCTTTTGAGTTTGAAACTGAGCTTAAAAATGGATTTTGGGCTTGGACTTGGTGTTTTTGGGTCATTGAGTCTCGCACATAGTACTGATTTATTTTGTAGTGATTTTGATTTCTCGTCTTAGAGACCGAGAACCTTGAGTATAGACCAGAACAAAATGTGGTGTCTACAATTATATTGTTGTATTTGCTCTAAGTTATGTGAATCTTGGTCTTTAAAAAAAAAAAAAAATTTATCAGCGTCTTGAATTTTGATTTTCATAGAGTGTTTCTATACTTTCCTCACAATTGTTTTCTCACCAACCAAATGATTATGGATCATTAATTTCTATTTACACTATTCATTTTTCTCACTCAAAAGCTATCCAGGTTTTGATGGTTTGAATTTGCATTCATAGTGGTAGAGCAGCAACTTGTAGTGGATGGGGAGTTGCTAGGTCGATTTTCTCAGCATCCTCTAAGTTGTTTTTTTCTCCTTAGGTAGACCCTTTGGGTGGGTGGTCACAAGACTCACAACGATGGTGGTGATTTTGGGTTTTGTCAATTGTAATGGCTTAGGGCAAATGGGAAAAAAAAAAAACTAGGAATAAAAAACACATTAAAAAATTATATCATAAGTTTTTTTCGGTTCCAATTTTAATAAAAAAAAATCTCAAAACACGTTTTCACTAATTTTTAGGACAATTTTATAAAATGATAACCAAACAAATCTGAATTCTAAAGTGGCATTAGCACTAATAGTTTGACAAATTCATATGCTTTTAATCAAGAAATTTAGAATTTGAATTCCCCTCATTACAAATGTATTTAAAAAAAAAAAAAAACTAGCTCTGTTTATTTTTCTGGAAAATCTTTTATAAAGATATCCTTCCACATTTTTCAATGTTTGGACCGTTTGGTTGTATAAAAAAAATTGGTTAATAGAAAACTCTAACAAAAATAAGGCTTATTTTCTATAGGTTATATTCTAGGAAAAAAAAAAAATGGAAAACAATCTCTCTCTTGTAGTCTTGCATGGCACACAACTCCTATAGATATTACTATCTACTTTTGGTTACAGGAAACAATATTCTCTCTCTAGTCTCTTCTCTCTTCTCTTCCCATCGATTTTGCTCTCTGTTTGTCCCTTTTCTTTCTCTCTTTTCTTCCCTTTCCCTTTGTAAAATTGTTCTTTGAAAAGCAATAAGAAAGGGACTAGCATTAGATTTATCTGAATGAGTAAGAGAAATGACAATAGAAATAGGGATAAATCCCAAAGCAGACGGATCCAATTAACGAAGGTGATCATAAGTGACGGAGTAGCCAAAAGAGATGGCCTAGTTATTCTACCAACCAAAGAACTAGTAGACGGGCTCATAACCTGGACGGAGAGGCAGGGTGATGGATGGACTTCTTAAAGTAGACGGATCCAAGGAAGACAGTTTGTTGAAGCCACATGGCACCTACGTGGCATGAGTGGTCTCCAAGAATCCTAGTATGGAAATACCTTGCATTCTACGCCCAACCATAATCAGAGGAATCTCTACAAGGAAAGGATCCCATAAAATACGAGTATTAATGAGAATCTTCTCCACAAGGAAATACATTCTCCACCAAGAAGCGAAGGTCAGCTCTATAGTACTATAAAAACTCCAAAACCCTCATAAATCGAGGTATGCATAATTCCTCAGCTCTGGCACTCTAGAATTGTAGAAATTATCTTTCTAACTTAACCTTCAGAGGGTACTTGGCCGGTGCCACACTGGTACTCTCTGTAAGGTCTTTTCTATGTTTTTGTTTTGCAAGTCCCGTTAAGAGCACATGAGGATCATTCGACTCACTGACGATTTTTTGCATCATCAGTTGGCACCGTCTATGGGAAATCGTGATAGCAGCCATATTTCCACTTCCTAGACAAAGAGTTGTATGGTACTCACACGCTCGATGGCAACCAACAACAATCAAGAAGGTGAACCACGCACTATTTCCTTTGAAAGGCAGGTACAGACTCTAGCCGCGGCTGTGGAACGCCTTACTAAGCAAAACCATGACCTGGAAGAATAGCTATGCCAAAGAAATACTAGGCCCAATAATCCAGGAGAGGAGCAAGAGGGTACCAGCTCTTAGCATACCGCCGAAAAGTGGGATTGAGAAGGACCAGAGGGCAGCAACGCCCTGAGTAGATAAGAGCGACAAGACACTAGCCGTCCATCCGTCGTAGATACGGCACCACCACACATGGTTACAAAGATGCAGATGATGAAGGAGAGGATGTATTTCATGATGAACGCTCTCAAGGGACGGGTGTCAAATGACCTCGACGAGCTGGTCCACCGGACGGACTTGCCCTTTATAGCACCCATCACTTCGTTCCCCCTTCCAGCAAAGTTTCGTATGCCGCAGGTTGAAGCCTATGATGAGTCTAAGGATCCCTTGGATCACTTGGAGTCATTCAAAACCATCATGCACTTACAAGGTGTTCCGAACGAGATCATATGCCGAGCTTTCCCAACTATGCTGAAAGGTCCCGCTAGGGTATGGTTCAACAGATTGACACCCAACTCCATCAGTACCTTCAAAAAGCTAAGTGCGCAGTTTGCGTCACACTTTATAGGGGGCACAAGAAATCCACTACGTGCTTGATAAGCATCAAGAAACGAGAGGACGAGACACTGAGGTCCTACATAGCATGCTTTAAAAAAGAAGCTCTTTCAATAGATGAAGCTGATGACAAGATACTTGTTGCTGCTTTTACCAAAGGCTTGCGGAAGGGGAAGTTTTTGTCCCCTTATACAAAAACGACCCAAAAACCATGTCTGATGTACTTTACCGAGCTACTAAGTACATGAACGCAGAAGACTCACTACTGGCCCAAGAGGAAAAACCGAAGAAGAGAGATAGGTAGGAAGATGTGCGGCAGGAAAGAGGATGGAAGACTACTAGGACCAGAGACCAATGGGAGGATAGGCGCTCCAAACTGCCCACTGAAAGGTTTACTAATTTCACCCCGCTGACTACCCCGATCGATCAAGTCCTGATGCAGATCAAGGACGATACGACCTTGACGTGGCCTGGCAAGTTAAAGGGAGATCCCAACAGGAGGTCCAAAGACAAGGATTGTCGTTTTCATCGTTACCACAGTCACAACACATCTGAATGCTACGACTTGAAGCAACAAATCGAGGCCCTCATTAGACAGGGAAAGCTACAGCAATTCATTAGCAAAGAAAGAACAGATAACAACCCGCCACAAGAACAAGCTGGTAGGAAGAATGACGAGCGCCTCAAGCCACCCTTAGGGGATATAAGGATGATAGTAAAGGGCACCACAACATCTGGCTCGACCAGGAAGGCACGAAAAACCTACCTTAGGATGGTTCAGAACGTCTAGCTGACGGGGTTCGTACCAAAGATGGCACGGGTAGACAACCCCATAGTTGGGTTTTCAGAGGAAGATGTCCGACGTCTCCACCACCCCCACGATGATGCTCTCGTTGTTAGCATACGGGTGGGAGACTACAACACCCATCGAGTCCTAGTTGATAATGGAACCTCGGCTGATATCCTGCCGCAAATGAGAATCGAGAAAGAACGACTCGTACCGACCAATGCACCACTCATTGGGTTCAGAGGCACGAAAGTATACCCCATCGGGGCAATTACATTGCCTATGACAGCCGGAGATTACTTTCAACAGATCACTAAGGATGTTACTTTCCTTGTCGTCGATTGCTTGTCCGCTTACAATGCCATACTGGGCCGACCTACACTCAATTCGTGGAAGGCCGCGACTTCAACCTATCACTTATTGATCAAGTTCCCCACCGTATATAGGGTAAGAGAGGTACATGGAGATCAAGTGGCAATGCGCGAATGCTACATAGTGATGTTGGAGATGGATGACCATTTACAGACTCTGGGCATAGAAGAGCAACGGACGGTTGCAGAGCCTGGTGAGGAGTTGGAGGAGATACTTCTCGATGACTCCAAACCTGAGCAGACAACCAGGATCGGCACCTTCGCCAGTCCACCCGTTCGTCAAGTGCTCACAACCTTCCTAAGAGAGAACCAAGATGTCTTTGCCTGTAGCCACGAAGACATGCTTGGGATTGACCCCTCAGTCATGGTTCACAGATTGAATGTATCACCCTATTTTCCCTCTATCAAGCAGAAGAAGAGAGTGTTTGCCCAAGAGTGAGACAGAGCTATAGCAGAAGAAGTCCGCAAGTTGTAAGATGCAGAGTTCATAAGGGAGTATACTATCCCAACTAGCTAGCCAAGGTAGTGATGATTAAGAAGGCCAGTGAAAAGTGGAGGATGTGTGTAGATTTCATGAACTTATACAAGGTCTACCCCAAAGATAACTACCCACTCCCACGGATCGACGTCCTGGTGGACTAAAAAACGAGGCACTAGTTATTGAACTTCATGGATGCTTTCTCAGGTTACAACCAGATCAAGCTAGACGAGGCTGACCAGGAGAAAACTTCATTCATCACCAGCCAATGCCTCTTATGTTATAAAGTGATGCCATTCAGTCTCAAGAATGTAGGAGCGACGTATCAGAGGCTCATGAACAAGATGTTTGCACATCAAATTGGAAGGAATGTCCAAGTCTACGTGGATGATATGCTGGTGAAAAGTCAAAAGGAAGATCATCATTTGGAAGACCTCAAGGAGACCTTTGATACAATCCGTTCTTATAACATGAAGCTCAATCCAAGCAAATGCGCATTCGGGGTAATAGTTGGAAAATTTCCTAGGATTCATGGTGTCTTAAAGGGGCATCGAAGTCAACTCAGACAAGATCCAGGCCATAATGGAAATGACACCACCTAAGAATGTAAATGAGGTACAAAGCCTCAACGACAAGGTAACGGCGCTGAACAGGTTCGTATCAAGAGCAACGGATAAATGCTTGCCTTTCTTCCGCACATTGAAGAAGTCTTTCGAATGGACGGTCAAATGTCAATAGGCGTTTGAGGACTTAAAAGCATACCTCTCTTCCCCATTGTTGCTAAGTCCTTCTAAACTTAGAGAGGAGCTACTTCTCTACCTAGCCGCCTCCCCAGCTGTGGTCAGTGCAGCCTCAGTCAGAGAAGAGGAAATGGTGCAGAAGCCTGTGTACTACACTAGCTAAGTGCTCCGAGGCGCAGAGGAAAGATACCCCCCGATGGAGAAGCTAGCCTTCGCCCTAGTTACCGCAGCTCGCAAACTTAAACCCTATTTCCAGGCCCACGGTGGTCGTCCTAATAGATAAACCCCTACGAAGAGAAATAAGTAATCCGAAAGCCACCAAATGGGTGGCACTATGGGTGATCGAGTTGGGCAAATTTGACATACAATATCGCTCTCGCACTGCAGTGAAGGGACAGGTAGTTGCTGACTTCATCATGGAATTCACCAATATGGAAGGCTAGGAAGCAGAGGAGCATCCTCAATGGAGTATCCATATAGACAGATCATCCAACAAGTAGGCTAGTGGTGTAGGAATAGTGATCCACTCTCCAGAAGGGGACGAGATTAAATGCATGGTTCGTCTCAACTTCCCTACAACCAATAATGAGGTAGAGTACGAAGCCTTAGTGGTAGGACTAGACCTCACTAAAGCAACATGGGCCACAAGTGTGATTGTTTACTGCAACTCTCAGGTAATCACGAGTCAGGTGAACGGTGACTACGAGTGCAAAGGTGAACAGATGAAGAAGTACTTGGAGCAAGTGAGGAAGCGGGTAGAGAACAACCTTCAGGCCAAGTTTGTTCAAATCCCAGGGGAAGAAAACGAGCAAGCAGACAGTCTTGCCAAGGCCGCATTAGCAGAACACATGTTCATCTCCATTAAGGTACTTTCCTTTGTTCAGCTTTCACCCTTGATAGATGGCATGGTTATGCAGGAAATAGGTTCGGAAGGCAACTGGACCACACCAATACTCTCGTATTTGAGAGATGGCACACTACCTGACGGGAAAGAGGCCGCAAGGAAGTTGAAGGTCCAGGCAGCACGATTCATACTGATAAAAGATATCCTGTATAAAAAAGGATTCTCCCGACCGTACCTGAGATGCCTAACCACCGAAGAAACAGATTATGTCATGAAGGAAGTTCACGAAGGAATCTGCGGGAACCATTCGGGATCACGGTCTTTAGTACACAAGTTGATTCAAGCAGGATACTACTAGCCTACCATGTAGAAGGATGCCCAAGCTTTTGTCAAAACTTGCGACAAGTGTCAAAGGTTCAGCAACATCATTAGACAGCCAACAGAAGAGCTCACTCCGATGACGGCCCTGTGGCCTTTTGCTCAGTAAGGGCTGGACATAATTTGCCCATTCCCAACTGCAATGAGATAGCTTAAGTTCCTAGTGGTCGGTATAAATTACTTTACCAAATGGGTGGAAGCTAAAGCAGTAGCCACCATTTCAGAGAAAAACGTACGAAGCTTCGTCACGAGGAACATTATCTACAGGTACGGAATCCCTAGAGTCTTGGTCTCGGACAACGGAAAGCAGTTCGACAACGAGTCATTCAGGGATTTTTGCTCACAATTGGGAATCAGGAGTCATTACTCCTTGCCCGCCCACCCTCAGGCCAACGGGCAAGTTGAGGTCACGAACCAATCCTTGCTCAAAATCATCAAAAGTCGGCTTGAGGGAGCAAAGGGTATATGGCCAGATGAGCTGCCAAGTGTACTATCGGCATATAGGACGACAGCAAGAACAGCTACAGGGGAGACACCCTTCCGACTAGCATACGGAAGCGAAGCTGTTATCCCTGCTGAGATCGAACTCACGAGCTTCAGAATGGAGAATCATGATGAGAGTAGGAATGATGAGGTCATGCGCCTACAGCTAGACCTAGTGGATGAGGTCAGAGCAACGGCCGAGCAAAGGTTGGCATGATACCAGGACCTTATGGCCAAGCATTACAATTCCAGAGTCAGGCACAGGGACTCTCAAGTTGGAGATCTTGTCATAAGGAAGGTGACGTGCGCCACAAGAGATGCCTCCCGAGAAAAGCTATGGCCCAATTGGGAAGGACCCTACAGAATCACTTCGTGGCAGAGGAAAGACACCTATCACCTGGAAACACTCGATGGTCAAAAACTGCATCACCCATGAAACACCGAGCACCTAAAAAAATATTACCAGTAGACGATAGCATACAGACCACCACTCCTCATTTCCAGTTTATTTCTTCCTAGTCATTTTTATTGTCTACAGCACTTTTAGCCCAAAGGGCAATTTTTTATTTTTTCAAAACAATTTTTGGCTTATGCACTTGTTTACCATAATAAGAGAAGTTATTAAGATATATCATGTGCATATATACATTTCTACAAAACCACATCTACAACTAAGTCCTAAAGTGGAAGGATTCAAAAATCCCAAGAGATACCTTGGAATTTATACAAGTCCTTAAGTGGACGGATACAAGGAAATCCCAAGGGATACCTTTAAATTTATACAAGTCTTTGAGTGAACGGATACAAGGAAATCCCGAGGGATAACTTGAAATTTATACAAGTCCTTAAGTGGACGGATACAAGGAAATCCCAAGGGATGACTTGAAATTTACATGTCCTTAAATGGACGGACTCAAAAAAGATCCCAAGGGTTAACTTGAAATTTATACAGGTCCTTAAATGGATAGATTCATAGAAACCCCAAGGGGTAACCTAAGATTTATAAGTCCTTATTGAAACCCCAAAGGGTGAGCCTGAGAAATATGTAACTTCTTAAGTGGATGGATTCAGGGATACCCATGAGTACCTTGAGAAACCTGTTAAGTCCAATTTATGAAATGAACATATCATTGCAACACTAGAAGGTTTATAAAAGCCCCGTATATAAGGTGGACGGATGATAAGCCAGAGTTATTTATTAAAATCCAAAGGTGGACGGACCATGGTCATCTTGAAGATCTACTAAGTCCAACCCATGAGGTGGATGGACCATGGTCATCCTGAAATTTTACTAAGTCTAACTTATAAAGTGGATGGACCACGATCACCCTGGAATATTCTTAGGTTGAAACATCCAACGAGTTCCCTAAAATCTACAAAGCCGACGGGTATAAGGTCCAAGATTTTTTAGATAGAACGGAAGCTCATAAACTTATAAATAAAAACCCAAAAATTTGTGGGCAATGTTAAAGATTACATAACCATTGTTCTCAAAAGGATTTCTACAATAAAATAAAAATAAAAAACAAGACATAATAGTAAATTTTACAAAAAAACACTAAGGCTGGTCGACGGGGGTGTCTTCGTTCACAACTTTTTCATGCTCGGCTGGCCCATCCTCCTCCCCAATAGGACAGTTCTTGTCCCTAACGAACTTGACCTACTCATCTTCAAGAGCTACCTCTCTGTCACCCTAAACGTTAGGCATGGGGTCTTCCTCGAGGATCTTATCAGTACCTTTATGTCGATGGTCCTAGCTGGAGTCTGGGCCACATTGTCCACAGACACCTGCGACACGTCCAGATCGGGGTAAAGAGTTTTAACCTGACAAAGGCACTCCTGAAAGGTGTCGTCGTAGCAGTCGCTGAGCTCAGTAAGAAAGCCGTCAGAGTTATGAAACTTTGTCATCTCGTCTTTCTTAGCCCGACAGACTTGCTCTTAACTTAGAAATCTCCCCCTCCTTGTCCTAGAGCACTTTCCTCAGTTCTTCAGCAAGAATCTCTGACTCTTCTAGAGCTTTCTTGGTCATGGACAGCTTTTTGACTTGTGATTCTTTCCAAGCCCTAAGCTCATTCAACTTCATCTCAGCAGTCTCAGCCTTCTCCTTCAAATGATCAACCCATTTCTCTCAGGCCAAACGACGGTCCATCATACCTTTCATCATTAGCACCCCCTGTAAGAAGTTAAAAGAAAGTTAGAAATAAGAATAGTTGAAGAACGGAAGGGACGGAGGACGGTTGCACACCTAAGCCAAGCCAAAGAAACCTGACTCCCCAATGGTTACCCAAATCTTCAAAGTCGTCGTCCTCAATGATGGATGACAGAAGCCCCACAGCATATCGTGGATCCTCATGAGGAAGAAGGGGGCGCTGCCCAAGAACGGGACCTTTGGCCATCATCAAGCCCTTACAGACGCCATAACGGAGAGGAGAAGGCACTTGGGTAGCTGCAGGCGTCTCTCTGACGGTTGTCGCAACTACTTCTTTGAGTTTCTTTAGTGGATGGTCGCCCTTATCCATCAGCTTCCACTTTATAAACGGCTTAGCTTGCGCTGTCCCTTCAGTAGGGGGCACAACCCCCTCCAACCGCTTCTTTGCGTGTTCAGCAGCTTGTTTACAGATGAAGGCTCTCTTCTTACCGTCATCCATTTCTGCACCAAAGGGAACGGGAGGAGAGAGTTAGACAAGAATTATTCAAAAAGAATAAAGAATAAATAATAATAAAAAACAAACGACAAACTCACATTTACGAGCGGTCTCGTCATAGCGACAGGCTATGTCTGTAGGCTCAAGGCCCTCACAATACCAGTGGAGAGTGTCTAAGGTGACGAGCTATTTCCAGGCCCTCTCTTCCAAGGGGATATAGAAGATTTTCTCCAAAAATTCCACTGCTCGAGGGTAAACTCTGGACGATCTTGAGCTGCAACCAAAATGAACCTTAAGTTAGACAACAATAAGTGTAAATGACGGACAAACTAAGTAAACGGACACCTACCAGATGGGGGCAATATACCCTAAGTTCTATCAAGAATAGGCATATCCTGTCGTTCATCAGGGTGACACACCCAATTGTCTCCCTGTACAAAGAAATATCGGTTCTTCCAGTTCCGGTTAGAGTCAGGGGTCTCATACACCAGCCTTAGCAACGGTTTCCTTGCTAGGAAACTATAGATGCCCCGAGACTTAACTATCTTCGATGGACGATAATAGTGGAAGAACTCCTCCACGGTTAAGCGATGGCTCCCCTTACTTGAGACCCATACCGCACCTCAGCACCAAGAAAGATTCTCCAAGCATTCAGATTAATCTGGGTGACAGCTAGCCCTAGATATTAGGCCAGGCGATGGTGGAGTGCACTCAAAGGTAGCCTAAGCCCAGCCTTGAACATTTGTTCATACATCCCGACATCAGGGGCATCACGGTAGTAGCACTTTTCAAATTTGTGTGGCGGACGGATAGGGATATCAACGGGAATTTGGTACCTATCCCGTAAGGTGTTGAAGTGTTTTCTTTGTATGGTCGAACTAAAATCATTGACCGTCCATATTAGGGGGAGGACAAAGTTCCTAAGGTCGTCGGGGCCAACAACGGTCCTAAGTGGAGACTCGTTGCTCTCTTCGTCGCCTGAAACTTCGTCCATATCACTCTCTGACCCATCCTCGTCCGAACCCTCATCTTCCTCCTCGGAAGGTGAGTTGGCAGATGGATCCTTTTAAGGGTATGACGCGCTGGGGTCGCATTGACCTGACGGGTACACTTCATCGTAGCCCGCTCCTTCGCGGACACACGACTGCTCACTCAATGCTTCACTAGACATCTATTACACCTACAAGTGACAGATAAATTCCTAAGACTCTACAGGTCTATATACACAATGGACACATAAGTCTTGAATAAAAGAAAGAAAAGGGAAAAATATATAGGACGAGAGAACTTACCGATGTACGGTGCGAATAGGAGACGGGGTGGTACGATGAACGAATGCGCTGAGGTGACGGATCAACGGGATTCTCGTAAGTGACGGACGAGCTCTGACTCTAGGAATTAGCAACAAAGGTAGAAATGGGGAGGAATACAACATATATATAGAAGAAGTTGCGCGGGAGACGAAGTGACACTTTGATCCGAGTAACCACCACTAAAATTGCGCCACGTGTCCCCTCAACATTTATGACTCTCAACCACCCTGTCAATCAAAACACAAATCCCTAGAACTAGATGAAGCTGTCACCCCACGTGTCCGTCTAGAATACCAGGTGACAAACCCGTGTAGTGAGGGGGCAACTAATAAGGATAAATCCTAAAGCAGACGAATCCAATTAACGAAGGCAATCATAAGTGACAAAGTTGACAAAAGAGACGGCCTAGTTATTCTACCAACCAAAGAACTAGTAGACGGGCTTATAACCTGGACGAAGAGGCAGGGCGACAAATGGATTCCTTAAAGTAGACGGATCCAAGGGAGACGGTTTGTTGAAGCCACGTGGCATCAGTGGTCTCCAAGAATCCTAGTATGGAAATACCTTGCATTCTACACCCAACCATAATTAGAGGAATCTCTACAAGGAAATGATCCCATAAAATACGAGAATTAATGAGAATCTTCTCTATAAGCAAATACCTTCTCCACCAAGAAGCGGAGGTCGGCTTTACACTACTATAAAAACCCCAAAACCCCCATAAATCGAGGTACGCATAATTCCCCAGCTCTGGCACTTTAGAGTTGTAGAAATTCTCTTTCTAACTTAACATTCGGAAGGTATTTGGCCGTTGCCACACCGGTACTCTTTGTAAGGTCTTCTTTGTGTTTTTGTTTCGCAGGTCCCGTCAAGAGCACGTGAGGACCGTTCGACTCACTGACGATTTTTTGCATCATTAGTTGGCACCGTCTATGGGAAATCGCGATAGCAGCCATATTACTGCTTCCCATACAAAGAGTTGTATGGTACTCACATGCTCGATATCATATTTAGTTTAATACTCATTACAGTGAATTGAGGAAATCAATTATCCCTTAATGTCAGATACATTGATTGCTAAATTTTGAAATTCAAATATAATTCAAAATTTGAATAGCTATTGTCAATGGTTTTTAATTAGGAAATTTTTGAACATTAACATAATATTAATACCATCATTGCCAGCATATTTGGTTTTATTACAAATATATACTTTCCATTCTAAATGTTTTGTATTCAAACATTCTTATTTGAATATGACATAGTAACGTCATATATGGAAGATTTTTCAGCACTTAAATGTACAGCTATTGCAGAATTATTTTATTTTATAATAAATTATCATATATACACAAGTGTTTACTATTTGGTTTAATGGAATGTCAAAACAGATGGCAATATTTATGTATATTTTGAAATTGCCTTAAACGGATTGGCATTCAAATTTTTAGCCACCTTATCGGCCATTAATTTCATAGCATTATGACACCTTTCTTTTGTTCTCAACGTATAGATTTGGCAAAGACTTTGATGACCGTTTTATAATATATATATATATATATATATATATATATAGAAAGAAAGCTATTGATTATATATTGATTTCAATAACTTTATGACCATTTAAATGCTATTAAACGTTTTGATTCTTTGGCTAGGGACAAGTTACATGTCCTACTATTATATATATAAAAAGAAATAAAAGTTTCAAAATCACCCCATTTTTGAATTACAAAGTTACAGACTTTCAAAAACACTTTTTATACACTTACCATCTACTGCTTCTTACTATTCACAAAAATATTTTATCTTTTACTAAATTTTTTGGGAAAAGAAAGTACTATAAAGAGCTTATATCCTACGAGCAGTGTAGGCTCGCAAGTATAATCAACAAAGGTGGTTGGGCTATTGTATCTTGGGGACAACGTGCAGACATATTTTGTCTAATTGCATCGGATATACCATAGATGGCACGATTTGTCTCAAGATAGTGACTTGGTCCACGCCTCATCTCCGCCACCTCTTTTGGCAAAATTATATTGTGTAATTTCCAAGGAAAAGTCAAGTAATATCTCTCATTTATTTCCAACAATTTGAGACAAATCGATATGGAGAACACAAAATCATCCTTGGAAAATGGTAATGTTATGTCTAGTTCCTCTAGAACGGGTGATCTTAATAAGCCATTCCGCTTCCGTGGTATTAACTTTAAGAGGTGGAGACAAAAGACTTTATTTTATCTTACTCTTTTGAATGTGGCTTATGTATTAACTGAGAAAAAACCAAAGAAAAAGAAATCTGAACAATTGACTAAAGAAAAACTTTCTCAACATGAAAAAGATGTTAAGAAATGGGATAAGGATCATCTTTACTGTAGAAATTATTTACTTAATTGTCTTTCTGATGATTTGTATGATTATTATGATCAAGCTTACAAATCAGCCAAAAAGATATGGAAGGCATTGAATCAAAAATATGATACAAAGGAAGCTAGATCCAAGAAATATGCATGTAGCCAATTTTTCAGGTTTCAGATTGTTGAAGGCAAGTCTGTGGTGGAACAATCCTATGAACTTCAAATGATTTCACAAGATGTTTGATCTGAAGGCATTCGTGTAGATGAACAAATGCAAGTTTCAGCCATCATTGACAAGCTGCCTGAGTCTTGGAAGGAGTTTGCCAAAGTCCTGAGACATAAGCAAAAGGAACTCTCCATTGAATCCCTTATCACCCATTTGAGAGTGGAGGAAGAGGTAAGGAACCAAGACAAAGCTGTGAAACTCCATGGAGCAAGTGGTCCGAAGGTAAATTTTATTTCTTCAAATGAAAACATGCCAAAAGCCCATGCAAAAAGTAATAACTATGTAAGGCCTAAGAAAAGAAATTTCAAACGTAGGCCAAATGGAAATCAGCCTCAACATAAGACCCACTCTAATCAAAGAAAGAACCAAGCACACCATCCTAAGCATGCTCCAAATAATGGCAACCACACTAATAATCGCAATTATGCATGTTTTGTATGTGGAAAGCCTGGAGATTCGGCTAGAAATTGTCGTTTTTTAAACATGGGCCTATGGCTCAAGCCAATGTCATTGAAGAGCCTCTTATGGCTATGGTTACCGAGATTAATATTCTCGAAGGCTTAGGAGGGTGGTGGATTGATTTTGGGGCAACTAAACATGTTTGCTATGATAAAACTTGGTTCAAGACCTACACCATCCTAGATGAGAAAAAGAAAATTATGCTTAGTGATTCTCATACCATTGAAGTTGTGGGTATTGGAAAGGTGCTTCTCAAATTTACTTTTGGGAGAGAAGTCACTCTCAAAGATGTCTTTCATGTTCCTGATATTAGAAAGAATTTAGTTTCTAGTTTTTTATTGAATAAGGCTGGTTTCAAACAAGTCTTTGAGGCTGATCAATATGTACTCTCTAAAAAGGGCATGTTTGTTGGCAAAGGCTATGGTTGTGATGACATGTTTAAACTTAATGTTGAGATGAATGAAAATTCAAGTTCTGCTTACATTGTTTCTTATGTGAATGTTTGGCATGGTAGATTATGTCATATTAATAATAAATATATGAAAAATATGAGTGGTTTAGGTTTGATTCCTAAACTTGAAAAATGTGAAATTTGTAGCATGACTAAAATTACTTGAAAGCCTCAAAATCTATTGAAAGAAATACTGAATTACTAGAACTTATTCATAGTGATATTTGTGAATTTGAAGGACATTTGACACATGGAGGTAATAGGTATTTTATAACTTTTATAGATGATTTTTCAAAATATTCATATGTCTATCTTATGAAAAATAAAAGTGATGAATTATCAATTTTCTTAAAAGAAGTTGAGAATACGTTTGATAAAAAGGTTAAAAGGTTTAGAACTGATAGAGGAAAAGAATATGATACACTTGGTCTTAATAATTATATTCAATCTCTTGGTGTTTTTCATGAGACTACTGCCCCTTATTCTCCATCTTCAAATGGAGTAGCTGAACGTAAAAATAGGACTCTCATAAATTTAACTAATGCCATGCTTGTTAGTTCTAGGGCTCCTAAATATTTTTGGGGTGAAGCTGTTTTAACTGCAAATTTTGTTTTGAATAGAGTACCTCATAAAAAGACTTTTTTAACTCCTTTTGAATTATGGAAAAAATATAAACCAAATCTAAATTTTTTCAAAGTTTGGGGTTGCTTAGCATATGTGAGGCTACTTGATCCCAAAAGACCTAAACTTGGGGTAAAGGATTCTACATGTGTATTTTTGGGTTATTCTTTATATAGCACAACTTATGGATTTTTTGATATTGATAATAATACAATAATTGAATCTAGAGATGCAATTTTTCATGAAAATAAATTTCCATTTAAATATAAAAATAGTGGGGGTTTTGAACAAGAGAAATTTGAATGTTCAACATCTAATCAAAAGATGTTAATGAATATGAGATTGAACCTAGGAGGAGTAAACGACCTAGAATTGAAAAGGTTTTTGGTCCTAAATATTATGTGTATAATTTACAAGGTGACCCTACTTCTTTAAAAGAAGTTTTATCTTCTCCTGATTTAGGTTTTTGGAAAGAAGCCATCAATGATGAGATGGATTCTATTATCTCTAATAATACTTGGAAACTTGTAGATTTACCTCCAGGTTGTAAAACAATTGGATGTAAATGGGTACTTAGAAGAAAATTAAAACCTGATGGATCTATTGAAAAATTCAAAGCAAGGCTTGTACCTAAAGGTTTTAAACAAAAAGAAGATATTGAAATTTTTGATACTTTTTCTCCTGTTACTAAAGTTACATCTATTAGATTATTGATTGCTATAGCAGCTATTCATAATTTGATGTTACATCAAATGGATGTTAAGACAGCATTTCTAAATGGAGATTTAGAAGAAGAAATCTACATGGACCAGCCAGAAGGTTTTACAATGCTAGGTAAAGAGCACAAGGTATGTGAATTATTAAAATCTTTATATGGTTTAAAACAAGCACTCAGACAGTGGCATGAGAAATTTGATCAATGTTTGCTTTCTAATGGTTTTAAAACAAATGAAAGTGACAAATGTATATATTATAAAACTTTTGATGATGCTCATGTTAGAATTTGTTTATATGTTGACGATCTTCTAATTTTTGGTACTAATACGAATATTATAAATGCTGCCAAAATGCTTCTTAAAAATAACTTTGATATAAAAGATTTAGGAGAAGCTAATGTGATTCTTAGATATGCTACTGATTGTACTAGACCTGATATTGCTTATGTTGTAGGAGTTTTAGCAAGATTTACTAGCAAACCTAATTTTGAGCATTGGAATGTCATGACTTAATTAATGAGATATTTAAAAAGAATTGCGCACTATGGTTTGCTATACCAAAGATATCCTGCTGTTCTTGAAGGATATAGTGATGCTAGTTGGAACACCTTATCAGGTGATTCTTTGTCTACCACTGGCTATGTATTTACATTAGGTGGTGGAGCAATATGTTGGAAATCTAAAAAACAACAGATTATTACTAAATCCACCATGGAGGCAAAATTAATTGCCTTATCTTCAGCTAGTGAAGTAGCAGGTTGGTTACATGATTTATTATCTGAAATTCCCATGTGGGAGAAATCTATTCCACTCGTCTTAATTCATTGTGATAGTACTGCCACTATTGGTAGAGTGCACTATAAATACTATAATGGTAAATCCAGATCTATTTGAAGAAAATACAGTACTGTGAGATCATACATAAACAATGGTACCATAAATATTGATTATATTAGTACAAATGATAATATTGTGGATCCATTAAATAAAGCTCTAGATAGAGAAAAGATCTGGATAGCATCAAGGGGGATGGGACTTAAGCCCAAAGAAGAATAAACTACCTATGAGGATACCCTACCTAGGGACTAGAGATCCCAAGAACTAGGTTCAAAGGGAAAAACTAATCATAGAGTAGTTTGATTAACATGCACTAAATATATGAATGAGTACAAGTACTCATGTCCCTCCCTATGGTGTGCGTGCATGTATCTTGTAATGTTATATAGGATGAGTTTTTATTTATTAAAAAACTCTTAATGTGGACTATAGCTCTTATGAGTGGGATGTTAGAGTTACAAGAACATCCTTAATAGCCACACCTAAGTGAGCATGGAAGTGAGGCCGCTTCCTTTGAGAATAGGGTCAGTTCTTTAAATAGCTCATGGATGCTAGGATTAAGCACAAGGCTGTAATGTGCTGGCTTAGAAGCTCGTAGTAGAGTACTGGAATATTATGTGTATGATATAATGTTTTGTTTCCATACAAAATGTTATAGTTCAAGACTTAGCTCACTATTAACTTCGGAACAATGTTGCTGAAACACTAAATGAGGGTTCAAGCCATTGGCACTCTCATTATGCATAATGTTCTACTTAACCCATAAAAATTTTCTTATATATATTTACCTATTCATTTTTATAAAAATAAGTGGGGGATTGTTGGATATTTTTATAAAAATACCATATTTAGTTTAATACTCATTTATATGAATTGAGGAAATCAATTATCCCTTAATGTCAAATACATTGATTGCTAAATTTTGAAATTTAAATATAATTTAAAATTTGAATAGCTATTGTCAATGGTTTTTAATTAGAAAATTTATGAACATTAACATGATATTAATACCATCATTGCTAGCATATTTGGTTTTATTACAAATATATACTTTCCATTCTAAATGTTTTGTATTCAAACATTCTTATTTGAATATGACATAGTAACATCATATATGGAAGATTTTTCAGCACTCAAATGTACAGCTATTGCTGAATTATTTTATGTTATAATAAATTACCATATATACACAAGTGTTTACTATTTGGTTTAATGGAAAGTCAAAACAGATGGCAATATTTATGTATATTATGAAATTGTCTTAAACGGATTGGCATTCAAATTTTCAGCCACCTTATGGGCCATTAATTTCATAGCATTATGACACCTTTCTTTTGTTCTCAACGTATAGATTTGGCAAAGACTTTTTTTTTTTTTAAGAGAGAGAGTTTCAACCTATGGCGTCTGCTTCTGATGATAGCTCTTTATCATCAGACCAAGACACCAATCAGTTTTTGGTGTAGGCGGGGATTGAACCCCAAATCTCTTATACAATCATTAGAGATTTTACCAGTTGAGCTAACTGGAACCCACGATTTGGCAAAGACTTTGATGACCGGTTTATATATAATATTATTTATATATATAGAAAGAAAGCTATTGATTATATATTGATTTCAATAACTTTATGATCATTTAAATGCTATCAAACGTTTTGATTCTTTGGCTAGGGACAAGTTACATGTCTGACTATTATATATATAGAAAGAAATAAAAGTTTCAAAATCACATCATTTTTGAATTACAAAGCTACAAACTTTCAAAAACAATTTTTATTATTGTTCTAAACACTTACCATCTACCGCTTCTTACTATTCACAAAAATATTTTATCTTTTACTAAATTTTCTGGGAAAAGAAAGTACTATAGAGAGTTTATTTATCTTTTACTAAATTTTCTGGGAAAAGAAAGTACTATAGAGAGTTTATATCCTACGAGCAATGTAGGCTCGTAAGGATAATCAGCAAAGGTGATTGGACTGTTGTATCCTGGGCATAACTTGCAGAAATATTTCGTCTAACTACATCGAATATACCGTAGACGACACAATTTGTCTCAAGATAGTGACTTAGTCCACGCCTCATCTCCGCCACCTCTTTTGGTAAAATTATATTGTGTAATTTCTAAGGAAAAGTCAGGTAATATCTCTCCTTTATTTCCAATAATTTGAAATGGCACTTATGGTTATTTTGAATTATGAGAAGTATGGTTGATATATATGTGTGTGTGTGTATCTACGTTATCATCCATAATATATGAGCAAGATGAGTGATAGAGATCATGAAAATTGGGAATTAATTTTGATTGTATTCGTTGTCAAAATTTTAGTTTGAAAACCAAATTTATAGTTGGTTTTTTATTTATATTGATTACATTAGTTGGGTTTACACCATATATATGTTATACATATTTTAAATTATATAAGAAATGTTATTTTTTTAAAATTCGTGCATATCAAACACTAGAAAACAAACTAAAGCATAATTTCAACTCAAAATTTACCAATTTACTTTGTATATACATCAGAGGAAAAAAATTTACTTCGTATACATATACATTAAAAAGACAAAAGCAGCTGTCCAGACCATGACCTGGTGCAGTGTGATTGGTCAGTGCCGAGTGGAGTGTAGGCCTCAATAATCCGGGAAAAAAAAATATCAACAAACATAGAACCAAGACAAGAATTCAATGTATAGCTAACTTTGTCTCATTGATGACTATGTGGGGGCCGTTGAAGTTTCCGATCATTGGAGTTTTGGAGCAAGAAAAGCTTCTTTAAGACCTTCAAAATCACAACCATGCCGGGCTTCTTAGCTGAAAGCGTTGCACTATTGATTTTGGACGTTTTCAATGCCTTAACACAGCCAAATTGCATCCTAGAAGACGTATTGGATCTTGAACTAGAATTCTTTGATAATTCTTCATTGAAGTTTTCCCACAACATGTCCATCTTTTGCTCTTCATGATCACCATCTTCTTTTCCATCTTTAATCACCAATTTTCCACCAGTCTCTACGTGTGAAAAGCTCTTTCTTTGTCTTATGTACTCGATTGGTTTTGGCCAAAAGCAATAATCTTTCTCATCCTTTAAGTCGTTTCCTTCTTCTTTGGCAGACCCTTTTGGTGGTTCTTCGTGTCTGGAATTTGGTGAGGCTATTGGAGATAGGTTCCACAAAGGCGGTGAATCGATGCCACATGAGAATTTGTCCCCAATTGTGGGGAAGCTGAAATCTTCTGTAGCCATGGATTTGGTTAATCTTTAATCGGCTCTTTTTTCTGTGTTAAGAGAGATGGGGATGATAAGGCTGTTGGGTTTGGAGGGTTGGTATTAGTCTTGGAAGTTTTAGTTCAACTGCTTCAACAGGTAACAACTTATTACAATCTTTCCCAAAAATAAATAAATAAATAAACTTATACACCTTCTGTTTGTTTATTTGAACAATTAATTAGGTCGAAGGGGCCCACTCTATATATATTTTTCAATTCAGATTCGGCCACTCTCTAGTCTCCCAACTGGCTTGTGACTATGAGTCCAATAAAATGATACTCTTGTTCAATAAATTAAATATTTGTCCAGCTGAATTATATGTATATAATATATGTGTTTTTCTTCTTCTTCTTCTTCTTTTTTCTTTTTTTTTTTTTGTTGAGAAATATGTATATGTTTTTCTGGATTTTTCAAATTACCCTCTTTTCAGTTAATTCTGTGGTTAAAAACTTCAAAGTAGTGTAATATTGGAAACTAAAAGTATTATAATATGCATATATATTATTATATAGATATATATTAATTTTGGTTTAAATGATAAATAATAATTTATTGGTATCCACTTACATATTGCCGTCTTAATATTTTTCATACCAAAATAAAATAAAGATATCATCCTATCAGAAATAAATAAATAAATAAATAAAATAAAGATATCATTTTTACCAAGAAATAAAAAAGGAAAAATAAATTCTACCAGTACACAGTAATTCAATATGGTAAAAGTAAAACTCCTACAAAGATTTGGAATGAATCAAATACTATTAAACAACCTTTAATCAATTTGTTTTTCCTAAATAAAACGCAAGTTATTCAAAAATTGATTTGGAAAACAACTTATAAATTCAAATTTCTTTTACTAAAACAGAAAAGAAAAAAAATTCAAATGAAGCAAAGTTATTTTGTGTGCATGATTCACTCACTATGATAGACCAATTTTAATAAGCTGATATAATTAGCACCCAAAAAAAAAAAACATAAAAAAAAAAACACAAAATTAGTAAGCAATATGGCAAAAAATGGTAGAAATGAAAATCTTGAGTGGGTAGAAACAGCCAAAAACCTTAAAAGGAAAATGGGGACATCTCATCTACCGCCGGATTGATAGGAAGAAATCTTATGTTTTATCAAATATATATATTTTCAACAATAGTCGAATTGATAGTGTTGCTTTGAAACTGAAAGGGATTGAACTCTACAACAACTTAAAACACTTTCTCTAGAGAAAAGTACTTGTTTTTTATTAAATAAGTTACGGCTCCTCCAAGTAACCCATAATTTTCCAACCTGGTTGGAGTCCTGGGTGCCATGGTAAAAGACATTAATGCACTTATCACGTGCCAGACAAGAAGCTATACTCTATTACGGGAAATTATTATATACTCTCGGAATACTATAAATACGTACTCCCTCCTCTCACATGAATAATAAGTCTCACTAATTAAATTCATGGTAGGACCCACCATTCATGTGAGAAGAGAGACTACACATTTATGGTACTTCGAAAGTACCTAATCATTTTCCCTCTATTGCTATGTATACAATAAAATGACCAACTCCATCTTTAGACTCTTTACCAAAGTTTGCAACTTTAATTGAGTCAACTGTGCCAACCAATTTGAAAGGTATAGATTTTGCTTTGGTGAAGAAATTAATTTCAATGGGGTCATTTTATATTAGGGTCATTTGTTCAACAAATTGGCCATTCACAATTTCACAATTAAGATTTTATTTCTTAAATTTGAACACATAGAAATTACATTATGTTATATACATCTTTAATTTTTTTTTTCTATTTTATTTAAATCATGAAATGGACATATTTCAAATTGACAGAATTTAATACCCTTAGTTTGACCGCTCATGACCATTACACATTTTCAAAGCTCCTAAAACAAAATATTATTATTTTTTGACTGGGTCAAAATACATATTCTTTTCAAATAGGTGCATGGATGCCTCAATTCCTTAACAAATCACCTGCGTATAGGATGAAATGATTATTATATCAACATGTTATATAACAAATTTCATAATTGTTGAAATGGTTAACTGTAAATGGTGAACATATATAACTTATACTCACAGATTTACTATTTTTTTCTCTACCATTCATCATCGACTAATTCAACAATTATAAATATGTTGTGAAAAAATTTGTGTATGCAATATTTTGTAATATGAAGGCATATGCGGTGTGCTTGTGCTCGGAAACTAAAACCCTTTTACGAGGATTGGCAGATGGAGAAGGAGACATATATAGTAGTTGATGCATTTGAGTAAGCATATGTTTTCTACAAGTGGCATGAAAATGATTCTACTGACGGTTTATCAAAAAAAGATTCTACTGGCGAGCACATGATGATTAAGCTAACAGTGAGTTTTCTGATCATAGGGGTCAGTCCTTTCAAGAACACGTTCATTAGTGTGTTTGGATATAACTTTTTACTAGAAATAAATTTGCTAATTTGTTAAAAGTTATTTTAAAGTATAGTTTTATCTTTAAAAAATTAAAAATCAAATTTTGGCACAATTTTTTTAATTATATTATAAAAAATAAAAAAAAAATAAAACAAAATTGTGGTGGACTACAACACTTGTCCACCATGTGAATCTTATAATTTCTCCCATGTTAGGGTGAGCATTTGAGAATTGTTGAAAAAAAAACTGTTGTTTTTTCTTCTCTTTTCTCAGCTTTTTAGCAAATAATTTAACTTTTTATTTTTATAAATAAACTAATATTTAGCTTTTTGTAACACATTTAATATAAAAGTTATCAAAATTAAATTTTTTTTATAAATATTATACAAATAATTTACTGAAAATAAGTAATTTTTAAACGGACAGGAATATCAGCCACACACTGCCGTTTATTATCACACTAAGAGACTAACAGGGTAAACAATACGCTGGAGAAGGCCTGGCTTGCCATTTAGGACTGCCCAAAACATAAGCAAGTGTGAACGAAGAGGAAGCAGTTCAATCAAGATGGGGAAACTTCCTTCTCAAAAAAAAAAAAAAAAAAAAAGATGGAGAAACTTGTAAAATAAAAATAAAATTTTTAAAATTAATAGAGTTGGTTGTTTTTTACGCTAGTTATTGCATCACCATAACCATTAGACTAGTGCTGATTGTATAAAGAGTTTCTAGGTGAGAGCAGGTCAATGGAATATAAAATCTTTGAACAAAAGTTTATATTATCTCATAGAAACAAAAGTATACTTTACATAACACTTCACCACTAAAATATGTTCAAAGAATCATTGAATATTTGAAGAATCATGGCATTCAATGAAGCAAAAAATAATAATAACAATAATGGCCTTTATGTTGGGAATATATACACGACTTTTCAGATCTGTTAGATAAAAAAAACAAAAATAAAAACAAAAGAAAATAATACACACACAAAGACAATCACATAACACAAGAAATTGCGTGGTTCATTAATTTGCCTACGTCCACAAATTGCAGTGATTTTATACAAAGCGCAACAATACTGTTTTTTCCCTCTAAAATAACATAACAAATTCTAATCTAAAATAATAGTATTTATATCTCACACAGTGGCAAACCCTAATCTAGCTTGGGCCAATATCATAGACTAAATCTCAAAAAATCTCTCATTAAAAATCGTAACACTTCCGCATCAAATCGGGTCATAATCTGGATCAAACTAAAACTATGCTCCACATAGTCCAACATTTTCTTACCCCTATAAAACGATGCCCTCTATCCTATTATGCAAATCTTTCCCAATGCCATATGGAAAACTTACATATCATTGTAATTGCAAATTCCGAACATGCATTGCTCCCCGTAAAGAGAGAAAGGGGGAGGTTTGTCTTATAGAGGATAACAGTTCAAAGCAAAAATGTCATATTGATCCAAGAGAAATTCCTGCTATCTTCACTCGTTTTTCTCTTGCCAAAATACACATCGACTGTTGCAGACCCTCCACAATATGTAGATAATTTTTATTTATTTATTTTTAAATGCCTGTTTTGTGTAGACTCAAATAAAATATTGAACACTCTTTGACGCATTGAGCTGAACCTAAATTAAACAAAATCGTTTTATTGTTCCACATGCATGGCACACTTCATGTTAACATATACAAGGCATGCTAATGTTGCTTCTTTGTTTAAAAACCATGAAATAAACAATTGATTATTGATCTATCTGATATTGCTCTGCTCCCTAATAATATAAAATTGGCAAGAATAATGAAATATTATGCGAGACATTAATACTCCTTCCCCTAATTAAATGGAAAACGAAAGATATGCCCATAATATAATACTCCTAAGGCAGGGTCCTCGTTTATAAGTCATTCTTCAGTTTTCCAATTTTGAATTAAGCTGATTCTTTAAATTTAAAAATAAAATAAAAATAAAGATAAAAGGAAGAAGAAGAAAAGAATTATTAAGCTACTTCTTCGGTCCTTCCAGTTTAGCGTGAATCGGGCTCTAAGTTGGGAGTTGGGACCCAAAGACTTAATTGAGTTTTGACTATTGAGTATAAACACACACTCTTTTCTACCCTCCAAAAAAATTATAAATAAATAAAAAAGTATAAGCACAAATTCATCAAATAGCAAAAAGTATGAACGTAAGAAAGGGTGTCATATTTACTCCTCAAAGTGTTAATTCAGTACCCTGTTTTTTTGTGAGTGTTAAATCCTACTTTACAGATGGAGGAACTCGTGTTGAAGAAATAATTCAATAATAATAAGGAAACAAAAAATTAGTGTTCACAATTCACACAACAATCCCTAGTTTTTTTTTTTTTTTTGAGGACACAACAATCCCTAGTTAACGTAACAATTATGAGAAAAAAAAAATGTAACTCTTTTAAGAGTGTTGAAATAATCTAACACAGGATGACAGAAAGAACAAAAGTTGTTCTAAATACAATCGCTTGATATTCCTTGTATTTTTTTTTTTCTCTTTTATTTTTTGTGTGTGCATAAAGGTGCTATGAAAAATTGAATATATATATATATTGTGGGGGGAGAAAAAGCCCAACCCAACGTATTGGGCCCAAGGCCCTATATGAGGAATACTGTTCGTCCGAGGAGATTAAGACACTCAGTCAGAGGCCCATGTAAAAGGAGAATGTCTGGAGATGAATACGTGCACTATCCGAGGAGATGTTCATATGTCCGAGGAGTCCGATATCCTCGGATCCGACGAAGTTTTGCCCGACACGTGTATGGGAGGTTCAAGTGATCTGTTTGACAAGTGTTAAGAGAGAAAGGAGCCTCGGACACGCAAGAAGGTAACAGGAACAGAGAAATATCAAGGAGACAGACTTCAACTACCGCATTTAATGCACTGCACCTACCTTCCTGGCCGCATTTATGTGGAGAAGACCCCTGAACAGTGCATTCTCAGCTACCGCCACTCAGACAGAGCTAAAGGGGGAGTGTGATGGGACATGCACTCAAGTGGGCGTCTAGATGATGAACAAGTGGACGGTGAAGATGTGGAAAGGCAGCACTATATAAGAGAGAGGTGCCTCTGATAGAGGGGGATCGAAAAATCAGAAAGAGAAAAGAGTGTATTATTTTACTGTAGCTCTAAGAATTGTAACCCAAGTTCATCAATGAAAATCACCTCTTCGGACAAGACACTTACCTCCGTCCGAGCACGTATTAATCCAAATCTTCCCATTAGCATTGCTGTTTAATACTGTTATTTTCATTATTAGCCTAGCTCTTTCACCCACTCTCTACAAATTTATTGTTTTGGGTTCAGTGGGCTCCAAATCCACACCTACTTGGGCTTGGGCCGCAAAATCTGACCCTACATATATATATATATACACACAAGCACACACATACAAAAATTTACCCATAAAGAGCCCTTAATTAGACTAAAATCAAGGACAATTAACATTCCTTCATTTTAGTCCCAATAATGGGCTGACAAAGTTTAGTCACAATTATGGACTGACCAAGTATATATGAAACGTGTGCTAAATGGGCAGTGTGCAACAGAATAAGTTTCTATTCAAACTAGTTTAGAGAGAAATCTTCTAAAATTATCTTATATAATTTTATTGAATATGAATTTTGGAAATCTAACTATTGGATTACATGTTCTTTATTTTCTTAACATGCATGTCAAATTTCTTTATATTTTTAACATGCATGTCAATTTTCATTTAAATCGGATGTTATTTACTATTTGATCAATAAACTTATTTTTAGTGCATAATTTTTTACCGCAAAAACTTATGTCATTGATGACATAGCTATTGATTTTTAATCTTCTTGAAATTTTGCAAACATGGAGAACACAATAAGAATATGCAATCCAACAGTTAAATTTTTAAAATTCACATATAATAAAAAGATATAAGAGGAATTAGTTTGGAGAGACTTTTTCCTATGCAATATGTGCTAAATGAGTAGTGTACAACATGTGCTAATTATGTGATACACTAGCTACAACCTTATGTAACTGTTGCTACAACATTGGTTTATAGCAGTCATTTTTGGAATCGACACTAAAAAAAAAATGTCGAAAAAACCCAGATTTTTTGTAGTATAACATCCCTTAAACTCAAGATGGCACGAAGGAAGCCAAGTTGAATGTGAAGATGGGGTCACAAGGACAGCCTAAATGCAAGTGAAGGCTACCCTACAAGAGATGATGACTAATGAAATGATAATCAATCTTAATGTGTTTAGTGCGCTCACCGAAAACATCGTTATCGGTAATGTGGATAGCACTCCAATTGTCGCAATGCATAAGGGCATTCAAGATCTAGGGAGCACTTATATCCATTAAAAGCCATCAAAACCATAGAAGCTCAAACATAGTATTAACAGTTTTTTTTTTTTTTTTAATATCCAAATTGATATTTTCTAGTACATATTCAAAATTAAAAACATTAAAAAAAAAACACACACACATAACTTAATGAATTAATATTAACCAAACAAAGATTATTTTTATATAGAGAATTGAATATCATGCTTAATGTATAAAATTTAACAAAAAGAGATAAAATTTTGTTATCTTTTTAAAAAATGAGTTTTACTTTATCATGGAAAAGCCGAAAAGGTGATGTTTGGTAGATTATATTAACAATTTATTGTGTAGGATATTAATGACTTAAATATTGAAGTCTCAAACTATTAGAAAAAATTTACCATAAATGATGATTTGCCCCACTTAGAAGTTGCAACATTGTTTATTTAAACAACTCCGGCTTTCAATTGGCTTGGATTTATATTGACTAATAATTTGAGAAGAGGATGTGTGTGAAACTAGAGTACGCATGGCCAGAAAAATAGAGTCAATAGCCACCTAGAATTGACCTCATCCCAAGTCACAAGCATTTATTTGAGACTTTGAATACACACGTCTGAACTCCGAAAATTTGTGTTTGCTTCACTTCCCGAAAATAAAGCCCGATTGTCTCGTATGAAACCTCTTTCTTTTGGTCTGTGGCCGTGAGAAAGATTGCAAAAGGAAAATTAGAGTGACAGAGGTTAAAAAGAAAAGAGCAGAAACTTCTGTTTTTTTTTCAAATTGGTGGCCAATAACGAAAAGATGCTAAATCTATTAGTAATTGGTGAACTTTAATATGGACAAAATTTTGCTCCAGATTAGTTTGAAACTATTTTTTTAAATTAATAACATGACTATTTTTAATATTATCTATGGATATTATTTAAACAAATTACATAACTCATTAAAAAAAATCATGTAAATAAAACTACACAAATAAATGGTTTTTTTATTCGTCACATTTTAAGTTGGAGGAAAATAGCTCTAAATAAATGTTTGAATTATTTTTTAGCGACACACCAATTCATAAAGCCTATATAATAAAATTTATTAATGTCCCTAACCCTAATATCATTTATAATGAAACATGAAAAAAGTTTGACTCTAATCATGTTTGAAGTTATCTTACTCTAACCTATTATGTAACAATTGAAGAAACTATTCATATGTAGTTTTAGTCACATGACATTTTTAATGAACATAGATAATCTTGTTAATCGACACCTAATGAGTTGAAAAAAAAAAAGGTCGGAAAAGCTTTAAAAAAAAAAAAAAAACATTATGCAAGATATCTCTCCCCCATTAATTGGGAAATGGAAAATATGCCAATGTTGGTGGGATCCCGGTTTCCGAGTCATTCCCATCTACGCGTATTTGAATAAGCTTCTTGTTCCAGTCAAGCATGGAATGGGGTCCATGCCACAGACTTTTTAGTTTTTACACACCTTGTGCCCCATGGGGTGCTGAAGTAACAACAATTCCAATTCCAGAGAGAAACTATTGTAACTCCCTCCAATCAAACTGTGTTGAGAGTCAAAGTCCAAGACTCAAAGTTTGAGACAAACAAAAAATGAGAACCCCACCACTTTGAATAGTTTGAAAAAGTCTCAAGGACAACAGTCTATCTCATATTTATTTTCACAATTATCTACGTGGCTAACCATAAATAATAGAAAAAATATGCTGAATTCATATGAGAGTGACATACAACTGATCACAATCTGCCGCTTGTAAAACAAAATAAGTAAATAACTTAACAGTTTACACTATGTTAGTCCCGGTCTTCTTCTGAAGTCCAGTCAACTGCCAACCCCAAAGACACGCCAACGTCTTCTTCATCTTCTTCATGTTCCATTTCCCACAAATTTCCTTGCCCCCAACCGAACACAAAGCCCAAGAATCAAGAACCCCTCTCACACTCTCACGTACAGCAGTATATTTTCACTTTCCTTTCACCTGAAACCAAGTACTAAGTACTATATATTACTCCAATACATGCATGCACATCTAATAGACCAAAAACCAAAAAAAAAAGCTCAGAACCAACAATTCCCAGCTCATAGCTAAAATGAACAGATATGAGAAAAGCACCCTCTTGTTCCTTTTCTTCTTATTATTCTGTCCTATGGTTTTCTGTAAACTATCCTCAACCCAAACCAACATCATGTCCGATGTTTCTAAGCTCATCAACAACACTCTCTTATGGAATATGACCATAGACCCATGTTCATGGGAAGGAGTTAATTGTAGCTCAGGGAATTCCTTCATAACCAACATATCACTATCTGGGTTTTCTCTCAATTCTTCAGACTTTCTACCTCTGCTTTGCCAGATAGATTCTTTGGAGAGTCTTGACCTCTCCAAGAACCAACTGCCCTCAATCCCAGAAGGATTCATCACAGCTTGTGGTAAGATTGTTGGGCTCAAACTCTTGAATTTTAGTAGAAATAGTTTGGCTGGTCCTCTGCCTACTTTTCAGGGTTTTGTTGTGTTGGAGTCCTTGGACTTGTCTTACAATAGGTTCACTGGAAACATTGGCTTACAGTTAGATGGATTGGTTGCCCTCAAAAGTTTAAATCTTAGTTTCAACAATTTTAACGGCCCTATTCCTACAAACCTTACCTTGGTTTTGGAGCAGCTTCAGCTCTCTGGGAATCATTTCCAAGGTATGATCCCTGATCGAATCATGGGTTGTTTGAATTTGAGTTCGATTGACTTAAGTCAGAATATGATTTCTGGTCCTGTTCCTGATAGTATTGGAAATCTCTCTAAATTGGAAATTTTGATTCTGTCTACCAATAGCTTTAGTGGGGAAATCCCAACAGGCCTTTCATCTATCACAGCCCTTCAACGTTTTACAGCCTATCAAAACCAGTTCAATGGTACAATTCCTAGTAATATTACAAAACACCTCAAGTACTTAGACCTTAGTTATAACAAGTTAAGTGGGTTGATTCCTCCAGACATGTTGTCACCACCAAATTTGCTGACCATAGATTTGTCTTATAATTTGTTAAGTGGACCTATACCTTCAGTCATATCTCAAAACTTGAACAGGTTGAGATTGGGAAGCAATAAACTTAATGGGAGCATCCCATCTGCAACATTTGAAACACTTAAGAAATTGATGTACTTGGAGCTGGAAAACAATAGCTTGACCGGGTCAGTACCTCCAGAGTTGGGTTCTTGCTCGAATTTGACACTGTTGAGTTTGGCAGTGAATAAACTGAATGGAACGTTGCCGGTACAGTTGGGTAATCTTATCTCACTTCAAGTCATGAAGCTTCAATCCAACCAGCTGACTGGAGAAATCCCAACTGAAATTACAAACCTACAGAAATTATCAACATTGAATGTCAGCTGGAATTTGCTGAATGGTTCAATACCTTCTACAATTTCAAAATTGGGAAACCTTATCAATTTGAACTTACAAGGCAACCAATTCAGTGGTTCAATACCCGACACTATTAGCAGCATAAATTCTCTGCTAGAACTCCAGCTTGGAGGAAACCAACTCAGTGGTAGGATTCCAAATATGCCAGCAAAGTTGCAGATAGCTTTAAATCTCAGCAGCAACCACCTTGTTGGGAGTATTCCAACGACTCTTTCACAACTTACTGGATTAGAAGTTTTGGATCTCTCAAACAATAGCTTATCAGGAGAGATACCAACATCTCTAACTACAATGACGTCTTTGACACAGTTGATACTTGCTAATAATATGCTCTCTGGGGTTTGTCCAAAATTTAATTATTACGTAATGGTCAATGCAAGTGGAAATCCGGATCTGAGGAATATCACAGATCACACAACATCAATCACACAACCAGCCAAAAAGGGAAAATCAGTCGCTACAGCATTATTAATTGGGTTTGCAGTGGCTCTTTTCGCTGTTTTGGTAGTAACGTGGCTTGCCATATCAATCTCAAGGCGCTATTACAGGGTTAATGATGAACAATTACAATCACCAGAAGATCTTCCGCTTCCTCAGGTCCTCCAAGGCAATATATTAACTGCAAATGGAATCCACAGATCAAATATCGACTTCACCAAAGCTATGGAAGCAGTTGCTAACCCATCAAACATCACACTGAAGACTAGGTTTTCTACCTACTACAAAGCTGTCATGCCATCCGGATCAAGCTACTTTGTCAAGAGGATTAACTGGAGTGACAAGATATTCCAGTTGGGCAGCCACGATAAATTCGGGCATGAGCTGGAGGTCTTGGGGAAACTAAGCAATTCAAATGTCATGACTCCTCTAGCCTATGTTTTGACAGTCGACAATGCTTATCTGTTCTATGAATACGCACCCAAGGGCACCCTTTTTGATGTTCTTCATGGTAGCTTGGGGAAGGCTTTGGACTGGGCCAGCAGATATAGCATTGCAGTTGGAGCTGCTCAGGGTCTAGCTTTTCTGCATGGATACAACTCCTGTCCAATACTACTTCTTGACCTATCAAGCAGAAACATCATGTTGAAGACCCTCAAGGAACCTCAGGTCGGAGACATCGAGCTCTGTAAGGTGATTGATCCCTCAAAGAGCACTGGAAGCCTTTCTATGGTTGCTGGCTCTGTCGGCTATATTCCCCCAGGTCAGAAACTCTTTGACATCTTCTTAGAGAATTATATTTCTAAATCATAAAACAGCCATATATAAACCTGATGTTGCACGTTTCAATCCTTTTTTAAGTCCTCAATTATATCACATATTAATGCGCGCAAAATTTATATACTGTTTCCTTACAATTAAATTCAAACACATAGATGCATTGAATTTAATTTTCTTTGGGAAAAATAACTTTGTATCATATTGGTCAATACTCTTGGTGCGGTGGTTACTCTACAAGTATAAGTGCTTGTAGGGTGTGGGGGGCAAAGGCCGGGATTCAAGTCTTCAGGAGGAAGCTTAACACACATATACACTTAGATTAGGTTAGAGTAGAATTTCTATCTTGTATCAAAAAATAAATAAATTGTGTTTGAATTTAATTAGAGAGCCTAAAACACAGTATCTAAGAAAATGTATCTAAGTCTTATCCCATGTTAATTTGTTTTGTCAATGAAAGCATATTCTTCTCCCCCAACATGCATGCCTTTCCCCATTTTAATTCATTTCTGAATTTGGATAGTGAAGTCAACTTGTTAGTGTCTAAACCTCACAAGTTATTTGTTTGGTGGCTGGCAGAGTATGCTTACACAATGAGGGTAACAATGGCTGGGAATGTTTATAGCTTTGGGGTCATACTTCTGGAATTGCTGACAGGAAAGCCGGCTGTTAGTGAGGGAACCGAGTTGGCCAAATGGGTTTTAAATAACTCAGTCAAGCAAGATAAGTGGGATCACATCCTTGACTCTAATGTCAGTAGAACATCACTTGCCATTAAAAGTCAGATGCTTGCAGTCCTGAAGGTTGCCCTTGGTTGTGTGAATGTATCACCAGATGCAAGGCCCAAGATGAAGAGTGTGCTACGAATGCTCCTCAATGCAAGATAAAGCATAGCCCCATGAGATAAATCGTCTCTGAAAATGAAGTTCTACACACAGTTTCCACTATAATATTGTAAAAAGGAAAAGCTTCTCTTTCCATACAAGATATGGAAACATTTTGAAGTCAACCATCATGTAGAAGTAAGAAAATTATAGTTTTTTTTTTTTTTTTTAATTCCTTTTGCCTGGGCATTATGCTCCCTTATAATGTATAATAGATATATAGCAAGTATGGCTTTGAGATTGACCAATAGTTATACTTCTGTTCATCTTTCAACCCTGCAGCAAAGAGACCAGAAGCACCAAATACACACTTTGATGGACTGTAGACTTGCAAGACTTTATACTAGAATGAATTTTATATGTCGAAAATACACAGCTACTCTATAGAACAGGTTTGACATTGGGCAATTTCACAACAGAATTTACCTTTTCTTTAGTACATAATAATCCATCATATGTCACACTGAACTCTAGATATTTACATTAACAGCACGGTTCTAGCCTGGTACAGTTGTTGAAATATAACACTACAAAACGAAGCAAAACTGAATGGACAGATCACCATCCTCTCTGCTATAAAAAATAAAACGGTCCTTTTCTCTTATGGACGATTTATGCTCAATCTATTTATTCAACTTGAAGAACATTACAGCTTAAATCTCTAAAGAGATACAGGCTTCAGCATACCATCACAAGGTATATATGCTTCGGCAGACTAATGAAGAATATCTGATCACAACATAACAATGAAGAGTGCAATTTACATTTTTGATAAGCGAAGAGTGCAATTTACTAAATAGGACAACAATAAACAACCAGCATTTATGACAACATGAAAGACAAAACTGAAAATGTTTGAAAAACCAGATAAATTATATTGAAGAACCTAGAACTCATATAAACCTTGCTCTTCAAAATTCTGCTCCAGTTTTTGAACAGAGTGATTGGCTTCTAAATTTCTCTCCATGAGCCTACGCAACCACAAGCCTTTGGTGTATACTAGGAGGATAATAATTAGTCGCTTGGAAGGCCATTTGACAATGAATGTGAAACTAGAAGGTAAGATCTTTGGGGTCCTCTATAATGTTTGCCAAAGTTTGCAAGAATGAAGCCAGATCAGCACCGTAGATTACACGATGATCTGCCGTAACATTTACCTGTACATATTGCATGTTCCCAGTATAAGAATTCACAAACTAACTCTAACTTGACATTAAAAAATTTAGTTTTCCATGCGTTACCTGCATTTGGTTCTTCATGCCAATCCTACCATCCTTGGTAGCAACAACTGTTGGCAGAGATGCTCCAACAGCCATTATTGCTCCCTGCATCAATTAAATCCAGCCATAATATCAACTAACAAATTTAGAAAGAGAAACTCAGAGAGGAAAATGTTTATATATGAGTTTAAAAAATTAATAAATATAGACTTACAGTTCCAGGAGGTAGAATGGCATCAAACCGATCAACACCAAACATCCCAAGGTTAGAAAGAGTAAAAGTACCTACAGAATCAGAAAATAGCAAGTATCGGCTTAGTTTGTTTGAATGAAGGCGAGCAATCAATGATACTTAGACAAACTAAATTACGGGATAACATAACCCCAAAGTATCAAAAACTCTACAAAGCATTTATTTAAGAAAATACATCTCAAGTACGCAATTCAAGATAAATGGTACCAATCAGTGTCACAAGTTGCAGAATATCATATATCAAAGTTTAATTGAAACATAAAAGTAATAATTACAAGCTGCAATCTTACAAAATTGCCTCATTGTCAAGCATCCATTATAGTGGCAAAAACTGATACCATAACTCAGGTTGTGGTGTGTCAAAAATCCATATGATCGTGTAACAAATTAAGATTCCTACAATCCATCTAGCTGAGGATTTTGCAAATTAATTGGTGAAGAAGAAGATGGTAAATTAGGGAGCCTGAATCATGCAAAAGCAGAGGAGTTGGTGGTCAGGAAATCCATCAAAATTGGGCTTTGTCTAAGTGCAATGTGGAAGACTGACTGAGATGAAAAAACGACTGAAAGGAGGACAGTAAAACTTCCCACTTACACGCAATACCATCTACCCCCCCGGGCAGCAAACCGACCCAAAAAACCAAAACAAAACAAAAGAAGGAAGGGGTAATATTTCTCCATAATGTTGCTCCACCATGCAGTCTACTGCTACTGATTCTATAAAACCGAAAGAAACATTAGAAACAGGCAGAAATCAGGCCGGGGAGACCCAGGGCTTGCTGCCTCTCAGTCTTGAAGATATGCTTGGCCATTTACTGACTTAGACTCAGCCCAGGCTAAGTTTGAAAGCCTGAAATTGAGTTAGAGTTGAGGTGGCTACAAAGACATGCTAACCCATCCCTGAAAACCTAATCTCAGTTCTGGCACTTAAGGCAGCATTACGAGTCATTTGCAAATTCCATTGCATATAGCACCAAGCAGTTAGTTAGCTGGTAGTCATGGGAACTAACTATAGTAATTTGCTTGAGCACTACTTGAACAATGTGAAGAACCATGACACTACAGATAGTAAATGAACCACCAACTTATCATTCCAACCAGCAGAATACACAGGATCACCTAGGAAGTCTGAGACTTCCAGAGTCCAGCCAGAACTTGATACTCATTGGCTATTTCTTTATGTTGAGTGTTTTTTGGGCCAAATTCATGTGGACCTACGCCTGAACCCAGACCATACACGATGAACCAGGAACCATAGATACGTCAATGGTGCTGAAGTATCCAAATCCAACATGCATGGAACACCGATATAGCTTGAACAAAGCAGGACAAATATCCCATATGATATGGCTGAGAAACAGTCAGAATAATGTTTTCTTCATAATAGGAGGGGTTTAAAATGCAATTTTAAAATTTGTTGGGATCAAATTTTAGAAAAAGGGATCTAACTTCTTTATTTTGAACTTTGGAAGGACATAGTAGCAAATTGATCAATGTTATATTGTTCTTTTGGGGACATTTATATTTAATGTATTTTGAGGATATCTATGAAAGCTAAATGCAGATGATAGTAACTTTATATCCTATATATGTGTTTTTCTATCTATTGTTACTTGGATATTGATAATTGTTATTTAACTTCTAAATCAAAATTTATATAAAGTATAATACACATTTATTGATTAATAAATTTAAACATTTCCCAATGACACATGAAAAATTGGGGGAATTTATCTACATGTACTTTTGGTAGGTTAAGATTTAGAAGGATCTGTGCATCTAGGGTTTAGAGTTGTACAAGAAAGGATTAAGGCACAAAATTGGCTAGATTTTGATGTGCCTTTTATGGATATTTGATAGGGAAAGTACGTGCCAGGGTTTTATGGTTTTGATAGGTAGAGGAAGGGCTTAAATTTGGATTTAAAGGAAGAAGGAAGAAAGAGAAATTTATAATGTTGAATGGGTTGTATGAACAGTACCCATAAATACAACAAGAAAGAGAAGAAAGATAGAAGAAAAAGTGAGGAAAAAGAACAATTAAGGCCAACATGCCTCAACATTCATACACTACATTCTTTATTAATCAACTTCATCTATATATATACACACACACACACACATATATAAGGACTCTTTCTTGTACTAGTAGTATTAAGACTCCTAGTTTGACTAGTAAACTAGAATCCCAAAAAGGTAATAATTAATAAAAAATAAAAACCCTAAGATACTTAGGACCTCCTAGGAAATTCTGGACTCAACTAAACTACCAAATTACCTTTAATTCAAGGGGTGATTTTGCCCCTGAATACAAAATTGACTATAACTTGTTAAATTAAACCCCAAATTAAAAATTGTTTTAACCCTAGGACAAATATAACCAAACCTCTAAAATCACACGACTTTTACTTCAATTGGACTTCACATGTGGGTCCCATAAAATAAATCCTTAATAAATGATTTAGCAAAGTAGTAACAAATTATTCCATGGTGCATCACCCAACCATATTGTATCCTAGTTTAACAAGAATTGTCATATCACCAAGTCAACATTGTATCATATCCCCATATCATGTCCTAGTTTTGCAAGAATTGTTATATCACCATATCAATATCGTATCACATCTATATCTCATGCCAGTGTCAGTGCCTCTTAGATGATGCAAGACACCCACTCCTCTCCACCCAAAGTTGTTCTTCCACAACCAAATAATGCACACAAACACAAGGTTTGATTGCTTTATATAGGAGAATTTAAGTTTCCAAAAGATTAATTCTCTAATCTAAATAAAGAGAAACATAAAACTCAGATTTTACATATAACAGTCAAGTTGAATTATCAAAACTTTCAAAGTTCTTAAGACTGTTAGTAAAAATCAAAAGGCAGAAAAACTATTCTATTCATCCCTGAAATATGGTTCATGTTTTATTTCTGTCCCTGAATATTTGAAATGTCCCTCATTTTGTCATTCCGTTAACTCAAGTTAAGTTTTTTTTTTTTTTTTTTTTTTTGACAAGTAATAAAGATATATATTCAAGAAACTACCTTATGCAGAAAAACATAAGGCAGAGAGAAAAGTACAATGGGAAAGAAAGAGAAAAAAGAAAAAAGAAAGGAAAGGATACTAATTACACAGGAGAGAACTAAGGAACAAAGGGAGGGAATCACTAGAGGTGAGTCCCCAAGCCCTAGACCAATCAAACAAAAATCCACTGAAAGAGGCCAATAACTGGTCATCCGAACTTTCCATGTCCTCAAACGTCCTCCTATTTCGCTCCCTCCAAAGACACCACATCAAGCATAATGGAGCTAAGTTCCAAATGCTAGACACATGCTTTCCAGGCCAATTCCACCAACCAAATAGAGTATCCGCAAACGATCTTGGCAAGACCCAAGAAATCCCAAAAGATCTAAACACCAAACTCCACAACCGATAAGCCTTACCACAATGAAATAACAAATGATCCACCGTCTCCCCATTACAACGGCACATGGTACAACAGTCAACAAAAACCATCCCTCTACCCCTCAAATTGTCACCTGTAATGATCCTATCCCATATAGCAGTCCACACAAAGAAGGAAACACGCCGAGGAGCCTTAACCTTTCAAACGCCTTTCCAAGGAAAAATAATGGGCATGGGGCTTCTCAACTTATTGTAAAACAAACGGATATCAAAATCCCCATTCTTTGTCAACTTCCATTGCATATGATCTCCATTCTCAGTGGTAGGTAGATTTGAACCTAGAGTACGGAGAAATCCATCCACACCACCCATTTCCCAATCATTTGGTCTCTGAATAAAATGAACATTCCAGCTTCTCCGTTCCTCTATCCCCAACCGTTCAAGAGACGAGGTCACCAATGCCTCTTTATTGGAAGCAATCCCATACACACTCGGAAAGGTCAATTGAAGTGGAGAATCCCCACATCATTGATCTGACCAGAGCTTAACTCTATCTCCCACCCCTACCACAAAGCTAACATTTTTGCTAAATTACTCCCACCCCATGCAAATGCTTCTCCACAAACCACACCCATGTGCCCCTCTACCTAGCTTGGAAGTCCATCCCCCAAATTCTTCCCCAAACTTGAGAGCTACAACTCTTCTCCAAAGCCTTGTCTCCTCAATCCCAAACCGCCATAACCACTTCCCTAGTAAGGCTTTGTTAAAAGTAATTAATTTCCTTACTCCTAACCCACCATTTTTCAAAGGTGCACACACCTTGTCCCATCCCACCAAATGAGTCTTGGAATCCCCCCACAAGAAATCCCTTTGCAGCCTCTCAATTTTATTGGCCACATGTGTAGAGATGGTAAAAAGAGATAAAAAATAAGTGGGGAGACTAGATAAAGTGCTTTTAAGCAATGTTAGTCTTCCACCTTTAGACAAATACATCTTCTTCCAACCAGCCAACTTAAGCTCAATTTTCTCCAAGAGAATGCATATGTTAGAGCTGGAAATAGAACATGGGCTATAATTTAAGGAAAAAAAGAATATACTTTAGGTTCTTTTTTGTTTCTTTTTTTTTTTTATAAGTTACTTTAGGTTCTATTTTTGTTCCTGAAACATTATCCAGGTTCTATTTTTGTCCCTTTCATAGAACACGTCAGCATCTTATGTACTTGATTGTTATACATCATGTATACTTGGGTGAATCTTTTTTATGATTTGAATAATATTTTTGCATTGCATTAAGCATACAAATAAATAATAATTGTCCCCCGCAATATGTCATATACACCCATCAACTGGCCTTTTCTCCTTCTCCACATGAACTTATCCCACATAGCCTTCTGTTACAATTCAAAAGTGTGATTTCCCTGGCAATCCCCACCCGCTATTTCTAACCTCTCCATAAATTATGAAAAATATAGCCAAGGTTTCAAAAAATCCCCCTATGTATAATATTTTGAATAGTTGCTTATATATCAGTCCAAAGCCTTACACATTGTCTTTAACTATGAGAAAATCAAATACTTGACAGAATTTGGAAGAAAGCATAGCCATGTAGTGGAATGTAAGTAATATATGGAACAATAAGTTCTTCACATAGAGGCATCTTGTATGGATAAATAAGTATGCAAAATCACATAATAAGCACACCTGTATTATATTCCTGAGGCTGTAGCTGCTTGGCACGGGCCTTATCAACTAATTCCTTCCACTTTCTTGACAATGAATATATGTCAACCTAAAATATACATCAAAGTATACCCCATTAAAATTAAATAACAAATTACATCCAGAAAAAACCAACAGCGCAACCAAAAGTAGATTAACAAGAACCTTATCAGCATCCTGAAGCACTGGTGTAATTAACCCACCATCCATTGCTACAGCAACTGCGATGTTGATGCTACTGTTATATGTAAAGCTCTTACCATCTCTACAACTAGAATTCACAACAGGATGTTTAGCCAAAGCAAGCGCTGTTGCTTTTGCAAGCAATGCTGTCATTGTTACTCCCTTTGACTTGATCTAATGAACATAATTTACGCCAATGATTAATCATTAGATAGACGTTAATAATAATATAAATACAAAATACACTGTTCATCAAGTATCAAGATCAATCTTAAGCAAATGTAATAAATAAAAATAGAATTGCATTATCATGTTAAACACCCAAAATTAAATTTCTTGTACATAATATAACCTTCTTATCAATCAGGAAGACATTCTCAAGGTGCAGCTAAATGTATATAGATCAAATTCTAACAAAGTAATTACAGAGAATTTTCAAATGTTGTGGCTAAATAACAATAAAACAAACAATCGAGCATCGTTTTAAACTTCCCAACTACTAAGCTATTCACACCATCTCATCTCAGAATTTCTTAAGCAGCAGATGACAGAGATCAAAACGAAATGACGTTAACATTCTAAGCATTCAAATTTACATAAAAACAAGTACGAATCTATTTACAATTTCTAAGCCAAAGTTTGCTAGTATTTCTTCAAAGGGTAAACTCAAGTACACTAGTACAGTTCCTTACGTGAACTACATTAGATTCCACAATTAAATTCAAATTCAAACACATAGTTTCATTTGAATTTAACTGTCCTTGGAAATGATAACAATATTTATGCTTCATCAATTGATGCAACTATGTGCATCTAATGTATTGCACATAAAGAACTCTAACTAACACTGTACCAAACACAACTGCAAATGCAAAAAAGAAGAAAGACTAGGAAACTAGGCATGAATACCTTCTTGTAGAGAGCATCAAGAGCATCAGCGGTGAAAGTGTATCCCACTCTGAAAGTGGGCACTGCCAAACTCTCGACCATGTTCCTACTCACCGCACCCTGCATTGTTGTAAAAGGCACCGCCGTCCCCAACTCAATTCCCACACTCTTCGCCGCCACGGACGCCGCCTCCGCTGCAGTGGGACCCACAGAAACAGCAGCAGCCGCCGTCGCCGCAGCCGCTTCAACGTCTTTGGCCACAACTCTCCCGGATGGCCCACTCCCCACCACTCTCCCCAACTCCACCTTCAACTCCTTCGCCAGCTTCTTCGCATACGGCGACGCCACCACCCTCTTCCCTCCCTCCGAAGCCGGGTGCGTCGACAACGACAACGACGCCGCCTCCTTCACCTGCGGAGGAGCCACCGCCACTTCCGCCGCCACTGTGGGACCAACATTTTCCGACGACGATGATGATGATGATGGGGATGTTGATGCTGCTTTTGACTTGGCGTCGGCGATTTCGGCTTCGGACTCGGCGAGCAAGGCGATGGCGGAGCCAACGGGGGCAACGCCGCCTTCCTCGACCATAATGGCGGCCAAGTAACCGTCGTAGAAGGTCTCGACGTCCATGTCAGCCTTATCGGACTCGACAACAACGACGCTCTCGCCCTTGGAGAGCTTGTCGCCTTCAGACTTCATCCAGGAGACGATCTTTCCCTCAGTCATGGTGGAGCTCAAGGCGGGCATGAAGATCTCTCGGATCTTGGCGACAATTCGGGTGGGAGCTCTGCGGGTTTGGATGAGAATTGTTGGGTTTCGAGGGCGAAGAGTCGGAGAAGAAGAAGGAATGAAGGAAGTGTTGAGAAGATGAGCCATTTGAGGATTCAGAGTTTGGTAACTATTTCTTCTTCTTCTTCTTCTTCTTCTTCAGTGTGTGTGTTGTTATATGGGTTTAGTGTATTGGAGAGCGAAGAGAAATGGGAGTCTGTTAGTGAATGAATGAGAGAGTTGATCGGTTGTTATTATTTATGTTATGTTGGATTGAGAGTTTGGGATGATTTTCTCGAATGCATCGAAAGAGGGCGGAGTTCTCAAGTCTCAACCACCTCAACCGGTGTTATGTTTAGTTTGGTTTACCTGGGTCCTACCCACACCCCGACCCAAAAATAACTGCTACTCACTTTCCCTTTAATTTCTTCTCCTCAAAATTAATTAATATAATTTCAAAATTTATGATTTTTTTTTTTTGAAACTCAAAATTTATGAATTTAACTCTAAAGTATGATTTAATTTGTTACATCGCCGGCCCCATAAAATAAAATAAAATAAAAATTGTTACATCGATATTTTTTTTTTTTTTTTTTATACAAGATAGAATTCTACTCTAGCCTAATCTAAGTGTATATGTGTGTGAAGCTCCCTCCTGAAGACTTGAACCCCGGCCCTTACTCCCCACACCCCACAAACATTTATACTTGTGGAGTGACCATCGTACCAAGGGTGTGCGGTGGTTATACCGATATTTTTCAAATAAGTGAGAAGGTTGTATTTGTCTAGGACTGGAACTTTAGTGAGAAGTTACATGGAGATTTTTTTTTTTAATTTTGTTAAATTACTGTTTTAACCTCATTATTTATTTTTTTATAAATAAAGTCTATCTAATTAGGTTAGATGTATTTTTTAATAGAGAATATAGAGATAATACAGTTAATACCCTTAATCTAATTAGATAGTCTTTATTCGTAAAAAAATTTAAAAAAAATAAGGTTAAAACTGTAATTTAACAAAATTCAAAAAAATAAATAAATCTCCCTATAACTTCTCACTAAAGTTCTAGACAAATCCTTCTCAAAAAAAAAAAAGTTCTAGACAAATACAAACTTCTCACCTATTTCAAAAATGAGGTTACATTCGTAATTTAACAAAATTCAAACACACAAATCTCCCTATAACTTTCCACTCTCACCTATTCTAAAAATAAAAAAAATAAAACCTCCAATCCCACGTAATTCAACAAAATTATAAATAAATAAATAAAACTACCTAATAAATCTCTCTATAACTTTCTACTAAAGTCCTAGACAGATACAAACTTGTTAACATGTGTGGGGTCAATTTTTGTAGCCCAAGCCTAGAAGATTTGGACTATTAGCCTAATGAACCCAAGACAATAAATTTGTAGAGAGTGGGTGAAAGAGCTGGGCTGGTTGTGAATTAGATAGTGATTAACTATGATATTTAAGGATGAATTAACATGAAATCATGCTAAAATAACTGAGCAAGTGTATGTCCGAAAAGGTGTATTATTGAATGAAAGGTGATTACAACTCTTAGAGCTATAGTCAAACTCTTTTCTTCTTCCCTTTTTTTTTTCTTCCCATCCCTCATTATCAGAGGCCTCTTCCCTTTATATAGCACCCTCTCTACAAGGGTGTGCGGTGGTTATACCGATATTTTTCAAATAAGTGAGAAGGTTGTATTTGTCTAGGACTGGAACTTTAGTGAGAAGTTACATGGAGATTTTTTTTTTTAATTTTGTTAAATTACTGTTTTAACCTCATTATTTATTTTTTTATAAATAAAGTCTATCTAATTAGGTTAGATGTATTTTTTAATAGAGATAATACAGTTAATACCCTTAATCTAATTAGATAGTCTTTATTCGTAAAAAAATTTAAAAAAAATAAGGTTAAAACTGTAATTTAACAAAATTCAAAAAAATAAATAAATCTCCCTATAACTTCTCACTAAAGTTCTAGACAAATCCTTCTCAAAAAAAAAAAAGTTCTAGACAAATACAAACTTCTCACCTATTTCAAAAATGAGGTTACATTCGTAATTTAACAAAATTCAAACACACAAATCTCCCTATAACTTTCCACTCTCACCTATTCTAAAAATAAAAAAAATAAAACCTCCAATCCCACGTAATTCAACAAAATTATAAATAAATAAATAAAACTACCTAATAAATCTCTCTATAACTTTCTACTAAAGTCCTAGACAGATACAAACTTGTTAACATGTGTGGGGTCAATTTTTGTAGCCCAAGCCTAGAAGATTTGGACTATTAGCCTAATGAACCCAAGACAATAAATTTGTAGAGAGTGGGTGAAAGAGCTGGGCTGGTTGTGAATTAGATAGTGATTAACTATGGTATTTAAGGATGAATTAACATGAAATCATGCTAAAATAACTGAGCAAGTGTATGTCCGAAAAGGTGTATTATTGAATGAAAGGTGATTACAACTCTTAGAGCTATAGTCAAACTCTTTTCTTCTTCCCTTTTTTTTTTCTTCCCATCCCTCATTATCAGAGGCCTCTTCCCTTTATATAGCACCCTCTCCCATCATCTTTATCGTCCACCTGTCCTTCATCTAAGCATCCACTCGAGTACATGTCCCATTAGGTATCTTCTTTAGCCCTCTGTGAGTGGTGGTAGCTGAGATTATACTGTTCAGGGGTCTTCTCCACATTAATGCGGCCAGAAAAGCAACTGCAGTGCATTTAATGTGGTGGTTGAAGTTTGTCTTCTGGATATTCCTCCGTTCCTATCATCTCCATACGTGCCTAAAGTCCATCCTTATCATTAGAATTGTTAGGAAGATTACTTGAACCTCTCAGACATCTATTTGACCAAAACTCTTTGAATCCGAGGAGAATGGCCTCTTCGGACCATTGATGATCTCTTCGGACTACACCCCTCATTCGTCCCCAGGTATATTTCTTTCACTTGGACTCCTTCTCAAACATTTTCCTCTCTTCGGACATACAGTAGTCTTCAAATAAGGCCCTGGGCCCAATACATTAGGTTGGGCTTTCACCCCCCACAATTGCCCCTCAAAATTTTAGTTTTTCCCTCGCATCCGAGGAAAAAAAATAGGATTTTGACTTGTCACGAGATAGAAGTTTGAAACAACAAAAAATATCTAAACTTACACGTGTGTGGGCATAGATGCAAGCGCTTCATTAATGCTGCTGTCGTTTCAGTATTCCCAAAGCACTATCAATTACTCCAGGCGGCGTTTTGTCTTTGGTATCCAACGGTGGGCTACTGATCCAACGGACGTGATTCCTCCTCAGAATTTGGACGGGATGACTCCTGCCCCTTCGCTTGTCCCCATATAAAGTCTCAAAAGAGGTTATTTCTTCTTTACTTCGCAAATTCTCAGAGCACCCAGCGAACTCAAGCACTCGAATCCTCCAAGTTCTTCCAATCACCGATCCTAGTCCTTCCCAGAGTCTGTAAGAATCTTTCTGCGAGTTCGAGGATCATTATCCGATTTAGTTCGTGTAAGTTCTTCTCTACTCAAACCTTCCGTCTTCTCTTCGACCAGCCTCCTCAGCCTTCGAATAGTCACTCCTGAGTCGCCACGTTTAGTATTTCCTTCTTTCCAGTTTGTGGAGATGGGTAAATTTCAATATATGGTGGATAGCCCCACCCAGATAGAGGAGTTTAGGGCGGCATATCGCATACATCAAAATGTGGGTTTGAGGTATTGTCCTCCAGAAAAAATACTTACAGATCGGAAAGAGGGCGAAGTGGTAATCCCCATCATCGCCTTTCTAGAAAGGGGGATGACTATCCCTATGGGTCCCATTACCCGTAATTACCTCCGAAACCATAGGCTTAGCCCTGAACAATGTGCGCCCAACGTCTTTAGGATCTTAGGGGCAGTTGATGATTTTAACTGTCACCTAGGATTGGGACTCACTTGGCTCGATGTGATACACATGTATGAATGTCATAACCAGAAAGGGGCGGGATATTATCTTAAATCCCGATCCGACGTTGTTAGGCTCGTCTCCTGCCTTCCCAAATCTAACAAAGGGATGAAAGACGACTATGTGATCGTCTCAGGCGCGTGGCATGACAATCTTCATTACCCAACCAAACTAGGAGAGTCAGGTAGGATATCCTAGATTTAGGTTTACTAACAGTAGATTTAGGATCTCCGTTTTTCAACAATTTTGTTCTTTCTTTGCACCATTATTTTCAAGTTTCTGACTAAGTTCTGTTGTGATATTAACAGATAAAGACCACGTTTCTCCTCGGCTCAGCCTTACAAACGTTGCCGCCCTCAATTATTTACTACGATCAGAAATTTTTGTAAGTGAAGACGGGCAACTCCGGTCGGTTCCACTTATTCTTGGGTACACAGCAAAACCGAAGGATTTTCAGCCAGTTGGCAACGTGATAAGACAGGGAGACTATCACCTCAACCGCATAGACGTTGCTTAGAAGGATTTTCTAGCTCCGTTTGATCTTGCGCCCGTGCCACATCCTAATCCACAGGGTGTACCATTGCTCCTCCAGCCAATTCAGCAGGTTCCCCTCGCTCGACGAGCAGATTGATAGGTTCAAGTTTAAAGGAGAAGCTTCAGAAGGGGTTCAAGTGATACAAGTTTCTGACGCCGAGGAGGAAATTAACAGGCAGTCGAGTGTTCGTCCTCCCGTTTTGATAACTGCTCTTCCAGAAGACTCTTCGGAGGAGGAAGATATGGCGGATTTGAGGAGCTTAATGAAGAATAGGGGTAAGAAAGCTGAGCCCAAAGGGACCGGTACGTCCTAACCACCTGTGAGTCTTCCTCCAGCACCTCCTCAGGTTCCTCTGGATCTCGGCGCCAAGCAGATGCCAGATTCGAAGAAGAAGAGGCCCCTTATTAAGAATGAAGGGAGGGAGGCAGCGCCCCCAAAAGGGTCCAAACAACAAAAGGTGGCTAAAGACCACCGAAGCAAGAGGGCTTCATCTACAGAAAGCTGAGATGAAGCCCTCGGGGTTGATGTGCGCCGAGGAGTTCGCACCTGGTTCTCAAGGTTAGAATTGAATGGCACTCAAATCCCTTGGGAGACCACCCTCAGAAACTACGATGGAGGGAGGGCAGGTCTTGTTGCTGAGGCCTTGGAGCAGCCACTTCTCCTCCCAAGGGACATGGAGTCTTATAGGCGCTTCAACCAGTATGAGCTTTTCCTGTCCTTTAAGAGGGATTTAGCCATGGTAAGTGAACTGATCCGCTTAATTAAGGCGCTGATTTTTTACTTACCCCTTTTCTTTACTCTATATTAAAATTTTTTGTTATGTAGGTTACTCAACAAATTTATGTGGCCGAGGAGTGGAACAAGAAGTCCTATCTTGAAGCCCAAGCAGAAGCCCAATCTCGGTCTGAGGCAGAAAAATCTCTGGGCAGCCTGAGGGAGGATTATTCTCTGTTGTCCGAGCAGTTGAAGGACATGACCAACTAGAAGAATAACCTTGATGCTGGCCTAAAAAATACTGAGAAGCAGGCCGAAGAGTAGCGTAAACTATTGAACATGGCGGAGATCAACTTGGCGACAGAGAGGGAGTTGGTGAAAGGACTTAAGGCTGAACTTCAAAAAGCCAAGGAGAATGCCCAATTGGTCGAGCAGAACGCTCAGCTGGCCAAGGAGGCAATCGAGGCTGAAAGAAAAGCAGCATATCAGCTGGGGGTGGATGAGACCTAAGTCAGCCTCACTGAGCAGTTTGCCTCGGTCAGCCGAGACTACTGCGATATAACTTGGGGGAAAGTGTTGGATGCCGTTGGAGTCTCTGCGGAATCCGACTTGAGACTACCTGGGAGTGTATACTATGATCCTAACATCCGAGAGCTCTCAGGGTCGGATCCCTCTCCTCCCACACAACCCCAGGAGGCTTTGGAGCGATCCCTGGTCGGCCAAGTCCCCACTACCAACCTTGAGGCTTCCAAGAAGTCTGGTCAGCCTGGTGATCAGAGCAAGCCAGCAAAGGCTCCCAAGGATAAGGGCAAAGACTTGGGAGAAAAGAAAACCCTCTCAGACTCTAAGGACCAAGCCCCAGAAACTGCTGCACCTCAGTCCAGTCAGGCTGCTGATCCTTTGGTCCCTCAGAAGAAGGCTTAGACAGTTAGGAGTTTTGATTTTGTGTTTGTATTAGTCTTTCTTTTATGTAAGGGATTGTAAACCGTTATCTTTTGATTAATGAAACCATTTCCCTTTCACTTCTGGTGTCTTCGTTGCATATCTTAAGACTTATTATTGCTGCAAATAGCTGTACTTTGTAATTATGGTAATGTAGGTAAACTTAACCTCCATGTCATGCAGATGATGTAAATAACTAAAATTGGTACTAAAAAGAACAGTTTGTATAAGAACTACTAATAAGCAATGAATGCAGTGAGTGATTATGGAAGTTTCACAGGTCTTTTTAAATATACACAGAGAATGTTATTACCCCTTGGCTTTGAATTAAGCATAACTAAGGAGGCCTATCATAAGTTAGAGTTAACTTAAATACATTCGAGAATTTCAAGCATGGCTCATTTTAAGGTTATGTCTTAATAATAATAACTGTATGGAGGTGTTGACTAACCCATGTCATCTGGTCCGAGGACTACAGGCATGAATGTATTTAAGTTTAAACGCTTGAGAGAACTATGAATGAGTGTTAACTAACCCAAATCATCTGGTCCGAGGACTACGAGCATGATTGGATTTAAGTTTAAACGCTTGAGAGAACTGTGAAGGAGTGTTAACTAACCCAAATCATCTGGTCCGCGAACTACAGGCATGATTGGATTTAAGTTTAAACACTTAGAGAACCTTGAACGAGTGTTAACTAACCTAAATCATCTGGTCCGAGAACTACAGGCATGATTGGATTTAAGTTTAAACACTTATAGGACTGCGAACGGGTGTTAACTAACCCAAATTATCTGGTCCGCGGACTACAGGCATGATTGGATTTAAGTTTAAACACTTATAGAACCTTGAACGGGTGTTAACTAACCCAAATCATCTGGTCCGAGGACTACAGGCATGATTGAATTTAGGTTTAAACACTTATAAAACCTTGAACGAGTGTTAACTAACCCAAATCATCTGATCCGAGGACTACAGGCATGATTGGATTTAAGTTTAAACATTTATGGAACCGTGAACGATTGTTAACTAACCCAAATCATCTGGTCCGAGGACTACAAGCATGATTGGATTTAAGTTTAAGCACTTAGAGAACCTTTTAGATTACGAATTGGCATGTTAATTGAAGAGAAGATTCGATTAATAATAGTACCTTTTTAGGTTATTTACATTCCACGGGCATGGTATCACATGACTATCTAGGTCTTCTAGGAAATACACCCCAATGCCAGCCCCTAAAGTAATACGATATGGCCCTTCACAATTGGGTCCTAACTTCCCCCAAACTGGGTTCTTTGCAGTGCCGACAACTTTCCTCAGCACCAAATCACCAGGTTCTAGAGGCCTTAGCCTTACGTTGGCATCATAGCCCTGCATGAGCTTTTGTTGGTAATGTGCCAGTCGGACCATTGCATTTTCCCTCATTTCGTCAATCAAGTCCAAACTCTTTTCTAGCTGCTCATTGTTGTCGGTTGGACTGAATGAACTGGTTCTCTGTGTTGGGAACCCAGTTTCCAAAGGTATGACAGCTTCAACCCCATAGGTCATTGAGAAGGGGGTCTCTCCAGTAGACCTGCGAGGCGTAGTTCTGTAAGCCCAAAGTACGTGTGGCAATTCTTCCACCCACTTGCCCTTCACATCGTCTAGCCTTTTCTTTAGGCCATTTACTATGACCTTGTTGACAGCTTCTGCTTGCCTATTACCCTGGGGATAAGCAGGGGTGGAGTATCTGTTTATGATTCCCAGTTCGCTACAATAACTCCTGAATGCTTTGCTATCGAACTGTAGGCCATTGTCCGAGATGAGAGTATGAGGAACCCCAAATCGAGTGACGATATTCTTCCACACAAACTTTTGCATATCTACGTCTCTGATGTTGGCTAAAGGTTCAGCTTCGACCCATTTGGTGAAATAGTCTGTGCCGACCAAAAGGTATTTCCTGTTTCCTGCAGTTTTAGGGAATGGTCTCATGATATCTAAGCCCCATTGGGTGAAAGGCCATGGGCTGGATAGTGGATTAAGAGTACCCCCTGGTTGATGAATGTTTGGGGCAAATCGCTGACATTGATCGCACTTTTTAACATATTCGTGGGCTTTTTTTTGCATGTTTGGCCATCAATAGCCTTGAGTAATGGCTCGGTGAGCCAGGGACCTACCTCTAGTGTGGCTCCCACAGATTCCTTCATGTAATTCTTCTAGTAATAGCTCAGCCACTTCAGGGTGCATGCACAACAGGTACGGCCCTAAATAGGAGCGTTTATATAGTTTATGGTCCTCGGATAGCCAGAATCTGGTCGCCTTCCTCCGAATTTTGTCAGCTTCCCCCCTTTCTTCTGGCAAAATATCTTCTTTCAGGAATTTAATTATAGGATCCATCCAGCAGAGTCCGGCCCTGACTTGGTGAACTTGGACTACCTCTCTTCTTACCTCCGTAGGCCCGTGCAAGTCCTCGACGAGGATAACTCTCGGCAAATTTTGCGTCGAAGAGGTGGCGAGTGTGGCCAAAGAATCAACATGTGTGTTACCATTTCTGGGGATGTGAAGCAAATTGAAAGATTCGAACTCCGATTGCAGACATTTAACTCGACTCAAGTATCCCTGCATTCTTTCATCCTTCGCCTCAAACTCACCTTGTACTTGACCGACGACTAATCTCGAGTCCGAGAACAGCTTCACTGACTTTCCTCCCATTCCTCGAACCATAGCCATCCCCATCAGTAGAGCTTCATACTCCGCCTCATTATTTGTTGCCGAGAAGTCCAGCCTTAACGACTTTTCGATGATGATAATTTCAGGAGATATTAGCACTAGCCCCACTCTAGAACCTTTCTGGTTCACTGCACCATCTACGTACACTTCCCAATGGGAGGGGCTTTGTTGAGAGATCATGCCAACTGATTTTTCATCAATGTCTGATGTTGGCGTTACTTCTTCTAATTGGGGCTCCGTGAACTCGGCCACCAAATCCGCAAGAACTTGGCCTTTGACCAATGTGCGGGGCATATATTTGATGTCGAAAGCCCCTAAGATCATACCCCATTTAGCAATCCTTCCAATGTAGTCAGCGCTCTGGAGTACAGCCTTGAGTGGGAGCTGAGTGAGAACAATGACTGTATGGGCCTGAAAATAATGAGGTAGCTTTCGCGTACCAAGCACCACTGCTAGGATAGCCTTCTCCAATGGCAGATAACGGATCTCGGCTTCATGCAGCGACTTACTTACGTAATAAACTGGTCTTTACACACCACAATCTGCTCGTATCAACACCAAGCTCACGGCATAGGGAGCTACAACAATGTAGGCAAACAAGACTTCATCTGGCTCAGGACTAGACATGATTGGTGGCCGAGCTAGATAATCTTTAAGCTGCTGAAAGGCCACAGCACATTCTTCAGTCCACTCAAATCCCTTCCACTTGTTGATCAGAGAGAAGAAGGGCCGACACCTGTCTACTAATCGAGAGATAAATCAATTCAGGGCAGCAGTCATTCCAGTCAGTTTCTGAACTTCCTTGGGATTCCGAGGAGCTTGTAAATTGTTGATGGCCTTTATCTGGTCGGGGTTAACCTCAATTCCCCTGTGAGTCACCATGTACCCTAAAAACTTGCCTGACCCCACACCGAATGAGCACTTGGAAGCGTTTAGGCGCAGCTTGTACTTTCTAAGAACTTCAAAGGTACTTTCAAGGTCCTTCACATGCTCAGCAACAATCTTGCTTTTCACCACCATGTCATCTATATAAGTCTCGATATTTTTACCCAGCTGTGGCTCAAACATCCTCGTCATCATTCTTTGATAGGTAGATCCCGCGTTTTTCAAGCTAAATGGCATCACCTTATAGTGGTAGTTACCAATAGGGGTGACGAAAGCAGTCTTCTCCTGGTCATCCAGGACTAGTGGTATCTGGTGGTAACCTTAGAAAGCATCCAGGAAGCTCATCCGAGGGTGGCCGACAGTGGCATCCACTAGCTGATCAATTTTTGGCATAGGAAATGGATCTTTAGGGCAAGCCTTATTTAAATCAGTGAAGTCCACGCATACTTGCCATTTCCCACTCTTTTTCTTCACCACTACAGTATTTGCTAACCACTCAGGATAAAAAACCTCTTTAATAGCTCCCGCTTGTTTGAGCTTTGCTACCTCTTCTCTTACCGCATCAGCATGTTCCTTGGATGGGCGCCGATGAGGCTGCTTCTTAGGGGTAATCAGTGGGTTTACCTTCAAATGGTGACATATGAATTCCGGATCTACTCCTGGGGCTTCGTAAGCGTTCCAGGCGAATACGTCAAGGTTTCTCTTAAGAAATTCTACTAATTCCTCCTTCTCCTGCAGAGGTAGCTGAGATCCAACTTGAAAGAATTTTTCTGGATTGTCTCCGATGATGACTTTTGTCAAATCTTCGCACCTAGCGCTCTCGTCCGGATCTTCGACGGCAATTCCTGATACTTTAACTGCTATAAACCCCTTTCGGCCCTGAACGAGGACTCGGCTTCGGGCTCATGTTGGATGGTGGCCACTAAGCACTGTCTGGCTGTGGACTGATCTCCTCGGATCTCACAAACTTGTCCTTCAGATGGGTACTTGACTTTTTGATGCAAAGTAGAGGAAACAGCCCCTAGTGTATGAAGCCAGGGTCTGGCTACGATTACCGTATAGGGCGAATACACATCTACAACTCTAAAATCTACCTCTACCACCTCTGAGTCGGTCTGCACAGGTAATCATATCTGGCCCTTCGGGGTGACAACCCTTCCTTCAAAACTCACAAGGGGGGAATTGTAAGGTGTTAAGTCCTGAGGTTTTAGGCCCAGCCCCTTGTAGAGATCAGGATACATTATTTCTACCGCGCTACCCTGGTCCACCATCACCCTCTTCACATCATACCCTCCGATTCTGAGGGTAATTACTAAAGCATCATCATGGGGTTGGATGGTCCCGATCTTATCCTCATCCGAGAACCCTATAATCAGTTGAGTACCCGACTTAGCTCTCTTCGGACCTTGGCCGAAATCCCCTGCGGGTGACCGGACTACCGACATAACCTTCAATGGCCAGGATCCTGTCCTTCCAGGTGCGGCGAAGACAACATTAATAGTTCCCAACGGCGGCTTTGAAGGGTCATCTCTTCGGGGCCCTGAACTCATCTGTCCTCCTCGGCCACTAGAGTGGTGCAAGAGGTGTCTCAGTTTACCCTTACGGACCAATTGGTCCAAGTGATCCCACATGCTCTTGCAATCTTCTGTGGTATGCCCATGGTCTTGGTGGTATTGGCAGTAGAGATTATAATTGCGCCTCTCAGGGTTTCCCACCATCTTATTCGGTCACCTGAAGAATGGCTCGTTTTTGATCTTTTCCAAAACTTGGTGTACTGGCTCTTTGAACACAGTGTTGACTGCTTGAGGATTTGTTGATCCTGATTGCCCAGCGAAATCTCTCCGTGGTTTACTGTTATTGTAACGGTCCGACCTGAAATCCCTCCTCTCCTAGGGGATAACCTTGTCCTTTCCATTCCCCTGCTACTTATCTCCTTCAACTCTTTTATACTTTTCTATACGGTCCATGAGCTGACGCATGTTAGTAACCGGTTTACTAGATAAAGACGTCCTTAAACCATGGTCAGTAGGAAGGCCGAGCTTGAACGTGCTTAGGGCCATTGCATTAGAGTTGCCCTCCATATCGTTAAACATCTCCCAGTACCTATCTGAATACGCCTTCAGGGTCTCACCCTCCTGCATGCTCAAGGATAGCAGTGAAGATAAGGGCCTAGCTACTCTTCGGCATGTGACAAAGCGTGAACCAAATGCCTGGGTGAGCTCTTTGAAGGAATTGATGGAGTTTGCTTTCAGGCTGTCAAACCACCTCATTGTAACCGGCCCAAGACTGGAGGGGAAAACCTTACACATCAGAGCTTCATCTCTGGAGTAGACAGCCATCCTTTGATTGAAGTAACTCACATGTTCCACCGGATCTGTTTTACCATTATAGATGGTGAATGTCGGCTGGTTAAAGCGCTGAGGAAGTCTCGCCTCTTCAATCCTACGCGTAAAAGGTGACCTAGAGATCTGATTCAAAGCCCTGCTCATAGCATCGTTCCCTATGCCTCTAAGTGATGGGCTTCTCGGTTGCCTCTTACGATAAGGCTCCTCCTCGTAGGAGAAGGATTCACTGACTGGTGTCCGAGACCTCTGCTTGTAAGTGACGTCCTGTTCGTCATCGGAATCCTCATCAGAATACGAAGAAATCCGCTTCCTCTTTGCATGGCGCAACTCCCTCTTCAGTTTTTCAACTTCTAGTTGCAAATCCCGGTTCTTCTCTGCATGGGACATGCGACTTCCGCCATGTGACTGGCTTTGGCCAGTATGCATAGTGTGCACACTACCCTCACGATCTTGTCTCCTCTCCAAGTTAAGAAAAGGGTCAACGTGTTGGGATGCCCTAGATTCTGCTTGCTGTTGACTTCGTTCTGCCATCACTAACTGTTGTTTTCACCCCTGCACAAGTTTTTTTCACAAACGGCACCAATTGTGGGGTCAATTTTTGTAGCCCAAGCCTAGAAGATTTGGACTATTAGCCCAATGAACCCAAGACAATAAATTTGTATAGAGTGGGTGAAAGAGCTGGGCTGGTTGTGAATTAGACAGTGATTAACTATGGTATTTAAGGATGAATTAACATGAAATCAAGCTAAAATAACTGAGCAAGTGTATGTCCGAAGAGGTGTATTATTGAATGAAAGGTGATTACAACTCTTAGAGCTACAGTCAAACTCTTTTCTTCTTCCTTTTTTTTTTTCTTCCCATCCCTCATTATCATAGGCCTCTTTCCTTTATATAGCACCCTCTCCCATCATCTTCATCGTCCACCTGTCCTTCATCTAAGCATCCACTCGAGTACATGTCCCATCAGGTATCTTCTTTAGCCCTCTGTGAGTGGTGGTAGCTGAGATTATACTGTTCAGGGGTCTTCTCCACATTAATGCAGCCAGAAAAGCAGCTGCAGTGCATTTAATGTGGTGGTTGAAGTTTGTCTTCTGAATATTTCTCCGTTCCTATCATCTCCATGCGTGCCTGAAGTCCATCCTTATCATTAGAATTGTTAGGAAGATTACTTGAACCTCCCAGACATCTGTTTGACCAAAACTCTTTGAATCCGAGGAGAATGGCCTCTTCAGACCATTGATGATCTCTTCGGACTACACCCCCCGTTCGTTCCCAGGTATATTTCTTCCACTTGGACTCCTTCTCAAACATTTTCCTCTCTTCGGACATACAATAGTCTTCAAATAAAGCCTTAGGCCCAATACATTAGGTTGGGCTTTCACCCCCCACAACATGTATGTCAAAATTCGTGTCAAGCAGATGTTATTTCTTCTTTATAAAGTTAGTTATGACTTCAGAAAATTCCTAAAATACCCATGATCTAATTAGATAATCATTATTCCTAAAAAATTATTAAAATTGTAATTCAATAAAATTCAAAAACAAAAAACTACTAGAGAAACTTTTTTTTCCTAAAAATTAACACACATTCTCTGTATATATAGAGAAATACTACGTCAACAACATTTTCATAATAAATCACATGTGGTAAGTTGTTATTGGTTCAAATTTAAATTCACAACTTAAATTATTTTTTTGCTCACTCATAACAACCAATAACAACCTACTATTTAGAATTTATTGTGAAAATTTTATGAACATAGCATTTCTCATATAAATATATCTCACAAACCTTTAATACATTTTTTCCTAAAAATTAGCACACACTAAAACCAACAGTTTACTCATTTTCAAAACCCTAAAATTTTAGTTTCTTAAAAATCTATTCCCGTATAACCTCACTAACAATAGACAAATTCAAATTGAAAAAGTATGACATTAAACTAAAAAAAAAGTGTCTCATCACACATGTGGAGCGCATGTCATGAGGCTAGTTTACTTTATAGCTCATATATTATTTTAGGCTTAGATACCATTTTTCTTTTAATAATTCAAAAGTTGAGAGGCAATTTGAACCTTGAGTTGCAAGACTTTTGACTTTAAATATACTGTTGGTCCTAAAATTTAGTGTATAAGCAATTTTAGTCCGTGAAGTTTAAAGTGGTCGTTTTTATTCTCTTAGATAACATGACCAAACTAAAAACTGACACATCATTACTTCATATGATGTTTTGAAAGAGAGTTGTTATTATTTTATTTTTTTTGGAAGATGGTTATTAATCCAATGCTTTTTTTTTTTTTTTGGGAAGAGAATTATTAATCTCTTAAGTTCTTGATATTTTGTATGCATGATACATGTTAGGAGACAATGATGTGCAACGATAAATTTATTAAAAAATACGTCTTGTAAAAAGATTGAATGACATAACATCAATAAATGCTATACCAGGTAATCTTGAGTCTAACTTAAAAAAATAAGGAATTGGTCCCTAATTTTAATCCACGAGCAATTTGAATCTCTAATTTTTAAATTGATCACCTTTAGTTCCTAAACAACTTAAAAGGGTTGTTTTTAATCTCTAAAAAAGTTGAAAAGTGGTCCATTTTAGTCCCTACTAAAATAAAATTAATTTTCTTAGTAAAGTATTTTTGGAAAAATAATAATATTTTATTTATAATTATTAAAAGTAGAGCTATGAGAAAATTAATTTGGAGAATAGTCACTCTTCGAAAATCGCATTTATAAGCAAATAAAATTTCAAATTGTGTTTCTGAAACACAATTTCAATGCAAAATGTTTTTACACTAAAGTTGTATTTTCAAAACACGATTTTAGTGTAAATTTTGAAATTTCAATACTTAAAATCTTGATTTCAAAAGAGGGACTATTCTTCCTAATAATTTTTCCATAGTGCTACTTTGAAAAGTTAAAAATAATAAAAATAATATTCTTTTTTCCAAAAAAGAAAACCCCTATTAGTAACTATGAAGCAAAGAAATATTCATATACTATACTAGCCTCTAAGCTCACATTTACGCGCGTGCTTAGAGGTGCTTCCATTTTTTTTTCCTTACAAGTAAATCAAAATCATATACAACAACCAAATTATATAAGTAATATTTCCTTTAAAAAATCATATAAGTAATAAAACCATAGAAAAGAAAGAGCACTAAGAAATAGGAAATGATTACTCCTTCCTCATCAATGGAAAGAAAAAGTTTATTTATTTATATAGATTAAACAACAAGAAGAGAGACATTTATTTATATCTGATTTTGGCAACTAAGTTGCCATTTATGTAATAACCTATTCCTCCACAATGATGAATTATCGCAACAAAATTCCATGGTGGAGGAATAGGCTTTTATATAATTCATGCTACAAATAGTAACATGTTCCAATTTGATCATGATTGTAATACTTAAATGTAGGCCTCAATAATGGACTGCAAGATTAACCTTATACTAATCCATATCTGATAGTTTCAAAGTTTAATAAGTATTTAACAAATATCTTTTATGATTCACTTAATAGAGTGATCAAATCAGTTGAGAAAATCACTCGTCATCATTCTAGCAGCACCAGATCAGTTGAGGAAATCACTCGTCATGATTACAATAGCACCGAATCAGTAGATGATATTACTCATCAAAATTATCATAAACCATAATATATGGTTTTTTATTCTTGGAAGTCTAGCTATACACTGCATAATTGCTTCTTGCATTTCATTTTTATTCTATAATTATAAAACGTAATTCTAGTATCTTGTACATATACTAATTGTAATATTTAGTTATAAGAAATACAAGCTTACTCTCGTGAGATAAAATTTTCTCAAAACTCTTTATTCCTTGCACTGTCAAAAAAGTACACGGTAGGTGTTTCACTCTTTATATATGTATACTAGTTGAGTTCTCGTAAGATGTGGAAAATTTTGAAATTGTATTGACATAAACATTGCTAACTTGTTATTAGTTTCCTCCAATATTTCAATGTTTTTCTTTGTAAAAAATTGTAATTTTTTGTATTAACCAATAATTGTCTATATCTCTTATGCTATAACCTTCATCATAATCTATATCATCATAGTCCATGTTCTAATTAGTGTGTGCCTAGCCTAAGTCTGAACAAGCAAACAAATGATGAACTGATAAACGTATTTATTCTATTTCCAAGCAATTAATAATTACTAGTAGAATTATTACTAACCACTGGTATCCTTGTTATCGGGACCACCTCCTTGGGAAACTCCATTGCGGGACCACCCAAACAACGTCTGTCCGTCGGCTAACAAAACGGGCTGACCAACACAAAACTATGGTTTGCCAATGAGTCTGAGGTTGACCAACGCTATCAAGGAGCAAGTAGTGGCTATAGTATTAATATCTATTTTTCCAGTAATTATTAATTGCTTGGAAATAGAATAAATACGTTTATCAATTCATCATCTGTTTGCTGGTTCACACTTAGGCTAGGCACACACTAATTAGAAACATGGACTATGATGATATAGATTATGGTGAAGGTTATAGCATAAGAGATATAGACAATAATTGGTTAAATAGTAATATGGATTATGATGATACAGATTCTGATTCTAATAGTGATATACATGATTATAACTATAATAATAACACAAATAATTGGAGTACATTAACAGGAGATAAAATCAACCGACAGACTGATAGACAAAATAATAGTTTGTTAGACAGGATTAATAAAAAATTAGAATCTTTAGAAACTGTGGAAAGATGCATAACAAACACTAAAGTAGAAAGGAAAAATTATAGTTTTTTGGGCTTAATAGAAAGAATGAAAGCTTTAAATTCAGAGTTAGAAAAAGAAAGAGAATTTGAACCTCATCATAGATCACCTTTAGCAAAAACCATGATAGATAATTGGCATAATAGACAAAAGAATAACTTAGTAAGTACTAACATATCTATAAACATGACAAATATAAAAAATAGTAAAAAAGATAGCCTAATAGAGACAATTGATGAAAGAAGTGACGTAAAGACACTAAAAACAACTTTGACAGATAGTAAAGAAGATAGTCACATATTGCAAAAGAAATTAGGAATGATAGAAGTAGGGAAAGAAAGTAATCCTATAGAAAAAATGCTAGAAGAAGATTATATAGAAAGACAAAAGAGTAATAATAAGAAAGATGGCCTAATAATGGAAAGAACAATATGTATAGAAGACAAAGGAAAGAATCCTAGTGCTATAGAAACAATACAAAAGAAGAACCTAGACATAATTGATGAAGACAAAGAAAAAGGAACGATAAGAAAAGGCATAGTAAAAGAGATATTAGAAAAGATTGAAAGGCAAAATGACACCATTGTAAAGATAGAAACTATACGTAAGAAAGGAGATATAGAAAGAGAAAGACAAAGGAGTACTCTAGTAGAACTAGTCAACAAAGGATGAACAAATAATAGTCCTAAGAAAAATGATAGTTTAAAGGAAAAAATTAATGAAAGACTAAAAATAATTGAAAGATCTATGACAAAGACACAAAATAATAGTTTAGTAGAATTAACTAAAAAGATAGAAATTTTAAATTCACCTTTAGATATAGACAGAAAAAGAGGCATAATAGTTTTAAATACCACTTAGTCATCAGATAATGAGAACATAATAGTTTTAAATACCACTTAGTCGTCAGATAATGAGAAAAATAACAGACACACTAGAAATACTATTTTTCATAAATGTAAACAATATGGACATACTAAGAAACAATGTGATAGACATAATAAAATTGTTAAACAAATTAGTAAATTAGAGTTTGAGAAAGATGTAATAAATGAATTAATGGAAATGTTTGACGTTAAGCAAAAAGAGATAGACCAAGTAACGAAAAAGGAAGAACTAAAATCAACCAACCCACTCAAAGTCAATAAAAGAAAAAGGAAACAAAAAGACATAATAATGAAATTGATAGATAATCTGCCTAATCACCTAAAAGATAAAAAAAGGTTGTTTACTAAAATTGAAAGATTCTATAGACAAACCTATTGCTTATATTAAGTGTAGGAAATATAGACACCATGTTACGGAATGCGGAAAATGAGAAAAAGCTAATTGTTTGGAAATAGAATAATTGCTCTATTTTACTTTGTGTGGTCCCACAATGATACCAAAGCATACCCAGGAGAGAGCATAGCAGTAACATGGAAGCATAAACAATGATAAAATAGATAATAAAGAAGAAAATAGCAAAATAGATATATTCAAAATAAGTTAAAACAGAATATGGAATATAAAAATAGAAACTAGTAAAATCTTACTTGAATAAAAACTTCTGTCTTTGATTAAAACTGAAAACGTCTATCTTTGATACAAGCTTTGAAAATAAAACTCTGTCTGAAGAGTTACAAGATTACAAAGTAAAATCTATCTTTGAAACTGAAAGGTTACAAGATTATGTCTGAAGGGAAGGGTTACAGGATTATAAGAGTCTCTCTAAGGGAGAGAGGGCTATCTTCTTTCTAGAACCAAAACCTCTAAATTTGAACCTGTCTTCTGTCTTCGAAGTCTGTCTTTTTATAGATGAGATAAACTATGGTAAGTCTTCAAAAGTAACCTAAGTTAGTAAAGTTAACTTAAGTTATTTTGTGGGTGGAAACCTGTAGAATATTGTGGAAAATACTATTGATGAACAGTAGTCTTTCATAAAGTGACTTCTGATGAATCTGTTTGGGAATCTGTCAGGGTACTATTCTCTCATGCAGATGAATAGTAATTTGTCAAAAATATCTTTATGATCTTTCTGGACTAGATGGTTTGTCTAGAAGCTATTCACACGTGGTAGTGAATAGTGGTCTTTTACTACTTTCTGATCTTTCTGGATCTGTCTGGATAGTCCGCCTGGAAGCGTATTAATGAATAGTAATCTATCATAATTTTCTTTCTCAATTTTGTCTGATGGTAGCTATTGATGGTGTAAAGAAAACGCGCTAGTTTCGTCTCGTCCATATGGGCCATCCATGACAAAGTGTAAAGTAGGGGACGAGGGGCTCTTACACTTGTCCCTCTTTTACTCGTCCACCCTATGCTGGTCCCAGAAGCGAATCTCGTCCATCCTTAGTAATGGACGGACGAGGTTTATAAACCTTAGGCTCTGATGACTTAAACTCTTCCAAAAGCTAAGAGTTGCGTCGTTGCGAACCAAGCCTTCCATTAACCGTTGAGCACAAGTCCCGATGAGGTAACTTCCACGGCAATTATGGAAGTTATAATTTCCTAAATTCCTCAATAATAGGAACGGTTGATAAAATGAGTAACCGTTCCACGGAAACTATATAAGCATTCGTGAATGAGGAACAGAGGTATGAAAAGCATTCTCCACAAATAAGAACTTAAGAAATATTTTCTCTAAGTTTGAGACTTTTCACTGACTTTATCATCGGAGGATTATGGGCCGGCCTCCACCGGTCTCCTCTGATTCTGTTTGATTTTCCAGGACACAGCCTTCAAGATCGACACCCGGAGATTTTCAGCCCACTGATTTCCTTAGAATCATCAGCTATATTTGCTATTCTGTCATTATGTCTGGCCTTTTTGATAATTACCACTTGAATACACCGTTATTGCTGACCTTGTATTCTGAAGGGATGTTGCCTCTATTGAGATGTCTTCATGCTCTGTCTGAAATCTTCATTGAAGATTTCTATTTTGGCAAAATTCGGTCTGAGATTTTAGCCTTATGATGGCTATCTTGCTTGCCAGGCAATTGACCATTAACTTTAAAATTAACAAATTAATATAATGCAAGTATGCCTTAGCTAAAGGCCTTCATGCAATTGATGATTAAATTTGGGCAGTGTAGCTTCAAATGCTACTAAGGGAGTTTTTTTCAAAGGGTTCTATCAGAAGGCTCTCTATTTTTGAGAGAGACTTAAATATTTTAGAGAAGATCTGAGAAGGACTTTGTTAAATTCAGCAAAATCTTTCGGTTAACATAAAATCTTTTTGAAAACAAACTTTAAATATATTTTTTTTTAAAAGAGATATATATTTCTTTTTGAAAATAATATGTATGTACTTAAGTGCTATTGGGTGGAGTTTATAACATCATCTGCCATTGGGTCTATAGTAGCAATAGTATCTGTTGCTGGTACAATTCCGTCGGTACTCATGCCTTTAGATATGGAGATTTCTTTTAACACATGTATATCTTTCGGGATTGGGGGTAGGATAAACTTAAAGAATATTTTTGTCTCAAAAATTTGAGTATATATTCCATTGTCTGTCGTAGAAAAAGGATAAAGTAAAGCTAAAAAAGGATTTCCTAGAATAACTTTAGAGGACAATTTGTCTATTAAGAAGAAAGGTGTTTTAAAATTGATTCTATTATTATATATGTATGTCTTTGTCAATTTATTACTTATTTTTAGTCTATCACCATTAGCCTGAGTTAATCTGTTTGTTGTTGATTCATAATATTTGGAAGGTATTAATTCTTCCTATATGCAATTCATGTCAGCACCTAAATCAACAAGTGCAACAACTGTTAAGGAAAATTCTTTAGAACCCCTTTCCCTCTCCCTTGTGTGTGTGTGTGTGTGTGTGTGTGTTTGTTTCTCAAAAAAAAAAAAAAAAAGTTATTTTAGTATACCATTTAGGGAATATCATTCTATCGATTATATTTAAAAATTCATCTTTATAAGAACTTTTATCAGTATAATCATGTCTATTAGGAAGAGAGGAGTCTGTCAAGGGTTCATTACAATATTTAATTCTATCCTTTATACTAATTACTTGTGTGGCTATCTGCTCAATCATGTCTTTTAAAATGAAATTTTCTGATTTTAATTCTTTCAATTCTTTTCTTAGATTATTAATATCTATCTGTAAATCTGTCACTGTTACAGGTTTACTGGGTTTAAATCTGTCAGTAATTTCTACAAAATTATAGGTAGACTTATAATCTTTCATTTCATTTTTTGATACCTCCACCCTCCACCCTCCACCTCCCCCTTACGCACGTATCTAGCCCAATATTTGAGACAATTCATATTAGCCCATTAATCACCACAATTAAAAAGAACAAAATAGTCTTTCTTCTTTTCAATGTGGGATTAAATATTTTCACTAACTCCTCATCTTCCATATTCACTCCCATATCTTTACATTTATGTTGTAACATTTATTCATTTTAATTATTTAATATTAAAATGCTCCAACAACAATTATCAGGATTATTGCAATTACATAATTTAACCTTTTCACTATTTGAAGAAATATCTGTCAATGATGAAGCGATATCATAATTATCTATCTGGTGAATTTTATTATTTGTTTCATCACTATCTATCAGTATATTTATCAATTTATCCTTTAACTTTCCTGATATGTCAAGTTTATTTATCTTTCTTTGAATGTTACAATATTTACTAGTATGTCCTTTTTTACCACATTTGAAACAAACAATGTCATTTTCTCTGTGTCTATCATGTTTCTTTCTTTTAGACTCTTATTTCTTATCTTTAAATCTATTTTTATTGTATCTTCTATTATTGTTTTTATATCTATCAACATCTTTCTTTTCTTTCCTTCTTTTCCTAGAAGGAGCAATTAACGGATCAAAGCCATAATGTTCACAAAAAGTTCCTATCTCCTTTTTAGCATATCTTTTTTCTTTTTCTATCTGATTTTTTATTCTTAGATCATTACATAACCATAGACCTGTTTTATTGATTGAAGATATTATATCACCATAAGTTAAGCTAGGATAGTCTATAGTTCCATCATTATTGGCTATGTCAAGTCTAACTTTTTGAGCAAAAAAATAAGGTAAACCAGCAATAAATTTTTCTTTCCAATAAGATTGTTGACAGTCATTTCTGCTTAATACTTTTGAAATAAAAACATCTTTATACCATCTAAAGTCTGAAAGTTGTGGACATCTTAAATTAATTAAAATGTCTGAAGCTCTTTCTTTATATTGATTTGGATCTCCAACAAAATGTTTAGTTATAGTAAAAATTAAAGTATTAACTGCATCTTGTGAAGGCTATCTATTTGTCATTATAACACTTCCATCCGTTTCTCTTTTAATAGCTGTCAATATTTTGTTTCTGTCATCATTATTTAAATAGTGATCCCACCAGCCTTTCAATTGGCCAGTAAAACCAGTGACAATTAAATGGGCTATCTGGTGGTCTGATTTTCCATGAGTCTTATAAACATTAGTGAGCAAGGTCATTTCATGTAAAAGGTTTATTATTTCATATTCTGACATTCCATCAATATTCCATTCATATATCAAATCTGGCGAATAAGATGAATTAACAAAAGTATGTCTTTCTTCAAATTGTAAATCAGGGGGAGTAGGTTTAGGATACCAATTCTTTTTGGGGTATATATCATCAATTCTTCCTTTTTTGTGATCTTGCGATGAGGATCCTAAAGTTAATTTATTAATTTGTAATTTATTTGTAAATTGTGATTTTAAATTATCTATGTCTGATGAATCTGTCAAGTCTGTTAGTTGATTGTCTTCTGATTCTTCATCCTCTGAAAACTCAATTCTTCCTAGTGTATTTAACTTCATATCTTTGTTTTTAAGTGACTCCATGTCTTTTTGTGATTCTAGTTTCATTAAATCTAACTTCTTATTTCATTAAGTAGATTATCTGTCATGGGTCTCTTTAAAGGTGATCTAAGGTGAGGAGGTATTTCATGAGGGATAAACAGAGGGGTGTTAGACTCATTTTCCTTTTTTATGGAGGTGAAAGGGGGTGTTATTCTGTCTTCTATGTCTTGTAACCGTTAACCAATTGATTTTAGATATATATTAGTGTAATTATTTTGTTGGATTATGCTATCTAGATTCTTATTATCATCACTTAGACTAGGTCTTTTAATAGGAGTAGCCAACACTTGGACTCCACTACTTTGATTCAATATAACTAACTTAAAGGGTGGATAAGTTTGGTACACCTTTTCATGATTTTCTGTTTTCGTCCATGATAATGTTTTCTCTATTACACTTATCTATTTGTTATGATAGTCCAAAAAGTCAAAGAAACTAAAATGTGTCTGCAAGTTTGTAAAAATGTTACATAATAATAAAAAATTTCAAGCATTATGTCAAACTCGAGTTTTAAAAAGTGCTACATAACTAAATAAATTTGGACAAATTTTTTTGTAAAATCAAAATATTTAGCAAAAAGGTCGAGTTTCATTAGATATAGAATTGTAAATAGTAATGAAGATAGATTTTTAATCAATCTATGAATTATAAGAGAAGAAGAGTTATTGATGTTTTGTTAAAAGTGTTTTCTAAAAGTTATATATCAATCTTTCATTTTTTTTTTCTTTTTAAGGAATAATATCTCATTAAAAGTTAAATTATATATTCTATTCAACATTTTAACTAGTTCATTTTTATTTTAGGAATAATAAAAAGCTATCCCTTTAAACTTGAAGGACCAAAAAAAAAATCAGCCACGGAAATTTTTGCTACTCTCCGTTGAAGAAAAACATCTCTTTCTCATTCGGTGGCGTTTGAAGATGATGGTACAAATTGCGGTGTGTACCCACGTTCACATTCAGCCTCGTCTCTCTCCCACCCCATCACCCATTTCACTCTCTTTCTCATGTAGGACTCCCAAATTCGAAACAAAAACGAACAAAACTTGGAAAACACAAGCAGTGAAGCTTGGTGCTATCACTGCTTCTGCTTCTGCTTCCATTTCTGGTTCTGGGTCTTTGAATTCAACAGCTTGTGAGCAATTGGTGCCAGAAAACGACGCAAAGAAGAAAAGGGTGTTTTTCTTGGATGTTAATCCTCTTTGTTATGTGGGAAGCACACCAAGTTTACGTTCTTTTGGTCACTGGGTCTCTCTTTTCTTCTCTCAAGTCAGCCATAGCGATCCTGTCATTGCTGTAAGCTCTCTCTGTGTCTCTTACTCTCTTTTGGATTAATATGCCTTCTTAGTGAATTGCATAATATGGTACATAGAGCAAAAGCAAAGTCTTTATTTGCTAGTCAAAAACTATTTCATTGTTCAGTTCTTAGGAGTCTAACTATCATAATTCAACTGCATCCCACGACCCATTTTGCAAAACCTTAGTCCCTTTTGTTTCTAAAGTGAAAAAGTCATGAAATATGATGTTGAGTAAGAACTAAGAGCAATAGACTCCACACAAACAAGGTATTTTCTAGATTGCAATGTTGGGTACAAACGAAAGAAAATAATGGTTTAGAGGCATGAATGAAATCGCTACGTTTATAACAACATTTGCCCCCACACAAAAGTTTTCTAAAGGGTTACTAGCAACTAGTAAGTTTGTCTCTAGATACTACTAAGCCAGAATTCTTCAGGTAGCAATCTTGGAGAATTGTGTGAATTTCTCTAATTGTGTAAAAATTTGTAAAAGACTTAATATGAAAGCTATATTTATAGACAATGAAGAATGGCATTGAAAAGTTACCTTTGGAAGTCACTTTGGTTTGTACAAGCTCAAAAATTCGTGCCACGACCTGTTAATAGTCGTTAAAGGCAAAATGTCTCATTTCCTCTTTTTTTACTGTAAAATCTGGGCATTCTGTAACTTTCCTGCTCGAGCAAGATTGACTTATCTATATGATCTCACTCAAGCTGATGTCAAGCGAGTATTGACCGAGCATCCGTCTGACTTTGCTCGTACTCATTCATCCTCATTTATACTCTGCTCGTCTTCAAGCGGATTTCGCCAATTGCCAATATAGCCTTTCTGTTTGCTAGTTGAAGCATTGTGTTTGCCATTTGATGCACTCTGTTTGTCAATCACATTGTTGCTTGCATTGTGGCCACGCTCTAGCTAGCCACTAAACTTTGGTTTTATCTTCATTTTTTTTTTTTCATTCTTTTACTTCCCAAGTAAGATTACTCGCACATATTACAACCTACAGTTGTATATAATATCACCTTATCGGGATGAGATTATTAGTTCCCATTGCCAAGTGTATAAAACTCTTCTGTTTTCTGTTGATTATTCAATTGCCTGGCTTACATGGAGTAAAAACTGTAAGCATGTTTCTAGAGTTCTCATTCATCTGCTCTCTGTTATAGTTATAGGGATGCTGCTGAATTGTCAGTGGAAAGTTTATTTTTTTATTTTTTTATTTTTTGTAGGGCATGCCTGTTGATTGTACTTGTATCCTTGAGTAGGGGTGTTGGTAAAGAAGTCCATATCCTGCTTACTGGCTCAAAACTCTTACATGAGATTGTTGTTGAGTTCCATTTTTCAAATTTGAATTTTCCTCTTTTGAAGGTTTTTGATTTTCTCAGTTAATTTAAAGTTAGGATAATTTGATTGCAAAAAGAAATTATGTTGTAGCATAATGGCTCTTTTTAGAAATGGTGATAGATTTTCTGACCCAAAAAGACAAAAAAAGAAAAGAAAAGAAAGAATGGTTATGTATTTGAATCTCTAATTACTAAAATATTGTTTTGCAGGTTCTTGATGGGGAGGGTGGTAGTGAGCATCGCCGACAGTTATTACCTTCATATAAAGCACACAGGATGAAATTCTTAAGACAATTACCAGCTTCACAAAGATTTTCAAGGGGTCATGTTGGAAAGTCACATGGAGTCATCATGGATGTTTTTAGAAAATGCAATGTGCCGGTGAGATTATGACTATGATTGTTCATGCTTTCTATATTTTATGAATATGCTTGATAGTAATTCTTATACAATGCAATTCTTTAGGAGTACTTTCTTTACATACCTTCTGTACATGGGGTTCCTCCTCTTCATCAATAATAATTATTACTTTTTTACAAAGAAGTCTTAAGATTCTAATGAATCTAAAGCAGCTTGTATGGTAAGAAGTGTTCATCAATTGTATTATACTTTAATAACTTCCAATGAGCTTTAGCTCAAATGGCACCTTCTCTCCTTGTAAGAGTAATGAAGAGGATGAGGCCATGGCTTCAACACCTGCTGGGTGTGTGTATAACTTACCAATAAAAAGAAAAAGCATCATGCTTCAATAACTTCTTAAACAATGTGCTTGTAAAGGATTTTTAGTTAATGACAATGGTGGTCAATGTGATGTTTTTGGATTGTGGGGAGACTGCACATTTTCTGTGGCTAAATAAGCTTTTCTCATATTATAATTGTCTTACACTTATAATAGTCAATCAATTGGACACAACAGTCCAGAAGCACTTGAATATCCTCTTTTTTTCATTGAAAATATTTTTCTAGAAAAAAAAACTTGGATAAGAATTATTTTGGATATATGCTGTAGTACAACATTTTCATTATTGAGGGCATATTCGCACAGGTCATAAAACTTGAGGGCTATGAAGCAGATGATGTTGTAGCGACACTTGCAGGACAAGTTCTACAACGGGGCTATCGGGTGGTAATTGCCTCTCCTGATAAAGATTTTAAGCAATTGATTTCAGAAGATGTCCAAATTGTTATGCCTTTAGCAGAGTTAGACCGATGGTCCTTTTACACCCTAAAGCACTACATAGCTCAATATGATTGCAATCCGTGCTGTGATTTGAGCCTTAGTAAGTATGAGATGCAATTTGGTATTCATCAATTTTCATATTCTAATTATTAATCTTCTACAACTGCTGGATAAAATTTACATTCTACAAATACCCATGGGCTCATTTTTTCTCCTTTTGAATTTATAAGATAGATAATCTTACCCAGAGAGCAAAATAAGGGGCTACAAGACCACCCCCCATCCCCCCCACCCACATACACACTTCCCCCCAAAGAAAAACTCAATTAATTCCTACAGTTGACATTTAACTATACTTATGTTTTGTTTGCATTCCTTTGGTTGTACCCTTGTTGAGGGGTGAATGGCTAATACTACTTTCCCTGATTTAAGTGCTCACTCCACGTCAACAATTTTACTTTGTAAAGGATACCATCTCTAACACAAATTTCCTGAAGGGGATACTGAAAGTTTAAGTGCTCTGTTTGGGCAGTTGAACAGAATGCTTTTTCCACACCAAGTGCAACTTTTCATTAATGCCTATGTCATCTTAAATATTTTATGGCCTCTTTTTCTGGTATCAGATAACTTTTTTGTAGACAATATTGTATGTTGGATCATTGCAATTTTTGAATATATTGATGTATCTCATCCTTGAAGGTATTTTTTGCTTATAGTTTCTCATGTAGTGTGCCCCTCTTTTGGAAGATTTTATGTTGCTTATGATGTTCTCTGGTTTGGTTTAGAAATTTGTAATTTTGGTTCACAAAGAATTATCTAGAGAGAGCCATGGAATTGGCAGAGGGTAGTGAGAACATGATGATAGTTTGGACAATAATTCTGCAGTAATGTTTTAGAGAGCATTTCATTTTTGTCCGAATGATGTGGTTGCTGGTTAAGTAAAGAGTAACTTATGAGTAGGTCTACATTTTTGTTGTTAAAGAATAAGTTGGGAGTTCTCCTTTGGACAGTTCTTTACAGCTTTCATGAGTTTCATCTCTGTGGCTTCATCTGCATCATAGATGGTGAAACCTGAGAGCTGAACCAAACGACCTCCTTTTCAGTTAATCTAGATCATTGTTAAGACAACTCAACTGGACCAGGGAACTGGCCACTATAAATATGTATATAACTATATGAAAAGTTATACTTACTTTCATATGCTGTTCCATACCATGACACACAAGATGAATTGTTTTTGTTTACTCATGGCAGTTAATGTTGAATGCCTGGTACAAGCGATCTGGTATTTAATTAATTATTTCATGTGCTACACACACCCAAACTCAAGATAGCTTGTGAACTATGTAGAGGAGCGAGTGAAGGAGTGAGGAGTGATGTTCACCAAATCTTTTTTTTAAAACCATTTCAATGGGTCTACTCGCCCTTTTAGCTTAATTTGTTTATTTGGTCTTGATAAGCTGGGTGCAAACATGATGGCACAACCATTGCTTGGCTAGAGAAGATGTATTCCCTTTGGAAGCCTAAGACTAAGGCAAAGCCAAGCAAGAAGTTTTTTTGGTTTAGGAATAAGTGTCCATTAGTTAATTAGGTCATTAATATTTTATTTGTTTTTTCATTGGAGTCAAGGGTATTTGGGTAATTAGGTAATTGTTGGTTGTGGATTTTGATTCATGTACAGGCTTTGGTCCATGGCTCAATTCAATTAGAAGTTTGTTTACTGGTCAAAGTAGGAATTCTAGTCCTATTAGGAAAAGTTTAGATCTGGTGCCTATATGTGCCATTGTACTCAAATTAAAAGAGTTGATTAATAGAATTTGAGTGTTTGGAGTGCTGAACTTGTTTATGTATACTATTCACATAATCACAAGTATTATTTATGTGCACTGACACTATTTATATATATCATTTAGACTAGTGTTCATGGTACTGTTCACAACCTGTAAACAAGTTCAATTTCAGTTTCTTCTCACCTCTTTTGCAAATATAAATCAAACCTTTCCCTTCCCTACTAAAACCCTTGGCATTCTTTGAACCTTGACCATTCTTTCTAAAGTTCTAAACCATAGATACTCAAATCTCCTAACCCTAAGCCCATACAAAGACTGATTTTTCCAATCTGTCCTACATCGGGATGGTATTTTTTGTTTATTGATTTCTAATATGTTTCTTGTGTGATGTATGCTTTGAAAAATGTAAACATTTGTAAGAGCAGAATCAAGGGAAAATATTCATCCTGGCTTGGTTTGTTCCATGATAATGTATTCTTTTGTTTTTCAAGTTGGTTCTGGGTTTCATTTTTTATTCAGGGAAGGAAAACCAACCCAACCTAAATGAGCTCTGCACCTATAGTTGCAATTGCTTTACAAGTTAATAGATCAGTAGAAAAATATCTCATGTTGGTGGTAAGTTATCATTAGTGATTGAAAATTCTGTTTTGACCCCTACGTAACTAAACAACGGCAATTCTAGAAGTTTATTGTGGATTTTAGCACAAGCAAATATATTAATCACAGATACCAAATCAGAATCAAACACAGTAATATCAAAGCAGTAAAATCAAGAACACAAAGATTTGGTAACAAAGTCGAAAACCAATGAAGAACTTCTTCAATGGAAAAACCACTCAGAGATAATCTACCCCACAAGGAAATCCACTGTAAAAAGAGTTACAGACTAGCTTACAAAACCTTTGTAGCTAACTCTATTTTACCCATCTTTCTCCAAAAAAAAAAATCTCTATTTTACCCATTAGACAACTTGTTTACTTCACCGAAGCAACTCCAAATTGTCCTTCATGAATGACGTGTCTGCTTCAAGATGGAACTACAAGATCTCAGCACAGGCACTGATACAAGGCAATGATCTCTGTGGTTTCAACAAAGATATAGGTTTTTGAATTTCTTGATTAAGGGTCCAACATGGGGGAACAAGAATAAGAACAAAGTTTTTTTTCTTTTTCAAGACACAAGGGAAGGCTTTCAAGGTTCTCAATGATATGGCGGCCTTCTTAGCATGAAAATTTGTGCATTAAATGGTATTTATAGGTAGTTTAAAAAGCCAGCACAAAAAGTTTTGCAAATAGAATTAGAAGTACGATACATGTGAGGTGAATGTTCAGGTTGCTCTAATGTTTCGCTTGAGTGAAATTCTTCATCCTACAATTCTTCAAACAGCTCCCAAAACTTGATTTCACCTACAATTCTTCAAACAGAAATTGCCAATGCTAAATCTTAACAGTGATATATGCATGTGGTGTCAGTTTTTATAGCAACAAAATGATAGTTTCATATATTTCTTTTCTGCACTACTTTTGTCTTGTCCTATATTAAAGTGAAATCCAGAGATTGAATCATGACATTGAATTTTTATGGGGTAAGGTCAAAATGAGAGAGTTGATCTAATTGATACCAAGGCTTAGGATTCTCTATGGTTGTATTGAGAAAAAGTATAATAGAAACAAGGACAAACAAGAAGACGATTAGATTTGTACATTCTTTCTCTTTCCAAACTGTCTTCACTATTTAAATACTACCACCATGTGATCAAATAACAAATATACCACTGGCTATAACGTGTTTTATTTTCTCTTCATTATCTAACCACTACTGTTTTTGTGTAGGATGCATTGTGGGTGATGATGTTGATGGTGTTCCTGGGATCCAACATGTGGCCCCTGGATTTGGTCGAAAGACTGCCCTAAAGCTTTTAAAAAAGCATGGTTCATTGGAAAATTTACTAAATGCTGCTGCAGTGAGAACTGTAGGACGACAGTATGCTCAAGATGCCCTTACAAAGTACGCTGATTACCTGCGGAGGAATTACAAGGTTCTTGCCTTGAGGAGGTAAAGCATTTCCTTTGTTATTTTTACTTTTCCCTTTTCTTTTTGCTTAGTGAGGGACTCTTTTCCTGGTGAAGGGTTTGCCATAGAAAATTCTTCAATCAGAGTTCCCTTCTTTTTTTCTTTTCTTTGATCAATTCCGAGTTTCTTCAATCATCCCTAGTTCTTCATTCCTGAAATCACTGTCATACAGGGATGTTGATGTTCAACTTAAAGAGGAGTGGTTGGTTAAGAGAGAAACACACAATGATTCAACTACTCTATATAATTTCTTCAAATTGTTGGAAGGAACTAAGAAGCTCACACATCAATCTCATGGATCTTATTTTTCAAATGGCTAAAACCCAAAAGGTGATTTCTCTCATCTTTTTAAAGAATGAGTTAAGACTAGACTTCTTTTGGGGATTGAATTGAATACTCTCGGAGTATTTTAAGTGCCCATGTGATATGGCTTATTTTCTGCTTTTTGAAAATGCAGTTGTTTGATAAAGCTGTACCTAGAAAAAGTGAAGTTTAAAAAGTTAATACTTTGAAAAAGTGCAGTTTGAAACTACATTACCAAACGAGCACTCAGTCTCCTGGGG